>JAFBJZ010000003.1:1117500-1562500 GCA_016785225.1 Psettodes erumei | reverse complement strand
ATCACGCCTCATTATCCGGACGCGACATTAGGCCGGGAACGCCGGGGGGGTCGTCACGGCAGCAGCAGCTGGTTTTTTATTGGACGCGGTGGAAGGAGTGAAATGGAAATGTCACCGGGGGAGAGCGTGCGAGATCCCTGCGATTTATCTGAACGCTGGTTTCTGCACGACTCGCTCTTTCTGCTCTCCGGAGGACATGCAGAGCAGGAGGGGGGGGCCTCCTCCTCCTCCTCCTCCTCCTACCCCCCCCTCCCCCTCCTCTGCGCCTCCCCCCCCTCCCAGTGTGGCGGCGCTGGATCTGTCACGCCTCCCCGAGAGCCTGATGAAGTGGGTCAGGCGCTGTCCCAGGGTCTGACCGCTGGCTCCAGATCTGCTGCTGTGTGGTGATTCACTCATTACATACACACACACACACACACACACACACACACACACACACACACGCACACACACACACACGTAGACGCACACACACACACACACAGCTCCAAACTAACAACAAGATGGTGCTCGACGGGCGGTGAAGACGAGCTTCACCTCGGCGGCGAGCTTCCATTCGGACTGTGTCTTCCACGCCGTTCTCAATTCGCCAACCCGTCCTCCTCGCCGCCGCTCAGACCAATCCCGCTTCCTCCTTTTCACCCCCCAACCACCACCACCACCACCACCACCCACCGTCCGCCGCTCCTTCCTCGCCCGGTCACATGACGCGCCCTCTGAAAGCCTCTCGCCTCGTCTTGAGCGACTGACTCAGGAATGAGTCTTTCCTCTTCGTCCTGTTCGTGTGCAGACACGACCGAGTCACGCCCCGGCGTGGCGGCGGCGGCGGCCCGGAGCGACGGCGTTGTGAAACAGACTCGTCCTCCGCCTCTTCCAGTCGTTCGTCGCTCTGAAAGACTCGACCGCGTTAACGACGGTCGTTGTCGCTCAAACGTTGGGACGCGATAAATCGTCCCGCTCCATCCAGTCCAGACGCGGACGTTTTGGGAAAAAAAACGCGTGATTGATGCGGCGCGGCGGCGTTTTTCATTACCTGCGTAAATTTGCCCCCCCCCCAACCCCCCTGGACTGAATTACGGCCCCTCGCTGCAAATCCTGGCACTTTTTAATCTCAGCACTTCGCGACTCAAGGTGACGCCGCTATCTGCATATTTGCAGAGCGGTGTTAATAGACGATCCTTTTGTTGTGTGTGTGTGTGTGTGTGTGTGCGGCGTGTGTGTGCGTGCGTGTGTGTTATCTACGTGTTGGCAGGTGTCGCCGGTAGCTGATTGCGCGCTGGTGGAACGCCTCCGCCCGCCCCCGCGCTGTCAAACATCCCCCGCCGCTTCAAACGTTTTGGTTTTTTTTTTTATTATTAGCGTTCGCGTAACACGATTAGTCGGCAGCGTGGCCTCCTCCATCTCACGCACGGGGGAAGAGCGAGCGATGGCGTCTTCCTGTACTTCCCCTTCCGTTCCCCCGTGCAGGAAAACGCCTTTATCCCGTTTCCCACGGCGACCGACAGGGAGCAGGAAAAACACCCGGGTGTTTACGGCCGCGCGGCTCGCGCTGACCAGATCGCGTTCACGCTCCTCGAGAGGCGGCGGCACGCGAAACCCTCGAACTCTCTCGCCGCCGCCGTTTTAAAGGTCTGTCCTCGCGTTCGCGTCCCAGCAGCCTCGGAAAGACGCCGCCTAATTAAGAGCCAGCGGGGACGGGGAAGGGTAAGAGGAGAGAGGGATTATGGGAGACGATTTTCTCTTCCCGCTACGGCGGCCCCGCGGATTTGCGGCGGCCCCCCCTTTGGACTGGGCGGGGGCGACGGGGTGGAGGGTGGGGTGACCTGGCTCCGCTCTCTCATTCATGTGTGTAATGAAGGCCTGTGTCGGAATAATCCCATTAGGTGGTCAGATTAAAACCCCGAGCTGATATTTGAGACCGTGCCCCGAGAGGCTCTGCTGTGTGAAACCTCTGTGGGGGGGGGGGGGAGGATGGGGGCTGCGGGGGTGTCTCACCGAGCGGCGTCAACACGGTCGATACTCGGCCCAGTCCTTCGCCGATTTCATGGAGCGCCGTCGTCTGAAAAGGATCTTCTGCTTCTTGTTTTGCTTTGCTGATGACGTCACTCTGACAGGAGGGGGGGCGGGGCAACATGTGTCGTCATGTGACCTGCGGCTGTGAAACGCACCTGAGCCTCGTCGTACGTTGGATTAACCGTGCCACACCTGAGCTTCAGTAAACGGTTTCCTCTGGTTGCGTACGCGCTTCCTCTCTGCTTCCTCGCCGTTTGTTTAGCCGACGCTGTATCCACCCCCCTCCTCCACCATCTTCACCTCCTCCACCTCCACCCCCCTCCCTCCCTCCACCTCCTCCACCCTTACTGTGGAGGATTTGCATTTGCAGTTAAAGGTGAGCGCGCTCTGCAGGTTGAGACGAGCGTCGCCGCGGGCAGATGAAGAGCTTCTCTCCATGGCGAGCAGCCTGAGCGGACGCTTGTTTTGTTTTTTTTTGTCTTCCAACTTGACGACGCGTCACGTCGGACTCGTGTCGTGTTGTCGTCGTGTCGACCGACGCCGAGCGTGACGCGAAACGTGTGGACCAACCGTTTCCAGGAGAAACGCCGGTTGCCGCATGCTCGCCGCCAATCTCATTATTCCCATGTGTGACGCTGCATGTGCCTCGCCACGCCGTTGGTGGGTGGGGTTTGGGTGGGGGCGGGCGCTCGCCGCCGGGGGGGCCGGGGCTCCTCCTTCCTCTTCCCCTTTCGCTTCTCCGTCCTTGTCTCCTCCCCCCCCACCCCCGTCTTCATCTCCGCACCCGCACAAACGCACCTCCTCCTCCCACCAGAGCACTGACACGCTCCCTTCCATCTGTCTTTTCCTACCCAGAATTCCCTAACATCCCGACACCCGGGGGCACCGAGATCCCACAGGAGCGGCACAATGCGGGCGCCGCCATCGGGGGCGCCGTGGGCGGGGTCGCCCTGTTGGGCCTGGCGGCCGTGCTGCTCTTCGTCTTCCTGCGCCGCCGCCAGCGCACCTTCAAGGGCGACTACAGCACCAAGAAGCACGTGTTCGGGAACGGGTACAGCAAGGCCGGCGGCCTGCCCGCCCACCCGCCCATCCCCAAGAACCTGCAGTACCCGGACGACTCGGACGACGAGAAGAAGCCCGCGCAGATCGGCGGCGGCCCCGGCGGCGGGTTCGAGGCGAGCGAGCGGGATTTCGAGGCGGAGGCGGAGGACCTGAAGAGGCCCTACTTCACCGTGGACGAGGGGGAGAGCCGCGACTACGACGAGCGGACTCTGGCCTTCCAGTACGACCCGGAGCCCGAGATCGCCGACGACATGATCTCTCAAACCGACGGTTCCGTCATTTCTAAGAAAGAGTGGTACGTGTAGTGGCATGCAGCAAACCAAACGCCCCCCGTGCACCGCCCCCCCTCCCTCCTCCTCCCCCCTCCCTCACCTGCATTCCACCGCACCCTTCACCTCCATCACAACCCCGCCCACCCCCTCCCTGACCCCCCCCTCTCCAAAAAAAAAACAAAAACCGCCACATCAGTTAGAAAACCAAGCGTCTATTTAAAGTGCCGGCGACGTCGTCGGGCGGAGAATAAAAACTGGAGGCGTGACCTCGGAGGCCGGGCCGTGATTGGTCGATCGATACTGGTGTGTTCTTCTTCTTTTGTGTATTTCTTTTCATGTTCTAGATGTTTTAATGTATAAACAGAGACTGCAGGTTGTGAAGGTCCGACACTGGATTTTTTTTTTTTTTTTTTTTAACGTTGTTTTGCTTGTTTTTCTACATTTGCCGTTGTTATTTACACGTCTTCTTCTATGATTTTTAATTGAGCAGACAGTTGGCGGTTCAACGTGCGACGTGGAGTGTTTGTGACTTTTTTTTCTTTTTTTTTTAGTGGTCGAGATTTTTCAGAGGGAGTGGAAAAAAAAAAAACACAAAAAATCGTTTCTCGTGTTTCACGCTTTCTGTATTTACGGCGCCGAGAGCAGACGCGCTGTTTTTCCAAAGACACTCTTAGCGTTTCTCACCCCGGCAATGTGCGCGCCCCCCCTCCGGCAATGTGCCCCCGACAACAACAACCCCCCCTCCATGTTTATACACTCGATTTGTTTGCTGCGTCATCGATCTGCTGAGCCTGATCGACGACGCGCCGGCAGGATAAATATGGAGCGTTTGTTTTCGTTCGTCACGTCGAACCAGACTGGACGAATCAGAAACCGCTGTGAGGGGAGGGGGAGGGGGAGGGGGAGTGGGGGGCGGCAGTCCAATCACGCGCAGCGACTTCTTCTTCATGTCCAGAAGAAGAGGTCGGGCGAGCGACGCGGGCGAAGCCTCCAGAAACGCTCTGAAACGTCCCGTAACTTGAACAGGTCTCCGAGCTCCGGGTCGTACCACTACAACGACATAGGGGGGGGAGGTGATGTAATTCTGTTTGGTTCCAACCTTTATAATCAAACGTCACTGCGGGATTCGTCAAAAGCACACGGACGGGAGGAGGAGGAGAAATTTTTAAAAAAGGCGTTTTGCGTGCGTGTTGTTGGTGTAAAAGGGAAAATGGAGGAATCGCTCACCCGCCGCTCTCGTGACGTTTCCCGCCTCTTCTTCTTCGTCTTGCGGCGGCGGTTCGGGAGATTCGGAAAGGACTTGATCGCTCGTCCTTCGGGATGCGAAGATGCCGTCTGCAGACATTACATATATATGTATAAATATATCGATATATGTGCGTTTCTTTTTTTTTTAAGTTTTTGGGTTTTTTAAAAAAACAAGTGCCAGTGGATGCTGAAGCGAATGACTGGTCTCTCTCCGCAGCACTGAGGTCCGTCGCACGCCGCCCGCTTCCCGCCAAACGGGCGGATGCGAGCCACGTTACGTGAGCGGCTCTGAACAATATAAATACTGTATTCAGCCTTATTTTATGCATGTTTTCTCGTGTGCGAGGGCGAGTGCGTATGTTGCTGTTCTTTCTGTATATCGGTCTCCGGTGCGTTTGTCCCTCATTTGCAGCTCAAGCGGCCGCCGCTCACGTCCGGGCGCTAACACTGACGGAGGTACAAGTTTCGCGGGCACACCGGGCAACAATACTGCAGTTAACACACACACACACACACACAAAAAGTATATAAATATATTCTATAAATCTCTAAATAAAGATTAAAAAAGAACATCTCTGCGAGAGCTGGAGATGTGAATGTTTTACAGTCCATGCTTGTCTACTGTGTGTTTATAGATGAGCATGTTAATCACGAGCCTCAAACGATATTGTATTTTTAACACTAATTAACGTCACCGAGCGGGAAAATAATCATGATTCAAAAATTTTAGATTCCACCGTTTTCTTTTGTTCGACACAGAGGGTTTCAGGTGGGTGCGAAGCAGATTTTTTAAAAAATATATTTTTAGCTTTTCGTTTGCGAATCAGCTGCAGATGAAGCGACACAGCGTGTTCATTAATTGTTGGATTCAGTGCCTCTCGTTTAGATCGTGATTAATAATATTTGAAATATGACATGGACTGCAAACTTCTTTAACTCAATCAAGTGTAGTTGTTTTTAATTGTTTTTTTTTTTTTTACATCCGTCTGTACACCAGCTGTTTAAAGCTGCGTTCATTACCAGCACTTTCTTTTTTTTTCTTGCCTTAACTGTCGAAGCACAACAACTAAAACTCACCCTGCGAACTTAAACGTTTAGGTTAAAAAAAATAAATAATAATAATAATAATAATAAATCCAACGATGCAAGCTTGGCCCCCGAACACAAAGAACCGACTCTGCCCCCGTTTTCAAAGCACAAGTTCCAGGTTTGGTGCGACCTTTATTTTTATTTTCTTTAATTTTTTTTCCTCAGCATGGAAACCACTGCCACGCTCGCTTCTCAGACACGACGGAGGGATTTGACGTTCTGTGTACTGGTAGATGTAAACATTGTCTTTCACGTCGTCGGGGTGTGTTATGAGTTTCTATTTTGTAATACTGACTGTAACTTCATTCCATCCTAATCTACTTTTTTTGTATTCGGTATGTTCGACATTCCACTGTAAATACTGTACATAAGGTGGAGATCGTCGGGATTTCTTTAGGGAAAACTGCGTAGGGAACCCAGCTCATGTAAAATATTCCTTATTTTGACTGCAAACATAGAGACCCGCTGATGGGTAGACGGCGTCGGTGCATAGCTTATTTCCAAAGTCCCACCTATAAAAAGAAAGAAAAAAAAAAAAAGTGCGTTTTTAATATGCCACTAGTGGCTTCACTGTCACGCCGAGGGGTGACGCATACAGTCTGGTGATGTGTTGTCGTCGAGCGGAAAAGAAACGAGAGAAACTGTCTGTATGCAGCCATGTGAATGTACATTTCTGAGGGTGTTACAAATATGGAAAAAAAAAAAATCTCTTGTTCACTTGTGATGACCCAGTGAAGTAACTTGTATTTGTTTTCAACATTAAATGAGTTCAATAGTCAACCGTGTTCTGTCCCGGTGCACTGATTGGTTCCAAAAAAAAATTATACGCTTTGTTCTGCAAATAAAGTTTTCTTTGTTCTTTTTTTAACCTCATCACAACAATGATTCGGATCCAGATGCGGCTTCGCTCCCGCAACAAATCTGATTTTGGGGCCGTCGCTCGGAGGGGCGGCGGTCGGGCGTCCAGCCGTCACACGGAGCCACGGTTTTCGCACCGCGGCGCCCAATATTCAGAATTAAAAGGCGACTGGCTCGCTGGGCGCTCCGCTTGGTTGGTTCCCGATGATGAAAAAATTAAACATTTCATCCCGTCGTCGGATCCCCGTAATCGCTTTGCTAACGCCGGGGGCGTCGGCGAACGTCCGGCCTTTTGAATCGGGCCGACGGAAAAAAGCGGCGGGCAGATGTTGACACGGAGCCGGGAGCTTAACGAAGCGGCGGCGGCGACGTGACGAGAGCGGCTCAGCGTCTCAGACTGTGGGACGGCGCACATTCAGAGCAGCCCAGAGTTTGCAGCTGTTGCCATCCATTTGCTAAAAGAGCCCTTTGTAGCCCGCGGGGGCTTTGATGGCGCGGAGGCTTTTAACATGCACGGCCTCATGGTTCTTTTTAAGGGGGGTGTCTCTTTTCTAACAGAGCCGCGAGTGAATTCTCCAGCATTTCCTCTATCAAAGTTTTCTGAGGATGAAACATTTCTATTTTTTTTTTTTTTATTGTTTTGACAAAAAGCTCCTCTCGGGCCGCGGACGCTCCGAAGCGAGTTTATTAAAGAAGCTCGCGCCGTTTGTGATGTCACTCCGCTCGGCGCAGCGTGAAATCAGAGAATTCGAATCGCAGCTGCGGAGCGTTCGAGACGGAAAATCTCCGCGGAGGAAAAACGATCTGACTGTGCCGGCCGTGATATTATGTGGATCAGTATGTTTTTTTTTACCATTACAATCATAATACTCGTATATTACAGCGCTAATAGGTTCAGACAAGCGTTGCATTTGAAGCCGATTAACTCTTCAGTTGATGGGTTTTCTTCCCGCCTTCGGGATCAAACGCTCACATTCAGCTTGGAAGAAACTGTTAATTGTTGAGCTGGTGATAAGATAAGCAATTATTGATCCAGATGTTCAGTGGGCTGGATGCGGGCTGCAACAGTTAACAGCCGCGGGGTCAGTTTCCACGTAGCGACGCAAGCGAGGGGGGAAATGTGCTGTGTTGTGTGGGTTTGCGTCACACACTGTTGTGAGATTGTGTTACTATGAAGGAGTTAAGACGACGGTAAAACGTGCTAAGAACAGTAGAGTCGACTAATAATGTTTCTTGACCAGTCAGGGCAGCGACAAACCGGGGCCATCGCGGCGCTAATGGTAGTTAGCAGGACCTGCTAATGCTAGCGAGCAGGACGACCGTGGCAGCAGCTAACAGTTAGCAGCTAGCCATGTTCAAAGGCGGAAGCAGGGACTTGCATGTTAGTGGTTAGCCGGGTTCAACAACAGCAGCGGGGACTAGCGTGGCAGCAGCTAGCGGCTAGCTGGGTTCAACGACAGCAGCGGGGACTAGCGTGGCAGCAGCTAGCGGTTAGCTGGGTTCAAGTCTGGCTAAGAACTTGGAGGGTCTTATGTTTTCTCAAGGGGCCAGTTAGCTGATAAAACGGGATATAAAAAGTTTGTGTGTGTGTGTTAAAGAGTAGCCCAAAAAATAATTTAAAAGTATTGTCGTAACATTTGCATAATGCAAATTGTTGAGTTTGGTTTTGCCGTCGGAAACGAGCGTTTTTTTTCCCCCGTTGCAGAACGTTACCTTGGCTACTGCATGTGAAGGATTTTTGAAGTACTTTGTACCACTGTTGTATTGATTACAGGTCGACAGCTGGGACAGAACAATAAATCAGGAAGCACTGATGCCAACAAACACAACGGCGGCCGCGTGAACTTATATAAACTTATTTCTGCCGTGGGTTTGTGTTGGAGTTCTGCTGGACCGAATATTTAGTGGCCAAGTTTTTTTTAAAAATGATATTTTTATTGTCAGGAATTCAACCGACTCACGATGAGTTTCATTTGTCATGTGAAACTTCATCTCCAGCTACTGCTGCTGCTGCTCCGGCCGAGTGTTGACGACGCTCCAGACGAAACCGCAGCTCCGTGATGATTATCAGCCCCACCCACCCCTCATTTATGGGATTTTCATTGGTCAGTGGATCAAAGGTGTCCTGAGATGACTCCCCCCCCCACCCCCGAACCCATTTGGACTCTCAGTCCGTTGTTTTTCTCTTTGCGTCCCGGGCAATGGCGTTAAAGATGATGTGTTTCACTTGGAGCACCACAGAGTCCGGAGAACGCAGAGCGTTCCCGGCGCGACTGAACTTCCCACTTCTCACGCCGCTGTCGTGTTGTTTCCAGGCGATCAGGTGGTTTGTTCACCCTGCGTCCGCCCCGCCGGGCCGACGAGCCGCCTCGCGCTCGCAGGGCGACGTGGGAAACAGGTTTCCCGATGTTGTTTTCCTCTGCGTCGCGAATTTTTCCGACGCCGACCGCTCACTTGTTTGTTTTTTTGTCTTCGGCCGCCGACACGACGGAACAAGTCAATTCGACTTCTGCGAAATGCGAAATCATAATGAATTGGCGATAATGTGGATTAACCCCCGGATCAATCTTCCAAAAATGATTATTGCCTATTATTTTGCAAATGAGACGGCTCATAAACAAACCGCTCGGATCCCATGAATAAATTTGTTGGCGTCTTGTGACACACACACACACACACACACACACACACACACACACTCTGCTTTCCAGCTGTGCATTAGCGTTCTCCAATTAAACTGAGCCGTCGTCGAGCAGAACCAAAGGCCTAAACCCTCCGGTGGGAAAAGTGCTGACAGCCCCCCCCCCCTCCACAAAGTCCTGCTGGGAATACTGTGTCCCTGCGACCATTTACCCAGCTGCAGTGTGTGTGTGTGTGTGTGTGTGTGTGTGTGTGTGTGTGTGTGTGTGTGGAGGGGGCGCCTACCCTTCATCCCTTTTGTTTATCGCTGCGCCCGAGCGACTTTGGACGCACAATTACAGCTCAAGTTCAAGTGCAACTTTTTATTCATGACATACACAGAGTCCCCCTCCCACTTAACACACACACACACACACACACACACACACACACACACACACACACTGCACCCCGCCCCCATTTGTCTGAGAGATTGCTGCAGTTACACACTGAGTTCCCAGATTAGGATTTACCTCGTGATCTCAGTTTGTCGGTGTGTCTTTACTCAAATTAATTTCACTTCAGTTCAGAAATATCAAGTTCAGGTTTTACGCTGCTTAAAAGCAGACGTGCTTTCTGCGTTATTGAACCCCCCCGCCCACACACACACACACACACCCAGTCGTCAACAGAGGGATGGATTAAAGTCTCTGGACGGTTTGTATTGACACGTATCTGTCGAGAAGTTCTGTCCTCGGGCCAAACCCGGCCCTCAGCCAGCGTCCTTGGTGCAGGATGAGTCCACTCTCACTCGGCATCAATATGTCAGCTGAAATTAAAATCCCCCCCCCACCCTCACCCCCCCACCTGTTAAGAATGACTGTCTTGTGGTGGGGGGGGCGAGCTCGCCCGTCCAGACTCAGAAAGATTCATCAGCCCGGTGTCCACGGGTCCCGGCGCCTGACAAATGGGACAAACGGAGTAAATTAAGAATCCAGTGCCCCCCCCCGGCCCCCTCCCTGCCTGTCGACTCCCACAGCTTCATCAGTGTACATTAGTGTCAGTGCCGGTCCACATTTAGACCGAAGGTGCCGGAGGAGGCGTCGGCCCGGCCCGGTCCGGCTGTCGTGAGGCGGAGGCAACAACCCGCTGTCAGGAACGATCCTCGTCAGCCGGGTTCGCCGTTAGCCGAGCACGCAAACCACTGGCTGGGGGGTGAGCAAACCCAACGCACCTGTGGTGAAGCCCCCCCATCCCCCACCGGGTCGAGATGACCCAAACGTCCAGATTAAGGTGAATTAGGTTCTGTGGAGAAACGTGCACCGAAGACGGGGGAGATTAATCTGAACCAAATCTGCTGCACAGAGGAATACTGAAACATTCATGTAGTCACCTCCGGCCGACCGCGGCCCCCCCCCCAAAAAAAAAAAAAAAAAATTATTCCAGAACGTCCCAATTAAAATTTAAATGTGATTAGTTTAAACAGAGCTGCGCTTTTTTTTTTCCCGCAGTAGAAAAAGAGACGAGCCGACGGAGATGTGGAGGCAGCGGAGAAAATGAAGCAGCGGGATCTGATTATACGCCAGGAGGGACACACACACACACACACACACACACACACACACACACACACACACACACACACACACACACACACACACACACGCACACACACACACACACACACACACACACTCAGGTAGCTGCGGCGGCGGCTTGACTTAACCACTCAATTATCTTCGGGCACCGGGGGTCATCGGAGAATATTTAATTGAGTCTGAAGTCGAACGTCTTACACGGCGTCATGTCTCAGCCAATCTGGAGCTGTGGACTCGTAGGCTTTGACCCCCCCCCCCATTAAAAAACGTGGTTTTAGAGGGTTTGGAATTACTGCTAACAAAACTTAATCTCCTAATCTGCTCCAAACGCAACACGCAGAGCCAGCCATCGATTAGATTACAGTGCAATTTGTAACGTCCCCATTTGTAAAAGCTGATCTGTGCAAAAAAGAACAAAACAAATGCAAACAAACTAATGAACCCCGTCACACACACACACACACACACACACACACACACACACACACACACACACACACACACACACACACACACACACACACACACACACACACACACACACACACACACACACACACACACACACACACACACACACACACACACACACACACACACACACACACACACACACACACACACACACACACACACACACACACACACACACACACACACACACACACACACACACACACACACACACACACACACACACAGCCAGTCGGGACTAATTCCCCCGAAGTCTCTGGTGGCCGGTTGCCATGACGAGTCGCAGCCAATTAGCTGCCTCGGGTTCCTCGGCCTCCCCGGGCGGCGGATCTCGGGACCCGGACCCGAGGTTCTGACGGCGAGCCCGCGTCGTCGCACGCCATTTTGTTCTGAACCAGTTAAACCTCAGCGCGACAAGCGGGTCGATGTCGGAGTCCGAAGCGAAGATGCGTTTCCAAGTATCAATAAAGCGAGAGATCGGATCGGCCGGGTTCCATCTTATTTGCTCCGGTTTCGGATCTGAACCGATCCAGACTCTGTGGACCCGCGCCACACGAGCTGGACCAGGACCCTGAGGTTTTGGACGTGGTACCAGCAGAATCTCTCGGGCTTTGTCTCTGTCTGTTCTGAAGAGTCCAGCCGTGTGAGCTTTGATTTGCTAATGGAAGCTGGAGGGGCGGGGCTTATCGCTCGCCGCCACCGATGACACGTGTGTTTACGTGACGCTCAACAGCTGATACTCGCATCATTGGCGGAGACGATTGTTGGCCTTCATCATCATCATCGTCATTGCTTTGCATCAACAGCAGCCTTGTTTTGTTTTTTTGCGAAAAAAAAGTCACACTTGTGCGCAGGTACGAAGGAAGTGAAGCACTTCCTGCCACGAGGCGTCTCGTCAAAGGGAAACTTGAAACACTAATGTTGATTTAAGAGCCCCCGGATGAATGGCGTGGGGGGGGTAACAGCTTCCTGTCTGAAGAGGAGGCACTCGGCGACTCGAGTGCGGGCGCAGCTGATTGTGAGCGACGCGTGACGTGAAGAAGACGGAGCGTCGCACTTTAAAAAAAAAAAAAACCCGAAGCTCCGGCGCATTCGGGCGCGTTTCATTTGTTCGCGGCCCTCGCCGGGAAGGACGGGCCCCCGCAGCTCCTGCGGCGCGAATGAAGCCCGAGCGGGGCGACTGGCCGCAGAGCGCCGCGCTCCGCCGCAGGCTCACGGTGGCGTCGCCGCTGTTCGCACAAAACGGACGATCGCTGCGTCCGGACGACAAACAGGAAGCCCAGAGGACGGGAAAAAAATAAAAACAACGCAAATAAAAAAAGGCGGTTTACGGTTATTGCTCCCACAGCTCTTTTTATTCGCGTTATTACAAAAAAAGAGAGAAGGGAAGGACGGGAAAAAAAAAAAACGACGACATCTCGGCGGGACAAAAACAGCTGAGTTCAATAAACTTTATTCACCCCCGCGGGCGACGACAACACATGCCGTCAGCTGTTCGCGCTCGCATCGATAAAGACTCGCAGTTAACGCGAGGAAACGCGCTTCTGTTGCATTTGTTGTGGTGACGCCGAGTTCCAGCATGTTGTGTTAGCGTTCGGGTTCGGTTCGGTTCGGCTCGGTTCGGCGCGTGGAGGCAAACGCCATCGTGGGGTGATGTCATGGAAACGATGTGCTGGAGTTATTCAGGCAAAAAATGTAAATACTAAATATTAATAAAAAATATTATTATTGTCATCATTATTATAACAACAACAACAATAATAATAATAATAATAAATATTAATAAAAATACCGTATTATTATTGCTGTTGATATTCATCAAAATAATAATAAAATAAAAAAGCTCCCCACAAGAAACAAGCAAATAAAAGAATTCAAAGAAAAATTGAAGAAAATTAACAACTTCATTTTCAGGACAGTATGAGCTGAACGTCCTCGCCATTGATCAGACTGATTGGAAACGACGTCTCTCCATCTGATCGATAACTCAAACGTGACGACCTCAGACTCGGCGGCGAGGGGGCGGGTCCGATAGCGAGTGTCCGTCGGCAGGTTTTTCCACTTCCTCCGTCGCCTCGTAATTAAGTGGCCGTCGGTTCGGCAGCTGATGTCTTTTATTTTTCCGCGGCGCTCTTCTCCTGTCATCTATTTTCAGGCTGGAATGAATCAGCCTCCTCCTCCTCCTCCTCCTCCTCTTCTTCTTTTTTTTTTTTTTTTTTTTTTGTTCATTTTGACACCCGACAGAACTCATTGCCTCCGAGGGAATTGGAGTGGAGGGTCTTGTTTTGTTCTGGCAGTTCTTTCAGGAACGGCCATCAATCAGCTGATCTATTGTGTTAGAGACGGACCTTTCTCTATTCGATTCACCGCAGAAAAAAAAAGAAAGAGGCCGACGCGACAAAGGTATTGAAAGTTTGCAGGGTGCATTACAATCTGGCATGTGGGGGGGGGTTTCATAATGATTTCACCAGTTTATATGTCAGGGTGAGGCCCCCCCATGATTATTCCCCACATCGTGTTCTGGAGGTTCTCGCATTGTTTCTGCAGTGAAAGGAAATAAAAGCGAAACTTTGATGAAGCCCTGAAAGACTTTTTATCATTTTTAAGAAATTCAGGAAAAAAAATAAAAAGAATGACGTGTTTTCGATTGCAGCGGTTTGATCTGCCTGACATTTTGTTTTTTGGGGGAAAAAAAAACACAAAACAAAAAAACCGCCGCAACCCAACGTCGATTGAGCGGAGTCGGAGGACGGGAGTTGATTTGGCTCCGTCCGCTTCGCCCGGCGGATCGATGGGCGGAGCTCGTTTACTCCTTGTTGTCCAGATTAAACCGTGGACGGAGCAGTTCGGCTCTTAATTTGCCGGAGCTGTCAGTCAGCGGCCGGAGAAACCGAAAGCGTTTTCGTCTCTTTGACGTTCCCACGGCGATGAAACCCGACCTCGCGTTACGCGTTCTCCACCTCGACCCGTAATGACCCGGCGCCATCGTAATGGCGGCGTGCCGGTCCTTTCCTCTCTCCGCGGCGTGGGAGCGGGTAATGACACGCTAACCGCAGACCGACCGTAATGAGCGGCGACGGGAACCCGGACCGAGCCGGACCGGAGAGTTTGGACTGCTGACGTCGGGGCGGATCCGTCGCTGTGAGACCGGAGAGGTTGTGACTGCAGTGAGATTATATAACACAAGTTATATAATCTCCACAATCCCCTGCGCAGAAATATTAGTGTCTTCATCCCTCTTCTTCTTCTTCTTCTTCACTGGACGTTACTGCAACTTTTCCTTTGACATGATGTCATAAATCCCCAGATTAAACTGATGCTAAACTCATTCCAGTTTCTCCGTTTGTCTCCATTAACTCATTTGCTGCTCAGCCGTGTGCAGTTCGAGGACAGTCGGACTTCACACATCTGAGCGCCGAAATGTGACTGAACGCTCCAAACGTTTCCTCATTGGTTTTCCAGGAGTTGACGGACGGGATGGAGGAAGATTAGTGGCCCACCAGTGTCTTCCTCTCTCTCTCCGAGCGAGATTAAGGGAAAGGTTCTCCTGTGAGACCCGGCGAGATTAAGAGGTCGTCGGCACCGACACCCCCCGGGAGCCTCGGCAGAAACGATTAGGTTGACGCGTGTCCCGCTCCATTAAACGCTCCCCTCGCGGCGTTCCCTTTTGCAGACGCGATCGGGGACGGGACGCGGGGGGGGGGCGGTAATGGACGGCACGTGTCGCGGCGCACGCTTTGGGGTCGCGTCCTGCGGCGGAGGGCGAAGAGCGAGGGCGAGGGCGCTCCTGATGTTTTCACTGCCGCTTCTTCCAAAAACACGTCAGGATCGCTCTTTTCGGCCCGGCTCCTTACGGAGAGGTTTAACTGTACTGCCGCCTCCATCGCCGGATCGGGTTTCTGCTGCCCCCACCCCCACCAACACCACCACCCCCACCCCCCCTCCACCGCCGACTCCCCCTGAGGCCCAGCTGCCTGGCAAAGCGTTCATGATTAAATGTGAGACACGAGCCGTCCTGCCAAGAGAAAGCTGGAGGAGGGGCCGCTGGCTTAGGACGACCACAGCCTGGAATTTCTTCACTATTTGTCATACACGCTGGGAAAAATGAAAGCAGATGTTGGAGAAGTGGGAGAGGGGGGGCCATGGTGGGGGGGTGGGGGGGGGGTGGGGGGGGCGATCATCAAAGACGAGAGGATTTCAGGCAACAGATACTGTAAATCTGAAGCGATATTTAAAAAGCGGGAGAAGAAGAAGGAGCTGCCAAGGGTTTAATTACGCCAACGTTTCTCACGACGCCATTGGACCCCGGCCGGAAAAAAACGCCGCAGCGGGGCGGAGCCAGACAGCGAGCGCGCCAAGTTTCGTTAAAGCTCCGCTAATATTGTAATGACAGGGGAGGGGGAGGTGACCCGACGATCGGGAAGAATCCGTAGGAAATATTCCCGGATCCCGACTCTAATCCCGCCGTGAGTTCACGCGTCGCCTGATTGGTGGATCGGTGGATTTAACGTCAGGAGCAGGCGACTTTCTGCACGAGTTAGTTTCTAATTGATGGAGCTACCTTGCGGGAGGCGAGGGGGCGGAGTCTCACCTGGTTGGACGCCCCACACACACACACACACACACTCTCGGCTTTGTCCACATTAAGAGGAATGAGCTGCAGCTGCGTTGGCTCCGGATCAGGATCGGACGCTTCTGTAAACAAGAGAAAACAAAGCGGTAAACATTTCCACCTGCGGCGGCGTGTCCGCAGAGACGACCCGTCCGTCCGCCCGGCGTCCTGTCAGAGAAGCGGCAGACGGGATTTCGCGGCGATCGGCTCGCTGCGTGTCCACGCCGGTCGTAAAAAAAACGACTCAACAGCGTTTTTAGATTCCTTCGTTCCCGACAGGAATGAGACTCTCTCTCTAACACACAGCAGCTGGGAGCGGAAACCCAACCCTCCGGTTTCTTTTACGAGGAAAATAACAATAATCCAAACGCACCGCTCACATTTCCCACGATCTCAAACGCAACGCTGCTTCGGTCTTATCGGACGTCAGCGGCTCCGTTTCCCGCTCGCCGCTCCGGCGGCAGAAACTGACAGAAACTGATATCACGTGTTGGTGATAAGAGTTGGAGCTGCTCCGTGATACGGCGACACACACACACACACACACACACACACACACACACACACACACACACACACACACACACACACACACACACACACACACACACACACACACACACACACACACACAATGCAACCTCACGTCAGCTTCAGCGTTAACGTCTGCGGACACGTTTCACCTGAACCTTCTGCTCCCGCTCTCGTCAGGCTTTGTCCCCAATTAACGGAAATCTGTTGCAGCTGTTCGCAGATGATGCACAACTTTATATGTGTGTGTGTTTGTGTGTGTGTGTGTGTGTGTGTGTGTGTGTGTGTGTGTGTCGTCCTGCACAGGTTTTACTGGAACGTCGGTGATTTATCACCTGTGGCCGACGTAAACCTCATGTCCAGGTCACGCTCACTATACCTGTATTATCTTGTGTGTGTGTGTGTGTGTGTGTGTGTGTGTGTGTGTGTGTGTGTGTGTATGACCGAGTCGGGACGAACAATAGTTGTGACGCGTGTGTGTAACCAAAAAAAAACCAAAAAACACATTTTGTCCATTAAGTTTTTTTGGAGATTTTGCTGAACGCTAAACGTTTGCAGGTGCGATGCGAGTGGAAATAAAAAGCTCATTATTCCGTTTTTAACCTCTCGTGATTTTTTGCGTGTTTCTCGGGAACATTGTCGTGTTTTTTTTTCCCGATGTCGTCTGGACTCGGAGGAGGAAGAGATTGAGCGCGAGGGGGGGGAGGAGGAGGAGGAGGGAGAGAGACGAGGAGGTCTGATTGAAGCGTTTGATCCGGGGTCTCGCCGCGGGTCCAATCACTGGACGGCCGCCGTCGGTGGGTTTGTTTTCGTAAAGGCGCGGCCCGTCTCTCCGGGACCTAATTCAATCGCAGAATAAATGAGTTCTGTTGGTAATTTGGAGATAACCTGCGCGGTGACCGAGCTTAGGGGAAGATAAGAGACAACGCCGAAACCAAGACGGGGGGGAAACCAGACTATTTTTCACCCTGCCTTTGCTAAATTAAACTTTTCCCAGTTTCCCCCCTCCGACTTTAATTAAAACACACACTTGCATGCACATTGCGCACACGGGCTGCGGTCGCACAATCGGCAGATAATCCGGGAGGAGCGATCGGGCGAAGGGAACGCGCCGTCCCCCCTGTTGTTGAGATTAATCAGCGAGGTGCACGCCGAAAGTCAATGGTAAACTGCAGAGCTGTGTGTGTGTGTGTGTGTGTGTGTGTGTGTGTGTGTGTGTGTGTGTGTGTGTGTGTGTGTGTGTGTGTGTGTGTGTGCCTGGGGGGGGGGTCTTTTAAAGGGTCAGTTCACCCAAAGCACAAAAACATGTTTCCTCGCGGAGCTACTTTCCCAGGAAGACGGGGGGTTGTTATGTGTGTGCGGATTTGAGGATTTCAGGAGATTGGTGTTGTTAACCTCAGGAAAGTGGAGGTGGATGGACACACACACACACACACACACACACACACACACACACACACACACACACACACACACTTGGACTAGGCAGAATAACATAATCCCGTTTTCCTCCCTTGTGTTGGGCTGGAAGCAGCGCGCTCAGAAACCTCGGCGGTTTGTTGGTGACGTGACGTGGAGTGGGTTTATTTGACAGACGTGTGCGCTCGCTCACGCGTTGTGCGACAACTGCGGCGAATACACACAAATACACGGCGGCCAATCCGTCACCTGGAGGAGAGTACGTCACTGCGGCGCGAGCAAAAACCCGACAAAAAAAAAGCGACAAAAACCCCGAATCTTCCCCCCCGGAGCTTCTTTGACCGTCGCTGGAACAAGTCTCCTCCCGCACCGGGTGGATCGTCCGTGCATCTGGTGTGGGAAACAAGCTCGCCCGCCCGCCGGGCTCTCCCGGCTCCCAATCCTCCTTGAAATTACGCCGTGGCAGCCGAGCACAGGAACATTTGGCTGCAAAACGGCGCCGCGAACCCTCCACATGGTAGCACTTTGTGGATGGAACCAGTTAGCCGCCCCCCCAGCTCCCCGCTCCATCATCCAATCAGAGAGCCACTTTGCCATCGCGTTTGTTGCGTGATTAATGCAGCGTGGCGGCATAACACGGCATGGCGCGACGCGTGCGAGCGGCGGCGCGGCTTTTGTCTTCGGCCTCCGAGGCGTCTCACCGCCCGTAACTCAATCATTCACGCTTTTCTCTCTTTTACCATTTTGCACGCCGCCGCCACCGCGACGTTCAATTTCTGCAAAAACCTTTCTGGATCAAGTTTATTTTCTGTTTTTTTAAAAATCTGCACAAGGAGCAGTGAAAAAAAAACCTCTTTATCCTTGAAATGAAAAATGAAGCCGTGCAGAGTCGCGGGCCTCGGCCGCTGAGCGGTGTCGCTGCCGCCGCCGCTGTCAAGGTGGGGTTAAGTTTGGACGTGTTTGCTTTGGATTCTGGGAGGAACTGTGTGTGTGTGTGTGTGTGTGTGTGTGTGTGTGTGTGTGTGGGTTTCCTGGGTTCTCGGAGAATAATAAAATATGTTTTTACTCCTTCTTCTTCTTCTGCCACAGCTGAGCGGTTTCCAACAGTAACAAACTGAACCCCGGCTAAAGCAGGCGAATGTGTAAATGTTTAAAAACTGGTATCTTCAGTATCCCGTGCAGCCGAGGACGACGGGGGGGGTGTTGTGTGTTTTTTTTTAAAAAAAACCCTGCGTGTGCGTGTTTGTGTATATTTTCTCTGTGTCGACTGAAACTGACGACAGCTCCGTCCTCGGCCAGAGGTGATTGCAACAGCGGCACGTTTGTTTCCAAGGACTTGCACAACTTTCCTTTCTTTTTTTGCGGAGGGAGGGGGGGGTTGTCTTTTCTTCTTCTTCTTCTTCTTCGGCTCCTCATGCCCCCCCACCCCCACCCCCACCACCACCACCACCACCACCACCACCCAGATTTCCCACCGCAGATCATTTTCGGCGGCCGCAGCAGAGTCTTGAGATTCCCTGGCAGTATTTAGTGGTGGAAGTAAGTAGCTTCAGCAGCTCCGTGAAATTCCTTTGAAACTCTGCTGTGTGTGTGTGTGTGTGTGTGTGTGTGTGTGTGTGTGTGTGTGTGTGTGTGTGTGTGTGTGTGTGTGTGTGTGTGTGTGTGTGTGTGTGTCTGTGCGTGTGTGTGTGTGGATGGTATGCGTGCAGAATCACAATCGTCACCCCTGTTACGTGGTCTGAAGCAGATCATCTGTGAGCGAGGGTGGTGTTGGTGGAGTTCCTCCTGTCCGTCACGATGAGGTCACGCCCCTCCCACTTTGACCTCTGACCCCAGAGCCCGACATCAAAGGAGCGGGTCAGGTTTACATTAGCCCATTAAAAAAAAAAAATCAATTTGTCGACGGAGCGGTGAGGAGAAGCAGCGCCGTCTGAACACGGGGAGGTTTTCTGCTTCTTTTTTTTTTCTTCTTCTTTTTCTTCTTCTTCTTCTTCTTCTTCTTCTTTTTCTTTTTCTTCTTCTTCTTCTTCTTTTTCTGGCCGACCTTCACGGCAGAGACGTCACGTCTCTCTCCTCCTCATCGACCGTTAGAAAAACCATAAAACTGCCGTTTGCGGCGACGGCTCCGTTCCTCTGCTGCATCAGCACAGTTTTTATTTGATTTAATTTAACGTTCCTCTCGCTCGCTCACTCGCGGCGTGTCCGGGCCTCACGTGACGATTCGCTGGCGACTCAAACGAACGTTTTATTCCCGGTTCTTCTGATTCACGGACGTTTGTTTTCCTCTCGCGATTTCGGGCGTTTTGATCCGTCTTATCTCGACGCTTTATTTCTTTATCTGCTGGCGAAGCGTGAACTGACCAGCGGCGCGAATCTTCTCCACGTGAGATAAAAAGCCGTGAACGGCGCTCGCTCTCGTCGTATCTGAAACGAGCGGCCGACCGGAGATAATGTGGAAAAAATATATATATATATAAATGGGGGTGAGGCGGGTCCTCGCAGCTGTACGACATCATCAGCGTGTGAGATTACAGTCGGGCCGTGTTTTTAAAAAAAAAATTTTCCCGCGTCGGCTCCGGCTCTGAGGCGGCGAGGACGGACGGACGGACGGGCGACATCGTCTCTCGCTCGTCTCTCCGGTGAGTTTCTCTCGACGAGCGTCGTCGTGTTTTTTTTTCTCTTCCTTAAGAAGCAGGAGAGAAGTCGGAAAACAACAACAGCGGTTGTGGATCTTCATCTTCTTCATCTTCTTCGTTGCACGAGCGGCGGACGGCGTCACGGGCGAGGCCGCGTCATCGCCAACGCCACTTCCTAATTAAGATTTCGCCCGTTAGCGCTTCATGAGCGCGGGAGTGATGTCGGGTCGCCAGATGTTCCCGGAGCACAATCTTCATTAGGAGGTTATTATTATTATTATTATTATTATTAAAGAGAGATTGATGGACAGGTAGGCACAATGAAAATGGATGTAACCCCGTCAGTGCACCATCTGCTCAGAGTCACGTCTGTTTAATGTAAATTAAACTCCATTAAAGAAAAAAAATAAAAGCTCAGGTGTGCGCACGTTTTTTTTTACAGATGGCGAGGCTTCGTTCGCGCCGCTAACGCGATTGGCGTCTCGGCGTTCTCGCACCTTTGCGGGAAAGCCGACACCTCGCGGCGGCGACCGTTGCGATCCTTTATTTATCGCAGGTGTCGGGTCTGCGTTAATTGGGCTTGAAATCTAAAAAGAGCAAATAATAAAGCGTTAAAAAAAAAAAAGGGTAAAAAGCGGAGACGGCACGCACGCCGAGACGCCGACTCGGAGACGAGATGAAAATGTCAGACGGGGAGAGAGAGAGAGAGAGAGAGAGAGAGAGGCGAGTGAATATTGAAGAGCGAATTCATATTCCCGCTCTGAAATCCCGAGCTGTGGCGGCGCGGAGAAAAGGAATCAATGGTAATTTTCCAGAGAGAACACAAACAGGCCGATTCCGGAATATAAATATATTGTACCTCTGAGGTTAGCCGAATACAGTCGAGTGTGTGTGTGTGTGTGTGCGGCGCTGTAGGGTGACGTGTGTGTGTGTGTGTGTATGTGTGTGTGTGTTGCTAAATTGAAAAGCTGCTCTCTGGAAGACATCCGGAGCGAACCGGCCGCGTCGCTCCGTCAGCTTTTAACCAGGCGGAGGAAATTACAGCCGTGACCTGGCGGGGCGCTTGTAAGAGAGAGAGAGAGAGAGAGAGAGAGAGGGGCGAGTCGTTCTGCTTATTGGGAGACGGGGGGGGGGGGGGCGGCGAACCCCACACACACACACACACACACACACACACACACACACACACAGGTTCAGACCCAGGGGTGCAGCCGTTGAGCGCAACCGGCGGCGCCGCTCGGCTCGCTCCGTCTAAAGATCCAAAACGTGTTTGCAGATTAGTGATGATGCACCACAACCCCCCCCACACACACACACACACACACACACACACACACACACACACACTGTATACATAAAGTATGTTTATATATTTTTCTAATTAATCTGCGGGAGTGAAACGGGCCGAGTAGATGGGAAGTTATGTCGCTTTTAAAATAAGCGATTACCTCCTGACAGACGCGAGTGGCTTCCTCCAGTTAATAAACGAGCGCCATTCGCTTCCTGGAGCGATGTCGCGCTTTTATTCCCCCATTAGGGCGGCGGCCCCATCATTCTTTAATTAGAGCTGTTGTTATTTGGGCTGTCACAGGAGCTGATACCTCACAGCGCCCGTAGCCGATTCGACGGCTCGCGTCTCGAGGTTACCGTCGAGTCGCGACGAGGGAGGGGGAGGGGGCGCCGGAGTGACTCGTTGCCGCGACGCCCGCGTCCGTCGCGTGGATCTCAAAATAAAAAAGCGACGCTGCGTTTCCACGGAGACCCGGCCGGTCCCAGACGGTCCGAACACATCCCACGTGTGAACAATTTGTGTTTAACGAAGTGCTGCCCTCTGTGGGGTGGATGCAGACCCCCTCCACCACCACCACCTCCACCTCCACCTCATCGCCTCCAGCCCCCGACTTCTCGACTGTGACGCGTCGGGCTCGGTGAGGCGGTGCAGAACCGGCCCATCAGAGTGAATCAAGGTGAAATGGGATGCAGACCTCTGCAGGGAGGGAGAGAGGAGGACATCACCCCCGACCCCCCCAAACCACCCCCCCCCCAAACAACTCCTCCCCCCACCCCCCAGCTCCCAGAGGAAACAGCTCTGGAAACGTTGAACTTTAACGAGATTACCAACTCGGAGGCGAAGCCGCGTGTGCCACTCGGAGTTTGGCAGCGAGAAGCAACAGATTTCTGAAACTCGTTGCTTTTCTCTTTGCTCCGGGGCCTCCGGCGTTTATACCTGAAAAAAAACCAAAAAAACAAAAAACAACCTTCCTCCGCGCAAATTAGGAACAGCCGGGGACGTCCGCTCGAGGAAGCCGCTCCGCTCGCCGAGGCGACGAGATCGAAACACCTCCGCCGCTCCGCCCAAACCCGGCGGGCGGCGCGGGAACAGGTGGCCTCCGTCTCGGACTGGCACCGCAGGAAGCTGGCGCGAGTTTGTAGCGGCCAGACCGTCAATCTGTCCACTTGAAAACTCCCCGGCGTCGCCGGTGGCGGGCGGCGGCCCCCGCGGAGGAGAGAGCAATTACGATTTGTGACGGGAGGGAGCGAGCCAGGAGACACATCCATTCTTGGAATACGATCAGACTTACGGCTGGAACGTTTGTCCGGAGCGCCGCTACACAAATGTCCTCTTAATCCCTTCCCTGTGATGCCTCCTCGTTTCCAGACGCTCCGACGCTCCCGTTTTTTTTTTTTTTTTTTTTTCCTGTTCCAGTCTTTTTGCCACAGGGTGCCTGTACGTTTAAAGACATCATTAAGCTGTGAATCGTCTTCCTCCTCGCGCCCGCGTTTGATGAACCTCGGCAGGTAACACGCCGCTGATCTTGCCGGAGGAGGAGAGAGAAAAGAAAAAAAAAAGAAATCCGGCATCGCCGTGCGACAGATTGGATTTGGAGCGTGGGCTCGACCCGCTCCAGCTGGAGCTCGCTCACCTGAACTCCCTCCTGCTCCGGTGTGCGTGACCAACGTGGTCCACGGGAGCGTTTTGTGGACGCCGCGTCGCTCCGCACGGCGTTCACCCAGAGAGCGGTAATCAGTTTTTTAAGGACCGCGGCGTCGGCTGATCGCCCGCGTAAAAAAACGTCGGCAGGTAGCGAGTAAGAAACGAGCGGGAGTCGAATCCCTGCGACTGCACCGTGTTCTGGATTTTTTTTCCGTGCAGCTCGGCGAACGCCGGGGAGGAGATGTAACGGGAACGAAGGTCGCCGCCGCCGCCGCCGCCAAGGTCGAGTCCGTCGGCGCAACACTGGAGCGGAGGGAGCCGGCGCACGGGCGGCTGCTCGCTGCTTATTGAAAATCAATAGCAATCTTTCAGCGGCGGCGACGAGTCGCACCTGGACCTCCGCTCGGGAGAAACCGGGTCACGTTTTTTTTGCAGGAAAATCAAGCGGGGCCAAAGGGTTGTTTGATTTGAATCCTCCCGGGCGCTGGTGTTTCTTTATTTCGGCGACACCCTGCTGAAGGCAGGTCGTGTTTTGCTGTAAATGTTGCGGCCTGTGCAACGTTCCCAGCGGCTTTTTTTTTTTTTTCTTTCTTTCTCCTTCTTATCGCGCCGGGAAAGACGCGCCGATCTTTTACTTCAAAAACAAACGCGCCCTCTTCCACCCGTCAGCTCCACTGTGTGTATGACTCACTACTTGACAAAAAAATAAATAAATAAATAAATAAAAGTTGCGGTGCAGGTGCTTTAACCACTTTATGTTGGTTTTTTCGCATGTTGACGCGCGGCGAGTTCCTCTTCCTGTCGTCGGCGCCGGTTATGAAAGGAGGAAGCGGCGAGCTGGAAACGGGAACGCCGCTGTTGGCAATCAAGTGTTTATCCTGCAAGGACGAAGCTCTTTTCGTTGATTGTGTGTGTGTGTGTGTGTGTGTGTGTGTGTGTGTGTGTGGGGGCATCAGTGAACACACAGCACTGCAGAAATTTGAGTGGAGCCTCGGGAGTCGGCCGGTTGGGCATAAATCTACGACTCGTTTCGGACGCCACCTTCTACGCTTGTATTGGCGTTTGCCCTACACACACACACACACACACACACACACACACACACACACACACACACACACACACACACACACACACCGTCCTTGAGCACTTATTTGAAACTCCTGGCTTCATTAATGCCGGTAACAAACCAACAGAGCGCTGTGGGGTTGGAAATGGAAAGAACCGGAGACTTTTATTAGGTGGGCTTCACCTTTTTTTTTTTTTTTGGAGTCTCCACGTTTCCAAACCCCCGGTGATTCATCCCCCCCCCGCAGTAATGGAGTCATCAGGCACCGGTTATCGGTTACAGTTACACTATCGGACTTGGACTAATTGAATTTGTGGGTGTGTTGTTGGCTCCACATAACAAGCTTGGCTCCTGCGCAGGGTAACACAAAAAAAAAAAAAAAAATTTTTTAAAAAGTCTCCCAGCTCAGCATCATCTTACAGAGGGAAACAAGACGTGGAGATTTAACCTGAATCACCTGTAGGGGGCGACTGTTTGTCAGGAATCATTAACACAACGTCATTTTTTTTTACTTTAAGATCCATGTTGGAGGCACGGGATTCGCCGGTCGTTTCGCGTGTCGTCCGGCGCTGCCCTGTGGGCAAAAGCAAGATGGCTGCCACCCTTTCAGAAGGCGAAATGAACATTTACCACCAGCCGATCGCGTTTTGCGCTGCTTTGCACGGCGCGGGCGCTGTAAATGTAAAACTCGTGTACGGCGAGAGTGACGACCTTAAATTCTCGATGCCCCCCCTCCCCCCCTCCCCCTCCCCCCCCCTCCCCCCTCCTCCCCCCTCCTCCCTCCTCCCCCCTCCTCCCTCTACACGAGTCAGACAAAGCGCTCAGATGACTCAGCCTCCCTCTACGTGTTCGGCGGTGACAGTCGTGCGCGCCGAGCGCCTCGGGCTCCGCGACGGGGGGAAATTGCATCCTGATCCGGTCCACTCCTCCGTGTGTTAGTGTTACACAACAGACTATTGTGTCTGGCATTTGCATTAAGGCCGTGAAATTCATCCCCGCTGGCTTTCGCCCGCACGCCACCGCCAGACAACGGCGGGGAGTTCTGGCTTATCTGTTGCCATGCTACGGCAGAGATCACATCCGCGCCCAGCCTTCAAAGCCTTTTTTATTGAAATGCATCACATGAAAGAGTGTGTGAGCACGTGTGTGTGTGTGTGTGTGTGTGTGTGTGTGTGTGTGTGTGTGTGGTGAGAATTTGACATGACTTTTAAGTAGCAGAGGACAGAAAAATTAGAGCAGCGACAATCGCAGCGTGACGAGACGATCTGATGGACGCGATATCGCCGGCTTTGAGGCGAGGTGAGCCGCCGCGCCGCGGTTATGGGCGGCGAATCAAGCGTGGCGTTGAGAGGAGGAGGAGGAGCCCCCCCCCGCCCCCCCGGAGAGCAAGGCAGGGGAGCGGCGGCCAGATACTAATGGAGACATCAGGAGGGCAGGAGATAGGCGTCCCCCCTTTTTCAGCGTGGAAGACGTCCCGTCAGGACGGACGCCGCCATTGATTGGTCCCCAGGTCGTCTTGGAGACGACGGCTTTAACAGCTCACGTCCAAGGAAACAGATGCCGGCTGCTGAGGAAGACAGGACAAAGGAAAATAAAAGTTTCGAAAATAAGACGTCCTGCCCCGATTTGGGAATCGCCCAACATCCCGATACGGGACGGGGCCGTCACACGTCTACGTTAACAGACTGATCTAATGCAGGACGTTTAAAAAAAGTCAGAGGTTCCGGCGGCGGTTTGTCCTGTTCCTAATATCACGCCCCGGATCGTCGCATTCCGACGCTCGGAAGTCCGGAACACCACGAATGCTCCTCAACTGTAGTAGTGGGTGTCTGCACCAAAAGTTAATGGTTCCCTCCTTACACCCCCACACACACACACACACACACACCACCGAGTTTCAACACACCTGGCTGTTGTGTAGCCCGGCTCGCAGACGGACACACAAACGCACAGCAGCAGTGAAAACACAACGTCCTGGAAGGTAATTAAGTTCAGGAGACGTTTGTGCAGCAGAATTAGTTCTGATCGATATCTTGAATTTTTGTTTCCACCGCAGTGCCCGAGTGTTTCCAAAGCGAACAAGCCCCAGAAGTGTGTGTGTGTGTGTGTGTGTGTGTGTGTGTGTGTGTGTGTGTTTCCTGACCATGTTGTGCTCTCAGCAGAATTCGGTTTTCCCTCTGCGACGCTGTGAAAAAAAAAAAAAGGATTTTTTGCATTTGTTGGCTGGCAGCGAGCTGGAAGCCTCGCGGCTCCGTCACGCTCTCGGGAGGTTCGGTCGGGTTCGCCGTCAGAACCGAGTCCAGTTCTGGCTCCTCTCTGAACACGGGGACACGCCGGCTGCCGGGCGACCGCGACGGCCGCGGCGTTTCGCGCGGCGCTGCTGAGGCCCAGAAAACAAGTTTTCCTACGGCGAAGGCAAAACTTTTCCTTTCTTTTTTTTATTTTTTATTCGCCGGATGTCGTTAGCGTCTCCGTCCTCGTCCTCCGTTACTCACCTGCCCTGACGCCGTCATGTCTCCTCCCGTCCGCAGAGAAGCCGCTGCCTCAGGGCCCCCCGGGCGGCGTCATCGGGATCCTGGGAGGCGTCGTCGCCGTCGGGCTCATCGCCGGCGTGGCCGTTACCGTCTTCATGGTCCACCGGCGGCAGCAGAAGACCCGCGGCGAGACGGATAACGACCTGTGAGTACCGAGCGAGGGCGCGGCGGCGATTAGGTGTGAACTTTTGTCAGCCCGCGAGAGAGGAGCGCACAAAAAACCTCCTCCGCCTCTCCTCCTCCTCCTCCTCCTCCTCCTCCTTCGCTCCCATCATCTCCTCAGGCCCAAACGGGGAAAACTCGACGATCGTCATTAAACCAGCTGCTTCACCCGTTAGCGTGGGCGGCGGCCCGCGTCCGCCATTTACACAACTGTTGTGTTAATCGGTCTGTCGTCGGGAAAAAAAACGCTTCACCTCCGCCGCGTCGGCCGCGTGGAGAAACAATGGAGGAATTATGCAAATTGATCGGAGATTTGATGATCGGGTTTGGAAAAACAAATAAAAAGCGACGGCGGGAGCGAGAGCCGAGGTGATTCAAATATTGATCTGCTCCGTCTTTTTAAAAAGACGCTCCGATCGGATCAGGAGATCGGGCAAGTCGCTCCCGCGGCTTCATTTACTCCCGCCGCCCGGGTAATCCTGTTCCAGGCGGCCATGACAGTTCGGAGCGTTACCGGCTGTGCATTCTTTTTTTTTTTTTGTGAGATTGAGATTAGGTGAATTAAAGTAAGCGTACTGAGAAATCTGTTTTCAGAGAAGAAGCGAGCGAACGTCCGGGAACGCCCGACCTCCCTGGGAACGTTCCCAGAGCGAGCGAGCGAGCGAGGTCGGGGGCGTGCGTAATCTGGCCGAGCCTTTAATCAACACACACGATGGGATTATAAATCTTAAATTAGAGCCCCCCCCACACACACACACACACACACACACCTCCAGCGTCTTGTAATTGATATGAGCGGCGATGCTAACATCAAGCGTCGACACAGATGCGGCGCCAGGTTCGGGGCCTTGGTGCCCCCCATGCTGGAGGTCCGAGGCCCCTCCCCCCACCCCCCACCCCCCCCCAATCTCTCAGGAGTGACGACAAATGAAGCGCAGAGACTCTCACCTCTCTCTCCCCCCCCTCCCCCGCTAATCTATCTTTCTCTCTCACTCTGACGCCGAAGTAACTGCTCTCTGTCTCCTCTGCCCCCCCACCCACCCACCCACCCAACCCCCACCCCCAACTCCCCCGCCCTCCCCCCTCCCCCCAGCATCACAGTCGCCGCCGTGGCCGATAGTTGCGCGGCCCCGGCTCCAGAGAAGCCCGGGTCCCCCACAAGGAAAGTAGAGGCGCCCGACCCCCGTCTGTCCCCCGTCGAACCCTGCGCCCCCGGATCCTCTGTTCTGTTGCCCGCGTGCAACGGCGGCCTGCAGGTCACGTACCTGAGCACGCCGCTGTGAGCGCCGCCGCCGCCGCCGCCTCCACGTTCACGCCGGACTTCTTTTTGATGCCGTTTGACAAACATCTGCAGCCAAATTCCATTTTTACCGTAACATTATTATTTTTTAATTTTTTCCCGAGGTGCACGACGACAACAAACAACAAGCAAATAAATAAATAAATAAATAAATAAATAAATAAATAAATAAATAAAAGCAGCATCCGTCAAATAAAAAGCAAATCTGCTTGATAAACTGCTACGAGTGAAAAGGAAGCTGAGCGGAAACGGTCGGCGAGATAAATCAAAGTTAATTAAAAAGTGTGGAGATAAAACATCCAGCTCCACTTAGAGTTTATCACACGCTCGGACACGCCGCTCAGCCAGCCAATCACAGCGCTGATCGCTGTTTCTCTTTTTACGCAAAAGCTTCGGCGATAACGTGATAACGTCTCTCCCCCCACGGCCTTTTCCTTTACGTGTGTGCATGATTGTCGCCACACGTGCATGACCGCTGTGGCGTTCGTGGTGTCGCTTGCCGTGCAGAGTGTGTGTCCGTGTGTGTGTGTGTGTGTGTGTCGTCATTGTCCCCCCTCGACACGCGGTGCGTCGGACGTTACCCGTGTTCGGCGTCTCGCGGTGAAACGTCTGGTGATGCAGCAGCGAATGTGTGTGAGAGGTTTCATGTGTGTGTGTGTGTGTGTGTGTGTGTGTGTTGGGGGGGTGGCGGTTAGCCGGCCCGTTTAATTCTGCATGTTGATGAGCGGTTAATCGAGCCGGGGCGTCTGATAACACGCCTGACTGCGCCGCCGGTCACGCCTGTGTTTGCCCTGGCGACGCCGCGCATGACGTGACTCCAAATCGCTCCATCCTGATGAATGGGCCGCCCCCCGCCCCCCCCTCGCCGCTCCGCCGCGACGGTCCGCCGATTATCAAAATGGATGGGCGTCGTCAGGAGCGATGTTCTCGGAATAATGTGTTCATCGCTCTGTCCTCTTGATGTATGGCCTCCGAAACGCCCGGGAAAAGTTTCGCCCCGACTCCTCGTGAGCGTTCCCGACGCCGCCCGCCAGACTCACGTGCAGGATGGACGACAACAACGCTTCACCCCCACAACCCCCCCAACCCCCCCGGACAAAAATGGCCGCTCGCAGAAGACGGCGGCGGGGACGAGCGGTCGACCAGAGACACGATGATTGATTTGTGAACGTTCGTCCGACCAAAGCGGGATCGCCATCGTCAGCGCGGACTCTCGTTGTGCGTCGTTTGTGAGTTGTGTAGCGGTGCATGCGATCCAGTAGCGACGCCTGTGTGTAACTGTGAAGTGAAATGTTCTGAGTTTTTCATAAAGTTGTCAAAGAACAAAAGAAAAACAAAAAAAAAAAAAAAGCAACGCAGCGGTCGTTTTGTTTCCATCTTGTTTTGCTCTTTCTTCTCCTCGCGAGAGAAATTAAAAAAAAAAAAAAACCCGCAGAGTAATTGTTGTCCGCCTCTCTGGAAGAGATCGGCGCCGAGACAAAGCGTGAGAATAATTGCCTCGCCGAGATCAAATCGCATTTATCCCGTCTGGCAATTAAAAGTATCATTAGCATTTAAATTGGCGAATAAGATTGCGATCAACAGAAATCAATGAGAGCGCCGCCCGTCGGTCCCCGCGTTCGGCCCCGCGGCCGCACGCCGCCGCCGCCGCTTTGATGCCGACGCCCCCGGGGGGAGGAAACGAGACGAGCGTCACGCCTTCTCTCGCGCCGCGGCTTTAAGGATTAGTCGTGTTTTCTCCTCGCTAACCCCCCCCCCGCCTCGCCCCGGGGTGGACGCCTTCGCCGCTTTCGGACTCGGACGCTGTTCCCGGCCCCCGGTTCTCCCCGCTCCCCGCGGGACCGCCTGTCAGCTTTCATCAGCATCACAAAGCCCAAACACCCCCCCCCCACCCGCCGCCGCCACTGGCGTCACATTCACACACACACACACACACACACACGGTATGATCATCATCACGTCTGAGCCACGGCCAGGGGATTCATTTGGTTGCAGTGCATCGTGGGAGAAAAGGCAAACGAAAGAATGTCTGCCCTTCCTGGTTCCGCCTCGACCCAGCGTGCTCGATAATCGATAATAAATCGGGTTTGCACGATCGGGCCGAACTGGCGGCTCGTTTAGAATCCGTCCGATAATCCCGCCGCCGGTTCCGACCCGCGGCGACGCCACTGAGGAAAGCTGAGCCGCGGTAAAGAAGGAAGAAGTCGTGATGTGGCGCCGGGCGGACCCGAAATTCCATTTTGTCTGGTACATTTCATGAAAGCAAATGGCGGCTGTCACCAACCCCCCCCTCTCCTCGCCGCGCCGCCGCCATCCCCCCCCCACCTGTATCAGAACTCAGTCAATCATCAGCGGAGGATTACAACAGTTCTATAATGAGGCCGCAGAAACGGCGTAATTACCTGTCTCGGAAGAACACGCCTCTCCTGCGACGGCGGCGCCACGGAGGAGGAGGTCGGTCGTCGTGGGCGAAGGGAGCGCTCGCCGCACCTCGGGCGGCGGCGGCGGCGGCGTCTGGAGACAAGGTTGATACGGACCGGAAATAATGAGCGTGAAAGGAAGGAGCGAAGAGGAGCGCTCATGCACAGATTTTCTGCACATTAAAAAAACGACGACCCGGCCTCGCGGAAAGGTCGTGTTATTCAATAAGGACGCCGCGGCGAGCGTGACCCGGGGGGAGGGGTGGGGGCGGCGTTGGCGAGCGGCCCGCCCCACTTCGCTATCTCCTGATGTGGTGATGACATCTGATGAGGGAGGGAGGGAGGGAGGGACGGCGATCCGTCTGCAACGCCGGCGCCGTTTGATGGCGGCGCGTAAAGGGCGCAGGTGTTCGGCCGTTCCCATAGGTGCGTCGGCGGCGGGGCGGGGTCAGGCGGGCGTTAGTAACCACGGGAAAAAGGTGGATAGCGGAGGGACGACATCTCAAAAAAAAAAAAGCGGTGGCGGCGCGGGCTCGCCGAGGACCTGACTCTCACATGCCCCTTCTGCCCCGCCCCCCGTCCCTATGCCCCACCCACCTCCACCCTCCCACCCACCCCCCACCCCCTCACCTCAGTGTCCAATTACAGCCCGCTCTCGTTAGCGCAGTGTCTCTCCGGCGAGAGCCTTTGAAAGGGCGGGGGGGGACGGCCGCCGCCGCAACAAAGCCGCCGCCGGCAGATCAATCAGAATCCGAGGAGAGAGTGGAAAAGGCAAGTGCAGGCGGGACTTCTCATTACAGAGCGCCGTCGGTGGGCGGAGGGGCGGAGGGGGCGGCCGGCCGCTCGCCGTGCTCGCCGTCCTCTCATCTTTCCCCCCCCCCCACTCTCTTAACAGGACGGACCTCCCGCCCGCCCACAAGCCGGCCCCTCCCCCGCCCAAAAAGAAGAACAGCGACATGAAGGGGCACCTGACGTCCGACGACATCCAGGTAAGATCCCGATCGCGGTCACGGGTTTTAAAAAGCCGAGTCGGAACCTTCGGCGTGTCGTTCGTAATCAAGCTAGCAGCAGGAGGCGGGGTTTTTTTTCTTCTTCGTCTTACGAGTGCTCCTCCTCCTCCTCCTCCTCCTCCTCCTCCTCCTCCTCCTCCTCCTGCGGATCGGCGCTGACTTCCTCCAACAGTCCGGTTCCGCCACAGCGAGCCGAGGGCGCTCCAGGATCTAGATACAAAGCGGGTGCCCGCGAGCCGGCCCGCGAGAACCTCGTTACCCGTCCCAGCCTCATTATTCCCTCCTTAATTAGCAGAGCGGCGGTAAGTGGGTCAGTCGCATGAACGGGCCGAGCGGCGGCTCAGCGGCGGCGCCGCTCGGCCCGTTCCTACCCGGGCCCCGTTAGACGATCGGTCGCACGACGAGACGCGCAACGGACAAGTTTAGGATTATGTGGAGGTTGTGTAGGAACCGCGGGACAAAATAACTGGGGGGAGATGAAGTGTGTGTGTGTGTGTGTGTGTGTGTGTGGGGGGGGGGGGTTATTAGAATCTGAATCACAGAGGCTTCATCAAACCGGCGGGTTCTCGCCGCTGTTGAGATTTTAAATCCAGTTTTATGGCATTTTTACGGCCCCAAGGTCAAACTGCTGGACGAGTGGGCGGAGGGAGGGGACGGTTATGTGTGTGTGTGTGTGTGTGTGTGTGTGTGTGTGTGTGTGTGTGTGTGGACACGAGTGACGCCCCGACTCGCCGGCGCTTCGAGGGAAGACGAGGCCGTAACAGACGCTGGAGGATTTAATGTGTTTTATTGCTGCGGCGGCTTTAAAAGAAGCTGCACGCTCAGCAGCCTCGCACCTGGAGGAAAAAAAATTAGTAAGTAAAGTTTAAAAAAAAAAAACAATCATCACAGATGCTTCATGACATTACGGGTAAAGTACGCGCAAATAAACAACAATCAGCGACGCATAAACAATCAGCGTTTTACGAGCCGAGCGAACTCTGCGGCTCGACGGAGCAGAAGATGGCTTTTTTTTTTTTTTTTTTAAGGCTCCAGCTTTCAGGGTATTTACGGTCGCACCTGGGCAAGCTGCAGGTGATGACGTACGTACAACCGGAGGGGAGGGGCTTAAGTCCCGCCTTCCTTCCCGCCTGCCCGTCATCTCGACGGCTCGGAGATAGTCGGCATCTGCGGAGCCGCGGGCGATTTTGTAAAAATAACATTTTTTCATCGCCGCCGGTTTATCTGTGCTCGGAAAAAAATGAGCCGGAGTAAGAAACAATAAACACGGAGACACAGGTAAATAAAAACAAAAAGAGGAAATATTCGTCTCGAACCCCGGCCCCGAACATCACGAACGCTGTTCACGCCCGTCTCGCGCTTTTAAAATCTCCTTCGGGGGAGGACGGGAGCCGCGTCGTTCGACGCCTATTACACGAACGGGACTTTCGCCGATAACTGTTCGGCGCCACTTCCTGTTCGCCCTCCCCTCGTTTTTTTCCACCTGTAACGCTCGACGCTCAGAGTTTTTTTTTTTTTTTTTTTTTTATTTCAGAGCCCGTCACACCTCGATCGCCCTCGAAAAGGCTCTTTGCTGCCAAACGCGGCTTTGTGATCGTGACAGTTTGACAGATCAATTAGGAGAACGCCGCGGGAAAAGTCGGAGACCGCCGACCGGCTGAAAAGGAAAACCGTAGAGGAAGCACTTTGCCCCCCCCCTCTCGCTGAACCTTGATTATAAAAGCAGGAACCTTTACATATGCACCTTAGCCCCCCCCCTCCAGTAATGACGGCAGCCATTGTTGCTTTTATTCCCGGGAAAGTAATGGCGGCAGCGTGAAGCGGCGTTTTCAGACGCACGCGCTTCTGGATTAAAGTTTCCTCCGTCTCAGTCCGGCGCAGGAGCGGCTGCAAGAAAAAAGCTGCGTTCAAAGGCGTCCGCGTTTTAAACGCCTGTGTTTGAAACAAAAAGACCGGAGAGCTGTCGAGCGCCCGCGTGTTCGCCATGAAAACGTTCTCAGTGAGACGAGACTCTTTTAAAAGAAAAAAAAATTACCCACAGTTCATTGCTCCGCTGTTTCAGGAGTTTGCATCAGACTGACGTTGGTTCCTCGGACAAAATAAACAAGTTCAGACGTGTTGTCTGACCGGCTCTTAATGTTGTGCAGCAGAAGGCCCCGACCCGGCTCGGATCCCGGACCCGACGGGCTCGCGGGTCTGGTTCTGGTTCTGGTTCTGGTTCTGACCCCCCGTTTCTCCTGCAGGTGGTTCATCTGGACAAAGACGAGGAGATGCAGAAACTTCCTCTTCAGCCTCCGTATTACGACATGGCGCCGTCCGAGTCGACCCACTTCACCGATAAGCCGGTGAGTAGCGGCGCCGGGGGGGGCGGGTCTGGAGGAGCCCCACCCCCCCACCCCCCCACCCCCACCCCCCCCCCCACCCACAGGTCATCCACAGCCCCCGTCATCAGCTCGCTGTATCGAGTCTTGTGATTGGCCGCTTGCTGAGAACTGCGGCGCTTCCTGATCTGTTAGCTGCTGCTTGTTGTTGTTGTTGTTGTTGTTGTTGTTGTTGTTGTTGTTTTGTGGGTGGGGGCTGGGGGGGAGGAGGGGGGGGATCCTGTAACCATGTGACCAGTAAGTCCACTGGCTTCTTAACGGGTTCTTATCCCGTCATTTACATCAGCACCACTCATCTCTCTCCCTCTGTGTGTGTGTGTGTGTGTGTGTGTGTGGACTACTTCACCGCCCGACCCCCCCCGCCCCCCGCCCCCACCACTCTGCTCTGATTACCTGTGCGTTTGCATGGCAACCGTGTGCAGACAGATTGCAGCGTGATGCTCTGCGGTAGCCCCCCCCACACACACACACACACACACGATGACATCACGTGTGGATTAAACCAGATGTTTCAGTGACTGAAAACAAGCATCCACCTGGGAAACAAAAGACATATGAGGGCGCATCGGACGCCGTGACCCGGGCCGCCTGCCGTTCACTGGACTGTAATGTTCTGATTCTGGTTCTGCTCCCATACTGTACTTTTTTTTACTGTACTTCTCTTCTTCTTCTGTTTTTCAAACGACTCGTCTTCCTCTCTCCAAAACTGGCGGCGATAACCCAATTTGCTGTCTCTCTCCGTTTCCCCCGGACCAATTGCTTTTGATTCTGCGTGCAGTTATTGGCTGGATATTAAACCGTCATCTCCAGCTCAGGAGGAACCGGATGTTTAATTCTGATAATCCTCGGACACCGAGGGTGGATTTGCCTTAAATGTGTTTCTTATCTCTGATAGCGTCCCCCCCCCCTTTGTAAACGGAGGTTTAAGATGAATGGGGGGGCGCCGCCGAGGTTTTTTTTTTCCCCCGACGACGCACTGCCGAGCGTCGAGCGTTACTAATGACGGTCCTCCGGGGCGAAAGCGCTATCTGCCCGGCGTCGGTGCGACGTGGCTGTAATTTTCCCCCTGATTGCACCCGGCTCCTGACAAATAATCCACATATTTAAATCTCGGGCGAGCGTGAGAGGCGGCGAGAGAGAGAGAGAGAGAGAGATTCAAATTATCGACGCGAGATCCAATAAAAGCCTCAATCACGTTCCGTTGGAAATAAGGTCACGCTGATCAGGTGCGTTTGCGGAGGGGGCGGGGTCACGGGGCAACAGGTATCCCATCATCGCATTCCCTCCTCCCCCTTACCTTTCCCCGCACGTTAAGAAAGGAAAAGTCAACGGGTTCGAGCGACGATTCGACTCCACGACGGGCGGAGGGAAACCTGCCGGACGCCGGCACCACCCCAAGAATTATTTTTGGGAACTCAAGCTCCCCGTCGTCACGTTAAGGTCGACCGCTGGTTCCATCATCGACAGGTCGATCGTTCGGTCGGCTGGAGAAGATGTTTGTGCGTCGTGGAGGTCCGGTGACCCGCGTTACATGCGTTGGGTTTGTTTGCTACCAGTTTTCGTGGCCATCGACTCGTCGCGTCACGTCACAACCACGAAACTGACGTTTCGTCCCCGCGCTTCCACGTTCTTTCTTTGCCCCTCCGTTCCTCTTCCTGTTTTCGTTTTGTCGTTGTTTTTTTGTTTTTGTTTTTGTTTCTTTTCCCCGGGGGGCTGCCTCACACCTCACACGCCTCTCGCCCTCTCTTGTCTCCAGAACTCGGGCCACAGGGACTGCGATGTCCAGTACGCGGAGCTGGATACTGCAGCTTTGGCGTCCTCGCCCAGCCCACGGAGCTCCGCTCACGCCGGGGACCTTGTCGAGTACGCAACCATCCAGCCTAGCTCGCACTAGCGCATGCCGTTGTAGGCCTTTCCCCTCAGACTTTGGCCTCAAGGTACACAGACCCCGCCCCCCCAACCCAACCCCCCCACACACACACCTTCATACAGTTTGCTCACCTGTCTGTCTTCCTCTTCGCTCTTCCCCCGTCGCTCCCCGCGGCGTCCGAACGTCTCGTCTTCCTCGTCTGTCGCTGCACGAGTCCGCGGAGAGTCTTCCTCCCGGCTTCTGTCGGCGAGACGGGAGATTTCGCCGCTCGAGTTCCCCCGCATGAACGCCGTCCTCCCTGCGTCTGCGTTTGAAAAAATGAAAAAAAACAAAACCTGAAGCCGCCGTTTTCCCCCAACAATGAAGGAAGGCAGCGCAAAAGATATCAAACACAGAGCGAGCAGATGCCGAAATGTGTTTCTCGAGTGATTACGCCGCACTCGACAGCCCTGATTGGCGGCTCTCGTCCGCACAAGACGCCTCATCTGACAACCACCACCCCCCCACCCCCGCCTGCACACACTCGAAACCTTCATCACACACACCAAGTGGGACACGAGAAAGAAAAGACGCGAGTTGTTCTGCGGGCAAAGTGTGTAAATCGCTGTAAAATACATCACGGCGCGTTTTAAAAAAAAACAAAAAAACATATTTACTGGAGTGAACGGTTTGCGTGAACATTTGCTGGTGCGACGCGGAGGTTAACTCGTGCACCGACGTATAGAAACATTCGTCGTTTCGTGTTCAGCTCCGCAGCTGGACATCGTGGGACGGGACGGCGGCTCCGCCGTTTGTTTTTTTTTCCGTGGAAGAAGCCGGAGCGAGTCCGACGACTCGACGCGTCGCTCCGAGGCGCTAACGTTAATAATTACAGACGCGTTCGTAAACGTGCAGGTTTCAGGGGGCGTGGCTTACGCTGTGATTGACAGACAGTGTGTTTCCATCATCCATCAGCTGTCAGCTCCGCCCCCCCCCCCTCCGCTCCACCTCTGCCCTGTCGTCCAAATATGGTCACGTCCAAAAAAAAAACCCAAGAGGAGTCGACAAACTTGAAAACGAACAAGTGGGTGGTGCCACCTGGTTTCCACAGGTGTTAATGAAGCTAATTAGGATCGTTACTAATGAACCGGCAGCGTTTAGCACAAAAATCGCTTCCCTGAGTTTATCTGTGAGACTCTGAGCCTGATTATCGGGACGATAACGAACGCCTCCATCTCATTACGGCGCATACAGAAACATCCGCAGCAGACGTCGCACCGGATGGAAGAGACGCTCGCGATTAAAAGGCCGAAGAAACGAGCAGATCTGAAATGTTCTTGCGTCGAGTCACTCGACTCGAAAGCGAAGCCGTGCGAGCGCAGCGGGTGCTAACATCCCAAACTTATCTCTGGTCTTAAAAACCTTCAGCAGCTGCACGTGGGAGGGAAGCGCCTCAGAGTCCTCCAAAAATATCCCTCGTAAAACATAATTTATTCTGGCTCAGGATCTTAAAGATCCTCATTTTTATACTGTCTCTCCAAACGAGGTTAAAAGTGAAGGTTTTCTCCAGCGAACGACGGCCTCCTTTCAAAATAACATCATGTTTTTAAGCGAACGGGTCAAACTGAGGGACGTTATCTCCATTCGGTGGCGGTTTTTAAACTGATAAAAAAAAAATAAAGGTTTGCAAGGCAGAAGAACATTTCTGCAGGACGGGAAAAACTTCTCCCCGACACCGCGGCGCAAGAATTGTCCGGCCCGGGCGCACGAACGAGCGCGAGCAGGATCCAACGGCAACATCCTGCCGCCAGGCGCCTGTTGACATCCTGTTTGTCATCAGGGCCTTTAAGCTCCGATCCATCAAATTCAGCCGGAGACTGAACCGCCGGGGTCAAACCCAGAGTCGTAAAACCTCCTGGCTTTAGCGCTGCGACAGGAACAAAAGTTCACCTCCGCTCAACTTCGCACTAATCAGCCACATAAATCAGTTCATCGTGGCGCCGATTGTGTCGTTCCAGCATCCGCTGGCTTTGACAGAGTTATTACCGCAGGATCAGAAAATCGTGCTTCTGCCAGGTTACGCTATCTGCCCGACGCTCGGAGCGACGTGGAGGTGAGGCAGATTTCATTTAGATTAACGTCACGCTTTTACATTTCTGCAAAGTCGAGAGAAGTTTTTATGTCGCCGATGGAGGGGAGAGGGAGGAAGCGCGACCCGGCGGGGGGAAGGGTGAAAGGTCGCCAGAAGCCACGAGCGGCGTGGGGAACGTTCGAGTGCCTGGCGGACGAACCGCGGGCGCCGTTTTCGCCTTCGCCCCCGTTTTTGACTCACGTTTTGTTGTGTTTTTAATCTGGTAATCGGGCGCGAGGAAGGAAAAGCCCTTCGTTTACGCAACAACATGAAAATAATCTCATATTAGAGCCGAATACCGGGAGCTGCTTGTACGGACGAGGCGGAGTAAATCGGAGCGGGCGGGTTAATGAGAGCAGTAAGTGAACGTAGGAACTAGATCAACATGTAATTTAAGAAACGCCGCCTCAGCGGGGTTGGGGTGGGGTGGGGCGATGGCGCCAGATGCAGCAGGAAATAAAAACGTCGATTTTTCAAGCACGACTGGGAACGCTGCAGAAAAAGGAGGACGCTCAGCCGGGAATCTCCCGTCGACCGAAGCCATAAATCGCCTCCAACTGCAGCGAAAATGATGAACGTTGCATAATCGGCCATAAACGGCCCCGCGTGCCGCCGAGCAAGGTGCTTCTAATAACGAGCGCGAGACGAGCGGGAAGCGGCCGCGCGATTCGCATGAATCACGATAATCGCTTCCCACGCGACTTCCACGCCGAGCGCCGGGACTCGTGATAACATCCCGCAAAGTGAAAGTGAAGTTTTTAAGCTCCAGATGTTGCCCCCCCCCCCATTCTGTGTGTGTGTGTGTGTGTGTCGGCAGATGTTGCATCTGTTTCTGTGTCGAACAGTAACAGAAAAAACCCAAAACATGGGAGAGTGAAAACAGACAAGCTTCTGTTTTCGCCGTTTGATGTCGATTTCGCGGTCCTCCTCGCGCCGCGTCACGATTTAACGCCGAGCGCCTCATCGCCTCCTCCTCTTCCTCCATTAACGACCTTCTCCGTGTTAAATCTTCCCTCTTTGAAAAAGCGAGCGCGTGTTTTTCAGATGGGCCATTATCCCAAATGATCCGAGTCCTTGGCCCGCTGCCCGGAGTTTGATGTCCGAGCTCTGGAAACGGAGAGGAGGCGCTCCGGACTCGGCTTTTCGGGCCGGGGGTCGTAAAAGATGCACGGACGAAACGTGACCTCCGGGTCGAGCCGGAGCGGCTGCTGCGTGGAGGCTTCTCGTTTTAATGAAGCAATAAAAAGAAAAAAAGGAAATTATTTTTGTGTGAGAAGACAAAGAATGCAGATGAACTGAACTTTAGTAAAAGCTGAGGACACACAGGATTTAAAACACTCCTCTGTGGAAGAACCGGAAAAAAAAAAAGATTATTTATTTATTGTTGTAGAAAACTGCTGCTGCCGAGCGGAGTTGTGCGATACGAAGCTGCGCTGGCGTTCCCCCTGGAAGCGTGTTTGACCCTCTGCAGTTCTGCCACGATGGAGGAAAAAAAAAAAACACCTTCAGGTTTTATTTCTGTCCAGTAACTGAACAGTTGAAGCTGCTGAAGTGAAGTTAAAACAAACAAAAAAAAAACCCTGATATGTGGCACATGCATAAGTCTTCATCCCCATTGGTATGAAGACCTGTGGTTAGTTGAGTCACATGACCTCAATATATATATATATATACGCCTGCTCTGAGAGGCACGAAGCACATTCCATTTCCTGGTTGTGAAGCAAACAGACCGACAATGAGGGTGTGAATACTTTTGCAACTGTAAATCCCCCTTTATACCGGTTAAAGCGGGGGCTCTGGACTTGTAGCCCCCCCCCCCAGGTGCAGCTCTGAGACGACTCGTCGCGCCGTCGTGCTTTTCATTTTCCGCCGCTCGCCGAGCGGAGAAATTAATAACCTGACAAAAACCGCGAGCGTCTCCTTTTCTTTTTCTTTTAATCCCCCGAGCGGTCCTCCATACCGACCCGAGACAAATAAGCTTTTTTGGGCGTTTCCGTCCTTGCCTGCGGCGAGCGCGCTGTGCCGGTCACATGACAACGTCTTCAGGGAACTTCAGGGAACTCTGGTCTTCCTGAGTTCGTTCGCCTGCTCGACCTGCTTTAACATCCCTCGTTCCGTCCCCCGTGTTCTGCCCGTTAAGTGTATTTGCTGTGTGGCGGCTTCGTTGTGTTGCCGACGTTCGCGACTGCACGTGTTGCGCGACAAACTCAGATTTAAGTGTGTTTATGTGGGTGTTTTTCTTTGTGGCGGCGTTCTCAGAGTCGGGATCGTCGTGGTCGTAGACGTAGAGATGCTTGGCGAATATTCGTAAGTTCCCCTTTTTCATCTCATCCACTGTTTTTTTTTGTCGTTTTCATTTCGAGTTTTGTGCGTTTCACCAGCACGTTCACAACCAAGCGCACAAAGGAAGCGCTGCACCTGGAGCTGCTCCGAGATCATAAATTATGAGATGTGTGTTTATTTTTTTATGCTTTTTATTTCTGAAGGTGGAAGCTCGGTTTGAACCGGACGTCTGCTCAGAAACCTTTGTGTTAACTGCTGTTGTGTGTGTTTTCCTCTCACACTGTGACGTCCTGAAAAATGTTCTCTTTTTTTTCTGAAAAGATAAAAATAAAAGAAGTGTGTGTGTGTGTGTGTGGGGGGGGGGCAGTATATTCATGTTGGTGCTGATCGACATCAGTGACAGAGGAGGTGCCTGATGTGAACTTCCATGAAATTATGCATGGCTTATCGAAACGTCACAGAAGTCGCACAACAAAAGTTGTCGACTATAACTCAGAGCTGCAGCAGCACAACGGGTCTCTGAGTTTACGAGGGGGGGGGTTGGGTGGGTGGGTGGGTGGGTGGGTGTTAGGGGGGGGGGGGCAGCAGCATGATGGGTGACACCCAGTGTGCACGGCTCCATTAAAGATCTTAAAGCCATCGTAAACTTTCAAGTGGCGGCGGCAGCGTTGTGCTGTGAATTCAAATGGAGAAACACAGTGGATGCCTCGAACGACACACACACACACACACAAACACACACACACACACACACACACACACACACACACACACACACACACACACACACAGTCAGTTCAAACTGGAACGCAGCGGGAAAGAAAACAAGAATCTGCTGTTGAAGTGTAAAACCCCGATAATTACGGGTTGAAATACGAGTCGTCTCCGTCGAGTCTGAGGAGTCACAGAACATCAGGCGGGGTCAGGTGACGACTGTGATGCAGGTGCATTATGGGAACCGGGGGGGGGGTTAAAGTTCAACTTGAATGCAGACGCCACAGAGAAGAACAGACACAACGTGCGTTTAACGACGCCTGATGCAGTAGTTGGTGGTAGAGGAACAAAGTACTGGGTGTATAAATGAAGTACTGTGTTTCAGCGCTGTCCTCTGTCCTCTGTCCCCCTGTCTTCGTCTCTCAGGACACCGGGCGGCGTCCAGAGGAGTTGTTGAACCCGGCTGAATACGCGAGCTACCGGCGCGTCCCCGAGCCCCCCCCGGCCTACCCCCCCGCCACCTTCCTGCCCCAGCACCCGGCGCCCGACGAGCCCACGTACTCCAACACCGGCTTCCCAGCCCCAGGCCCCGGCCCCCGGGCTGCGTTCGCTTTCCCCAAGGAGCAGTCGGTGTGACTCCACGCTCGCCGCGCTCCAGATGTGCATCACCCCCCCCCCCCCCCATCCACGCTACAGTTTACTCTATAATCTTAACCCCCCCCCCCTCCATCATGAAAGTGGTAATCCTCTGTGTATTGTGCACTGATGTTAGCGTAGCGACACCGCTCACCTCGTCTGTTTCTGAACCGTGTACAGAGTTCACCGTTTGTTTACGTTTTTTTTTTTTTTCTCCCTCCGTGGTAGCGACCTCTCGTAGCGACGTGCTTCCTGTTTCGTACTCTTTCGTGTGATTGGGTGTGAAGTTCCGGTGAGAAAAACAAACAAACAAACAAACAAACAAACAAAAAGGGAAAAAAAAGCATGAATTATTGATCTGTAACGACACGGACTACCCCTTTAATGACGGTTAACGTCGCCGTTTGACTGGATTTTTTTTTTTTTCTTCTTTCTTTCGGACGAATGTTTTGCTCATTAGCGACACAAAAGAGAGAAAAAAAAAAAACAAAGGGCTTGAGATGCAGCAGACTTTTTCATTTCCTGCGAGCGTTTTCCCGTGGACGCAGTTTCATCTTTTCTCAGTTTACACGACCGCTCGCTCGCTCGCTCGCTCGCCACGTGCTGGATCGTTCCATATCTGCGCGCGCGGGGGTCGCTCTTCTTCTGCGCCGGCGCGTAAGGTGAAGACAATCACGTCGTCCCGGGAAAAAAACAAAACAGAATTAAAGGGAAAGACATTTTCAGGGACCGCCCACACGTTTAACATATTTAAATCTTTATTATTTTTAAATCCTCTGAATTAATTTGTACTAACATCAGCCTGAAGTCAAACACTGAAGAGATGAGCTTTTTTGTTTAGTTGTATACGACGCCACTTTTTTTCCCCCGCCATACACTGTGACTGTTTCAGACCGTACATAAGCTAACGTGCTGCTCGACAAGCCAGTTTCACACACACACACACACACACACACACACACACACACACAGACACACACTAAGCCCTCCGGACACAGCAAAGTTTTCTTCTTTATTTGTTGCCACGTCAGACGCGTGTTTGGACAAAGACAAAAAAAATTAGAGAACAGAAACTACTCGTGTTTGTGCTCGGTGTGAAAAAAAAAAAAGAGCCGCCAACCCTCGCGGTGTTGAAGGTGATGTTGTGTTGTTGCTCTCGGTGCTGTTGTGACGGGACGTCTCGGCACTGTGTGTGTGTGTGTGTGTGTGTGTGTGTGTGTGTTTTGTGTGTTTAGTTTCAGCTGAAGGAGTTTGATATCGCCGTACCTGCCGTGTGTGGAAAAAAAAATAATAAAAACACTATTTTGTCTTTTTGTGACACATTTACTATTCCTTTACATCAATATATTATTATTATTATTATTATTATTATTATTATTATTTAAGTGCTTGCCAGAAAAAATGCCAAAAACGGCATTTACATATTTTTTCACTGTCCTGAAGGTGACGGCCATGTTTCCTCTCACACCTCCACCTTGTTGTTTTGTGTTCGCACGACTGTAACATTTAGTTTTTATTATTATTTTTTTTTAAACATATACATACGTATAAGCCTGCAGTGCATTCCTCCCGACATCTTTCGGCGACTTGAAGAATTACGATGAGCTCCTCTTGTTGCCGAGGCTGAAATCATGAAACCATGTGAAACGACCTGTTTTTTAATTATTATTATTATTATTATTATTATTATTATTATTTGGAGATATGTTTGATGTAAATATTAACAATGTATCTGATGTGTGGAAAAAAAAAAAACAAGTCATGCAGTTTAACATTAAACTTCACAAACTACCCGTGTTACAGTCGTCGTTATTGTAATCAGGAAGTAGGAATGCGATGTCATCGACAAACTCCGCCTTCTTTTCGATCCCGACTCCACCCAAACTGTCCACAGGTGAATAAACGCACGTAGACTCACGATGTGAAAACAACACCTGCCGGCTGATGAACCGGCGGACGGAGTCAGACCTGCATTTCAAAGACTCCCTGCCCGGAAACACTCTGAGCCGTAAACATCCATTTAAAAAAAATAAATAAAACGCTCTGTGGATGTTTTGAAGCACCGGTTCCCTCTCGTCAGATTCGCAGCAGCGGTTGAATGCGGCGGCTCCAAACATGCTTCTTTTTTTTTTTTATTATTACAGTGAAAGCTTTTTTATGAAAAAGAAAAAAAAAACAACCCAGAAACAACCTTCCCATCTCCGCTTGTCGTTTCGGGTCGAACCACTTCAGTTTTATTTGTGTGGCAGCGGATCACAACACGCGGCACCTGAAGGCACTTTAAGGTCCAGACCTTCAAACGACGCGGAGAGAAACTCAGCGTCTGCAAACGCTCGATGACAGCGCGGGATAAAGACTCGCTTTTAACGGGAAGAAATCCGTGACAGAGCCGGGGTGTGTGTGTGTGTGTGTGTGTGTGTGTGTGTGTGTGCTGCTGTATTCAGGTGCTGGTTGTTGTCATGGTAATAATAAAGGCAGTATTAGCATTTCTGCGGCGTTAGCAGCACCAGCTAATGAGATTCCTGCAGAATGAGGACAGGCAGGAAAGGGGATGGGGGGGTTGTGTGTGTGTGTGTGTGGGGGGGGGTGCTCGGTGCATCATGGGAAGTCACAACCAACACAGCACAGCTGACCCGGGCCCGCCTCTGCCTCCAGAACCCGAAGTGGATCCGCAGGAGAGGAGCCCGTCCTGAGGCCCGGGCGTGACGGGTCTTTAAACTCTGGGTTCTGGAGGAGGAACCCGTTGCTTCCTGTCAGCGTTTTCGGATCAGAACCATCAGGATGTCCTGATAACGACAAATGGCAGGACCGGGGACAGGTTTTTTTTTTCAGCCTCCTTTAGAGACACATCTGGAGGAGCTGGAGGACGGGCGTCCTCGTTTCATACGGAGACAAAGGGCTGAATCCCAGCTCGCTGTTGTTCCTGCATTGGGGGGGAGGGGCGGGCGGAGGTTGGGGTGGGTGGGGGCGTCTTTTGGCCATAGGCGCCACGCTGCTTCGTTTGCATGCTATTAGGACTAAGTATTGTGTTTAAGGATGTAATTTAAATTAAAATGCTCCGGCTTATCTGGCCCCCACGGTTCCCCCCTGATTACTCCGCTCCAATAAACCAACGTCCTCCTCCGTCACCTCCCGACGGCCACCAACTTACTCCAATTACTCCTCGTTTCCCTGTTTGAAAAATACGAAGACTCGCGGGTCAGCTGCAGCATGTAGGATTGGGATATTAGTTATTTGAAGTACAAGCTGTGAGGGCCCTTTAATGTAATCCAGCTAATAAGACAGCGGCCGCATGATATCTGATAATCTAATCGCACCGTTGAGAATAATGTTTTTCTTACTGTTAACTGCGTCCGCGTGATGTTTCATTGCTCCCCGGCAGAATAATGGAGTTGCTCTTTATGAAGCGTGTCTAAACACTTATTTCATTTTTCTGTGTTTTTTATTGCTCTTATTAAACTGTTCAGGGCGGTTATGTCAACAAACATCTGTGGTGTGTGTCTATCGCAACCGACAAATGTGCGTCAACCTCGTCCCTGGATCCAGAAGAGGATCCGGATCAGGACCTGAAACACCTTCCTGCAGGAAATTAGGATGGAGATTAAATTTACTTCTTTCTGTTTTCCGCGAAATGTATGAGCTGTTGCAGGAGTCGTAGCACCTGATTTATTTTTAGACAGAAGAAAACTTGAATTAAATGATGTAGTACAGCTTGTCGTGTGTTGACGGGCAGTTTCATCAGCCGTGAATTCGGGGCAGGAAGTCGTCACGGTGACGCCCACGCAGCGTCTGAGGCAGCTGACGGAGAGTAAAAATAAAACGTCGCACCTGAACTCCGAGCCGACGTCGAGGCGCTTCGTTCAACCTCACCTGTTGAAGCTAAAAAAAAAAAATAAGTCGGCGTCGTCGCCGCGATTACGCATTTTAATGATTTTATTAAATCCCGCGCCGGTGTGACGACTCTGCTCGCGGTTGTATTTTTAACGCAAAGAGTTTTCGGCTCAAACGCGATAAAAAACATCTGCGAGAAGAACAAAATCCCATTTCTACTTCACACGAGTGGATGAACGGATTTAAACTGTGGCAGCTCTGAGGAAATAAAAACCCCACATGTAACCTAAATAAAATATGACCGCTAAACTCGCTGCTTTGTCGCCTCCGTTTGCAACAAGAGGAAAGAATGACCCGGGTTCTGACGGAGGAAACTCGGGTCTAGACTCTGACTCTCCTCGGGGTTTTACGAGCTGCACAGAAGGAACATTTTGTGGGTCAAATTCCCTCCGTCGCAACAACAAACCGCCGGTTTTCATAACGGGCGTTATATAACTAACTTATGTCTGTGCGACAGGATAACATGTACACAACGCAGTGGTGTGTTGTAATGTCACGTACAGTGTCGGCTGCAACATCACTACACTGTAATTTGTGTTGTATTATACTGGCAGGAGGTTGTGTTACTGCCCCCCCCACCCCTCCAGATTATTCTGGAATAATGAAGGGATTTTTTTGGTGGTGTGTGTGTGTGTGTGTGTGTGTGTGTGTGTGTGTGGGGAGGGTTTATTAATCATCATGTCTGACCTTCAGGCTTGACTGGCACCAGATCTGAGCTTTGTAATTAACCGTCGCACACACACACACACACACACACACACACACACACACACAGCCTCCAGTTAGTCGCGCTTTTCCCATCACAAATATTTCTGTCTGGAATTTTTTGTTGACGTGACACAAAGAAACTCTAAAAAATAATAATAAGTAAAGTATATTTGAAGTGATGACGTCTCACACAGGTACGTGTCCGCTGTTTAAAGTCTGTGTGTGTGTGTGTGTGTGTGTGTGTGTGTGTGTTGGGCGTGGCTTTCTACTACCTGTTCCCGCCAATTCACCATATGACCAATCATCATGAGGCTCGGTGTGTTTTAGCCCGCCGTCCTGCGCGGTGCGTTAAAACCATCCGTTTTGTGTACGTCGTTGTCGGATGTTGTCCGCGCCGCAGAGTATCATGTTTGTAACCAAAGGAGGAGCGCTCCACTTCCTCATTACCGCGGGGACAGGTTTAACTGGAGTGCCTTCTCCTGCAGGAGACGCAGGAGTCGCTTGAGAAGTCATCCAGAAAAGCCCGCCTGATTGAATTGGGTGAAGTCTCCCGGAACAAATCCTCTGTGTCACTTTTATGTAAGGCGTCGCTCCGCGCCTCGTCGCCTCTCCCCCCAATTTGCTTTGTCTTCCTCAAATCTGTGTCGCAGACTTCAGTAAAGCCAATTACGCTACGATATGAGACCGGTGCCGGTTTCCCAGGTAGATTAGCCTGTGTGTGTTGTACCATTAATATACAGGAGGTTTTTTTTTTTCTCTCGGCATTGTTTTTGACAAATCTAACAGTCGAACATATTTCTTGAGACGTTATCGGCCATCGGCGTTGACTTCCTCCCGTCATCTGTTTCTGGTTTTAGACCTTCATACGAAAAACGATTCGTCACAAACACAAAATACTAGAAAGGAAAAGCTGAACCTCTTGGGATGTCGTCGCGCACGAGGTCCGGATCGACCCGGCGCGCTACGCTCTGCTGTCGGCGACACCAGAAGAGACACACGAACGGTTTCCGTACAATCTGACGCAACGCAAAACCTGCGCTGCAGATCTCCGTGCTGTGGAGAACCTCCTTCACGCGCCTCCACCGATCGCTCCCTGGTTACCGCGCGGGGTCGACGTAGCAACGAGCGGAGCCGAGATGCGCGGGAATTAATTAGCGTTACACCTGCATCGTGTGTGTGTGTGTGTGTGTGTGTGCGAGCAATTACGCACCGACTGCGTGTACCAACTGTCGCAACGCAAATCAAAGGTGGTGGTGGTGGTGGTTGGAGGTGGGGGGGGTGTCGTATTAAATGAACCCGAAGCGATTTCTCATTTTCTGTCGAGTGTTGGAAGGTGCCGGGAAAATGCATCAGTTGTGACAAGTGTACGGAAGACGCATAAACAATTCCATCTCATTACGTTCTCCAATAAGTTGGACGAGGCAATTTCCTCCCAACACTTGACCTTTCAGACGCGCGTTTCAAACGCATCTGTTTTCCTGTGTGTGTGTGTGTGTGTGTGTAATCAACACTTTGCTAAAAACTTCAGTCGTCAGAGTCGGGGCTTCCCTTCTCTTTTCTCCGCCACGTTGTGTTGCGGCTCGTACATCACGGCCGGTCCCTGCGGTAAAACCCGCTTCCTGCTCCTAATCACATATTGTTGTTCTGGTCCGATGACTCTGGCTGAAGTTTACTGATGCCGTGACTCCAAACTGATTCATATTATATTTGGAATTGGTTCGCTCGTCTGGTAATATGACAAACTCAATAATGAAGAGAAGATAACATTTCTGGCCCCGAGGCAGAGCGCAGCAGTTACAGTCACTCAATTTTTTTATTTATTTATTTATTTATTTATTTATTTTCGTTGTTGTGTGTTTTTTTTTTTTTCACGCTGGTGCAGCAAAGAAAATTAAAGTTTCTCCTGAGCGTCACACAAACTTTTGTCAGACTAACCTCTCGTTCCTCCAGAGGTTCTGCTTCACTTCCTGTTTTATTTTGGTAATTATTCCCTGAGGTTCCTCCCGGTCGTCAGGTGAACTTCCCTCACTTTCATCGGTGCGGTTCGGTTCTTCTTCGGCTCGGGTCCTGAGTGTTCCCCCTGTGTTTTTCCTCCTGTCCTGAGATTTACTGGCACCGGAATGTAGTTTTTCCTCCCGTGCCCCCTCGTCTACAGTTTCTCTTCGCCTCTTTGTGTTTTACGGGCTTTGATTCTGCCGGCCGCTGCGGGCTCGGTCCGGTTTTGTTTGACTGTTTGAAAAATGAAAAGACTCCATTTGGCTTTCGTACACTGCAACACTAACAGAGCTTTGTGTAGTGTTACATTATTGTGCCGCAACGTAAAATCTAGACGCCGCTGTTTTTGTCAAATGCCTTTTGAATTATTAACCTTTACTTAGGTATATTTTTTACGCAGATTTATTTATTTGAAGAAAAGCAGATTTCTTTTTTTTTTCTTTTAATTTTTAATTTCGAACAGTCAGCCAAAGCCGTGTTTTATCTCACGAACCCTCCTGCTCCGGATTGTCAATCAAGGTCAGAGCCGGAGACACGAGGGCGGCGGGAGTGACAACCCCCGCGACTTCCCGGTCAGACCCGTCGCCGCTGGGATTTTCTGTGACAGGGGGCGGGGAGGGGAGAAAACGCTTTAAACGGAAAAGCCGGGGGAAACTAATTTACACCAGATCAAAAGCATGAAAGAGCACTTCTGCGGGGGGACGATAAGCCTTCAAGGCCGCGGCCGCAGCCACGGGACGGCGCTCCGGTCTCGGTCCGCTCTCGCCGGCCACCTGCGTCCGGCGGCGCCCGTGAGACGAAGCCGCGGGGACGCTTTCACGCCTGGGGGGGGGAGGGGGCAGATAAACAAAACCCATGAGAGATAAGGCGGCGTGAGAAGAGTGCTGCATGCTATCCTGCACAAAGCCATTTTCCTGAAATGCACTTGAAGCTGCGGCGTGGCCGCCTGTGTGTCGGCGTCCGCGCGATGATTCATGAAGCCTCCCGAGGCGCAGTAATATTGTGTTACTGTTATTGTCGCTCTGATTGTTAACCTCTGCTGCCTGGGACGCCGGACACGGGCGCTTTTCAAGCTAATTTGTGTCTGGACCTTCCAAACCCCTCTGAATAATCTGGTGAATTTGAAGAAGCTTTTCTTCATCGTCTTCTGGAACAGGGATTTTTTTTTTTATTCTGACCTGTTTGTGCGGTTTGTGGGTGTGGTGAGTTGTGCGCAGTCTTGGCAGTGTATTGGTGGATAGGGACTGTATCATATCATTCTCTGGCTCCGGCCTTGCCCTGTACTTCTTCCTCTTGCCAGGGTGGAAGATCTGCATGAATCTCGCTGTTCGCAGGGGCGTTGCAGCGGTTTAGCATCGCTGCCTCACAGCACGGAGGTTCCCGGTTCTGGTGCCGGTTCTGACCCCCGGTGCGGGCGGGTCCGTTCTGTTCTGTTGTTCTCCCTGTTCCTGCGTGGGTTTTCTCCGGGTACTCCAGCTGAAAGTGGGTGGATGATTGTTCGCAAACACCGGTTGAAAAACCCCTGTTGTAGAAGTTTCTTCTTTAGAGTCGCACCGGTTGTAGCTCTTCCTTTCATATTCGGTGTTTACAGCGATGCAGTGAGTGGCAGGCCTCCGTGTGTTGTTGGAGTGTGCGTGTCCTCAGGGAGCTCATACATTTAACACTTTTCCATTTAGATTTTCTCTGTGTGTGTCCTTTGTGTCGCACCAACTGCTGGCGTTCAGGCCCGAAAAGACAGAGAGAGCAACCGTGCGGGGAAAGGAAATTTGGAAACCACACACAGATCAGATGAAACCGTCTCCTTGTGTTACTCATCTTTTTTTTTTTTTTTACCTCGGCGCTCTGAAGTCCAATCTCAGCCACCTTGTGCAAACTCTGCAGGAGCTCTGGCTCCGACCGACACTTCCACAAAAAAAAAAAAAGTTTTCATCAAAGTCAAATTCCTGATGGCTCCATTTGAAGGTGACATAAAAAAAAAAGATTCATCCAAATATGCAAAAATATGAAAATCAGGTGCTTATTAAGCAGTGAGGGGGGGAAAGGACTCAAGATATTTCTGAGTTTCACACTAGGTAACTCTTTGCGTGCATCTGCAGACGACTATAACTCTCCATCTCTGTTGTTTGTATTTATTGAAAGCGTTGAATATAAAGTTTTATTTATGCAGAGTCACAGAAGGCAATAAGAGGAAGCACGTTTCTAACGTCCACCTTGACCTTACATTTCCTTCCCTGGAACTTAATAGAGCCATTGATAAATATAAATCATCCCGCACTTTTATCACCCCTCACATAACCTGGATGCAAACCTGCCACAATTGACAAATGTCAAAGAATGGTTATTTTTCAATTCAGAGAGCCTCTATCACAGCAGCGCTATATTTCAATTAACTTGTCTGAGAGCGAGTGAAAACGTGCTCATAAAAGGGAGGACTGCATGATTAAAACGAATAAAAGCACTATTATCCCACTGCAGATAATTACTATCACCAAAACCCTGTCACAGTGCAATTCTTTCTGCTCCTTATTTAGTTATGTAATATTATTTAATTTCATTTCATGGTCATCTGACTTTTAAATTGTCTTTTTTTTTTAATTATTCAGCTGCTCTGGAGCTTTTTTTCAGCCGTTATCCTCTGGAGTTTGCTACCTGAGCAGCCTGGGGGGGTTAACCCGACTTCTGACTGCAAGGTTGACTTAAGATGGAAAATCCAGGTCTCTCATAGCAGCTCTTATAGAAGCTGCCATCAAGGTGCCCTTAAGCAAAACATCGGTCTCTGCACAAGTGCACAAGTGGAGCTCGACAGGAGGAGAACAGCTGGATAAAGAAAAAGGCTCAGTAGCTGCCAGGGATGGAAAAAAAAAAACGGGGTGGTTAAAGGTAATAAGTAATAAGTTCAACATTACTTAGACGTGCCGGTAAATGCAGAGGCTGTGCTAAGATAACTGGAAGTTAACATGACTATTTCTTTAATCAAGTGCATGATAATCTTACAAATGATGTCTCCACATTTGTAAGTTGCAAAGAGAGGTTTCAAAAAGCCCGAGAAGAAAAAAAAAATCCTTTGTGAATTTTTACGCCTGACACACTCTGCATTATTTGTAATTATATGCTTAGGTAACTCAATTTCGTGTTGTTATACAAGATCAAAAAGTCTGTGTAATTGTGTCTTTGTTAGAATAATTCACCAGACCAGAGTGGAGCAACGCTGAGATGATGTTGTTTGTCTGGAAATGTGTTGATGTTATGCTGCTTAAGCAGGAGAGGCTGCGGTGAGAATTAATGGAGGAGCTGGTTTCGAGGACGGGACGGGGGGGTGGGGGGTGTCGCCCTGCGGCTTCTCCGCTGCACGCCGAGCTCGGGTCAGGTGAATGGAAGGTCGTGCGGTTTCATCGACGAGCTGACCGAGGCGGCTTTATCTGATCGATAAGCGGCGTCATCTGATCCGGTGGCGCTGTGATGCTACCCTGCAGAAATGAATCGTCTTACACGTGCACAACAAAACTCTCCCCTCAGTTCACGTCGACACACGACAGCTGGACTCCTCCATCCTGACCTTTAATCTAAAATCAGTGACCGACTGCTCAGGACTGGATTGTAGTTTGGGCCTGTGTGTCAGTCACTGTGTGTTTCTGTGTAAGACCAGTACAGCTGATTTCAAACGGCAAACAAACACAGAGCAAACCGCATTTGATTATTAATGCACACGAGATGACGTTAATGATGATTCACGGCTGTTGATTCTGTCAGAGCTTCATGGAAATTGCATCAAAAAGGGTAATAGGCTGCGGTGGGGTGGTGGTGGTGGTGGTGGTGGTGGTGTAGGGGGGTGCCATTAACATCCAGGTCTCCACAGTGGGAACGAGCTGCTCGCCTGCAGTAAACATGTTCAGGTCTATTAGGGACAAACAGTCTCATGTCGGCAGCTCAGTGTGAGCAAATCAGACTTTTATAGGCGACGATATTTTATCGATACAACATCAGGTGTTGGATAATGTCACCAGCAGCTGGGCTTGACAACCGCAGCTGTTAACGGCAATCGGCAGGGAAATTTGAACGACTTTTTTCAGGACTGCAGGAAGCCATCGAGCAGACGATAAAATCAGAGAGTTGTTCGGTTGCTGCACATTTTCCCGGAAAATGAGTGTATTATTTCAGAACATGGCTCTCAGAGGGGAGTGGGCTGCTGTGTTGAACACTAACTGTGGCTGTTTTTGCATTGCTTTTGCCAGTGAAACAGGGTTTGTGCACATGAAATCCAGCTCTATGGGCGGAGATGTGAAAATTTGAAAAGGATGTCAATTGTACTGATTTCCATAGCAAGCAGAAGTCTCACAGACGTCGCTGGACATGAGGCATTTTTGCACGTGGCCAGGAATGGCGATCGTGTCAGAGCACGAGTCAGGAATAATGAGGACGGTAACGAGGAGGTGAACTGGCATTGGTTCTCTGGAAGTGTCACACTTTGCAAGACGAAAAAATGTGATGTGAAAAGCAAAACAATTTTAGGGAAGAACACGAGAAATATTTTTAGATGCACTCATACGGGTAAATAAAATATCTAAGAACTAATGAATAAATTGCATATTAGTAGCATCTGCTGTTTTTTTGGCTTTCATTTAATGAAAGATTGACAGGTAAAACCACCACTGATGTATTTGAAAGGCTTAATTTTTCAGCCAGTTCAGGATATTGACTTTTTTGTTCTGCTAACAATCTGGTATCTCTCTTGGTATAAAAATAATAATGTGGAATAATGCAGATAATTTTAAAATACATTTTTTTTTGTTTTTAATCAAGTTCCAAGCAATTTCATGATCTACATTGGTCTCGATGCCTTTTGATCTAACCGTTGGCGCAAGCGCGGGCACCGAGTGAAAAGCATGCTGGGTAAATACGCCATTACGCTCACGTAAGAAGAAAAGGCCAGAACCCTGTACGGCGCTGTGGACGCTAAATAAGCGGGGATTTAAAAAGGTGTTAACTGTCAAAATAAATGTAAAAGGAAAGCTACACTTTTTAATCTCCTTTTAAAAGAAGAACAGTCTCCCGATAATGTTTCTTAATGAGTCAGTGTGGCGACAAGCTGGCGCGGTTGCGATGCTAAAGCTAGCGAGCTGGAGTAACCGAAGACGACCGTAGCAGCAGCTAGCAGCGAGCCAGATTCAGTGACGGGAGAGGAGGCTAGCGAGGCAGCAGCTAGCGGCTAGTCCGGTTCAACGGCAGGAGCGGGGACTAGAATGGTAGCAGCTAGTGGCTATGAGCGTTCAACGACAGGAGCGGGGACTAGCATGGGAGCAGCTAGCGGCTAGCCTGGTTGAACAAAAGGAGCGGGGCTAGCATGGTAGCAGCTAGCGGCTAGCCAGGTTCAACGACAAGAACGGCGACTAGCAGTGGGCGCAGCTATCGGCTTTACGACAGGACCGGGAGCTAGCATGGAAGTAGCTAGCGGTCAGCCAGTGTCAACGACAGGAGCGGGGACTAGCATGGGAGCGGCTAGTCAGGTTCAACGGCAGGAGCGGCGGCTATCATGGGTGTAGCTAGCGGCTCAACGGCAGGAGCGGGGACTATGATAGCAACAGGAGGAAAAAAAACCCAGCGACAAAACACTTGTCCACAGCTGTTGTTTCCTTAAGTTTGTTTAAGAACCTGGAGGGCCGTATGTTATCTGAAGGGGGGTGGTTGCTTGACAAAACTGGATAGAAAAAAAATTTCACAGAGGAGTTGAAAATGCTTCACGTACAGAACTGGCCCCAGATCTGCGGAGTAAGACTTGAAACGGAGAGGAGGAGGAGGAGGAGGAGGAGGAGGCGGCATGGGGACACGGTAGTCCTGTGGAGCCATCTGGACAACTTGATAAGGTAAGCGCCCATTTGAAGGCCACCGTCTAAATTGGTTTCACTGGGCTGCCGTGCCAATATTTTCATAGTAGTAGAATATTAGGTACGTTTGATTGTGATTCTCGTTAGACCCGCGGACATATGAAGCTGCGCTGTAAGTCCCGTGCGGAGACGCGGGCATTTGCGTGTGTGGTGCAGAGTAGTCCAAAGATAATTTAAAAGTATTGTCCTAACGTCGGTATCATGCAAATCACTTGAAATTGATGTAGCTCTGTGTCTCAGCACACTTGTTATGTACTACGTGGCTTCATGAGCCAGCTCCTTGTCCATCACTCTGGACTTAGCTGTCATCTGACATAAGTCAGTAATGGGCCGGCACCGGGATAATTGGCTCAATTTATTAACATGATTAATGTGGCTGCTGACGAATTAAGTTTCTAAAAGGGCCCTGACAACTTTAAGTAGCGCTCAGCTTATCGTTCATCTAAACGCACGTGTTTCCTCAATATAAGCTTACATACTGACTTCAGAAACCACAGTTCACCTTGTGCCTCGATGAACTTTAGTTTAGATGATTTACATCGTAAATTTATCAACGATTATGCTATGTGTATGAGTTTTTACCCTGCAGATACGCGGGTGCAGCAGTGCTTTGAGCTCAATGCTTCGATTGTGGTACCACGTTAGAGCTAAAGCTGATGGGAATGTCATCAGGTACGCAGGTGTGTGGTCAAACTGGTCAAATTAAAATGACAGAGATGATGGTGACACCAGAGGTAAAGGCAGAGGGAAAGAAAAGGGATTTATCATCTCTGTTTAAATTTTAAGGGCAAAGCCGTCCCTTGTTCTCTTTCTGGATCAAAGTGATTTATTGATTAACTGACTGACAGATCCAAATGGCCACACCAGCTGCTGCAGTGTGTCTAGAAATCTCAAGATGAACTGTCATTATTCATTATTTTATTGTGAAATGATAAAAACGAATCAAAATAATATTTTTACTGAAAAAAAAATCATTTAATAAAACACCATTATGTTGTAAATTTAATTGGATGCTATAAAATATATACCTATTGATCAATCAATGATAATTCAACATCAGTCTGTGGAAACCTGCTGTATTGATTCAGTATTTCCCTGTGAACCTGTTAGTGCAGCAGGACTGTTGTAAATTCAACGGCCACGATCACTGAGCATTGAAATTCCTCTCGGCAGCGGCTCGCTGACCTTTGACCTCTGAGTGCTCCAGGAGCTCGGCGCTGCTTTTTCAACTGTGTAAAGAAATCCATCCGTGCATTCCATCTGTGTGTGTGTGTGTGTGTGTGTGTGTGAAGTCGAAGCTGGAGCGGACGTGAAATTACACGTTTTATTTCTCTCCTGTGACGCGGGCAGCACGGCGATGCGAATGCAAGGCCGTCTCCTCATTTGTGCTGCAAACGAAGCTCACGCTAACGAACCCGTCACCTTCCGCGGACCTTGAAGTGGCTGCGGTCCCTCAAACGTGGCCGGAGACGAGGAGCGCTGCGATGCCAGCCCTCTGATACGCAGGCCTGCAATTAAATACAGATTTTAACAAGAGATGAGTGCAAGCCTGATAAATGGAGCAGAGATCCAACATGAACAAAAACAGGTCCTTTTGTATCTCTCTTTTCTGGCATCCGAACAGAATGTGCCGTGGCTCTGATTTTGCTTTTAGCGTCTTTAAACATCGGTAGATGGAGGGCAGGCTCTGAAGGCCGGAAAATTTCACCACTTGCCAAATAATTGTTGAATTACTTGTATTGATCAGAATTCCAGCAAACATTGCAAATATATTGGGCCATTTTTGCGCATCAGACGGTAAAAATGTCACTTAATGTCGCTTGTAATAAACTTGGTGACACAAACAGAGGAGGGTTTGTGCTGGTGGAGCCCGGAGCTGACAGAACTCAGCGTTAGTCTGAACCTAAACGCCGGCGCGAGCTCGGCAGGAAGTCGGCGACGCTAAATCATCTCGAACGGATGAGTGGATAAATGCATTTTTTAAAGTGCCTTTTCAGATTGCCGGACACGCCATAGCTCATGTTGACGCGGCGCTCTACGGGCACATCGGCTGTGTCGGTCCAGATAAATGTGGTCCGGAGAGAGAGGTTTTTTTTTTTTTCCTCCTCCTCCTCCTCCCTCCTCCTCCTTCTGTCAGTGGTATCAGTGATGTCGGACGAAGCGTTTCATCTTTTCCACCCTCAAAGGAGATGCTGCGATGTACCACCCAATCACTGCAGCCTCTCTTCCTCCGTAATATGCTTGTCAAGTTTATCTTCTCTCCCTCCTTCCCCTCGCTCTGTTTTCCTTCCCCCCCATGGTGGCTTGTAAGCAAACAACACAGAGCTCCAGGTTAATGTACTTCATTAGAGGTTCGCTTTTGCATGTCTGGCTTTATTTAACGGGCCGGAAAGCCTTGGGACAATTCTTCTGACATTTTGAGAGCGCCGGGGCCCCGGCGCAGGAACGCCGCTGTTTACGTGGGAATCGTGGAGAGAAAGAGCGAAGGGTTTTCGGGAGAGGCTGCGGCTCGCTCTGCCTGTTAATGATGCTCTAGAGCCCGAGGAGACAGGATGCAGACAGACCCAAGGAGCACGCAGCTGGAGTAAGGAGTCGGGTGTGGGCATGGCGGGGGGGGGGCATTGCAAGGTAAAGCATTGCCAGGAGGGGGGTCACATCTCACCCGCACCATGACAGCAGCAGTCATTCACACAGAGCTCCCTTTTGGTTTTACTCGTTTCTGCAAATGCATTAAACATGGACGTACACAGAAGTGGGTGATGTGAGGAGGGGAAAAAAAGGAAATGACATTATGCATCATGGTGCATGCACTGCATATGTATGCACAGGCAAAAGATAAGGCAGTGTGAATATTAGATGACTCGGCCGTGTTTTTATGACACAGATTTTTATGAGGCACATTTGGGGGTACAATTTATGCGGAGCGAAGTTATGCGTAGCGTTCCCGTCGTTTTTTTTTTTTCCCCCGGCTCCTCGCCGAAAGCGGGCGAGGAGCCGGGATGTGTTTGAAAGTGTCGTGATTGCAGAGAAAACAGCATTCTTCCTGTTCCGTGTGATCCCGGGATAAATCGTCAGGCATCATGCAGTCTGCGGGGGGAAAAAAAAAAAATCATTATAGGTGCAAATGAAGCAGCCAAGCCGAAGAACGCGCAATAAAGGGCTGTCATTGTTGCAGCTCCCTGTAATGACTGCGGTGACCAGAGGGCAAGCAGCATGGACAGGGAACAGAGAAATAATGGGCGCCACCGCTGCGGGTCGTCGTAAAGGTCATCTTGAACTTGGCCGGATAAAGACACTCGAAGGGTGACGCAGCGCGGTGACATTAAGGAGAATCTGCTCATTATTTCAAGTGAAGGATCATATTCCACAATCTCAGTGTTTTCCCAAAAGACGGAGCGGCCAGATGACAAATGTAAACACTGTGATTGGCTGAAGCCCTACCGGAGAGCGTGGACGTCTGATTTTATTGGAGCAGCATCACGTTAACCTTTACTTTTGTTTCTCTGAAATACCTCGACTCATTAGTTCAAATTCAAATTTATGTGAAAACATATTTCATGTATTCACGTGAAGCGGCTTCGGCCCGAGAGAGGACGTCTACCTGCACTCCAGCAAGGTGAGCGCTTCCTGTTTGCGCTGACGAAACTCAAAACGGTTTGCTCGCAGTGGCCGAGCCTCCGGTTGTTTTTTCCGCTGCAGCAGCGCAGTATTTATTCATCGCTTGTGCACGGTGTTCGTCCGGCGGCGAAAAACACGGACCCTCACGTTGCATCGCCGCCTTTTGTTTTTGCGAGGGCTTCACCTGTAAACAGGTGAGATGTGTGTCAACACTGCCGTTGTATTGTGCACACAAACCAGTAATTATGTCCCTGTGCTGCTGCTGCTGCTGCTGGATTCATGGAAAATTCATCCCTGGCTGTGGCTCCATCCACATTTTGCGCCCACACACACACACACACACACACACACACACATACACACTCACACACATCACCGGTTTGAATATGACAGCTTGCTTTATTATTCTTCTTCACATCATAATTACATCTAAAGTGCTGAGCTCCTGCTTTGTGGTTTTTTTAGCTGCCGCTTCATGGTCATCTGCTTTTCATCAGCACTTCATTACTTCCTGTAAGAAGACATCCCGCCGCCATACGCCATGAATTTTTGCGATTTTCTGCTGCGCGGCTGCACGAGCGTTAACGTGCCGTCGCGGAGCAGGTGCATTGCGGGGTTTAGATTTATCGGTTCACAGGAGAGTAGGTTTTCCTGTCGCGGTCAGAGGTGCTCCGTAGATTCTGTTTGCGTCTCGCTCTCCATTTAGTCCGGCGCTGGATTTTTCGCTCTGCGCGAGTGACAGTGTAAGAAACCAGATGTCGAACGCGGACATTGTTTACACGTTAAATCAGCTCCGCGTGGGTCGACTGCCTCGCACGCTCGTCGTTAAGTGAGCGCGATGTGATAGATCGTCGTGATCGGGTCTGTCTTTGTCTTGAGGTAAAAATAAGTGTTGTGTTTTTAGCTTCTTTTTGCTGCCGTGGCGACGTTTCGCCGGCCTCATGTGGGCAGCTGTGTGTGTGTGTGTGTGTTCTGTTATCTTGGGCAAAGACAAAGCTGACAGAATTAAAAGCAGTTGTGTGAGTGGAGGATTTCCAGCCCCTGTTTAATATTTTAATATGCTCTCTGGTTCCATTTGCCATTTGAAAGCATTTTTTTTTAATCACATTAAGGACACGCTGGACACACAAAAAATCGGCTTTTGGCTCACAACCCTATCCGGATATTTTAAAACCCGTTTTGGCAACAGCCAGGCTTCCATTGTGACAGACGCACAAAGCACGTAGCCGCTCCACACGCGTGTGAATGTCGACGGATACAAACAGCGTCTTTGTTAAGCGGCTCTTTCATGTGTAAAGCCGTCATCAAAATTCAGCGTGTGGAGGTGAGGTGATTGACAGCGGCCGTCGCTCTGTCATGGAGGTCAACCCGCTGAACGGTCCGCTGCCCCTCCTGATAACCATTAAGAACCATATCTAATTTTTTGAAAGAGCAATTTTAAAATGAATTGCACACCCGGACGAGGAAAAAAAATAAATAAATAAAAAGAAGAGAAAAGTCACATCTTGCTGGCTTCAGCACGCGAGACGCAGACGTGTCACTCGTTCGCCGACTTCTTATATTTGTTTTGGTTCAAGCGGCTTCAACAAGCCTCCTGTTAATTCTCCTCTGGAGGCCGGAAAAAGGAGTGTTTACTCAGTATTCCCGCTACGCAGCGCTATTTGAACAACAAGGTCAACCCTGATTTCCATTTTGTCTCGCACAGTGCAGTTAATTAATATTGTTGCCGAGTCGCACAAACCGCATCCAGTAAGCGCTGAGGGTTTCGCTGCGTTTGTTATTTATAATATATTTTCATTTTAAGTGTTTTTCTCATCCAAAGTTGTCGCGCAGCGCTTTTCGTCATGATATTTAGATGGCGAGGTTACCTTAGGTAAGCTGGCGTCCTACACACTCATTTACATACACCTTCATTTTAATTGCTTGTGGTTTAACGGTGCCAAAACCATCAAATACCTTGTAGAAGTGAAATGAGGAGAGATTAATCTTTCAATGTTCCAGCCCACTCCGGGTTCTCTGCAGAATAACCTATGTTATATTTTAGCAATGGGGGCACAGACAGATCCCAGATAAATATTTTACACCTATAAATAATTCTATTTGTTTCTCGCCGACTGCGAGGAGCTGGAGCTACCTGCTCTGCAAGCTCCGCGGGCCTCTGTCGCACGGCCTGAATAATGCGCGCGACACGTCGGGCTGCATCTCCAGTTTAGAGCGCGAAGTCAACAGCGAGAAAGCAGACGGCTTGTTCTGCGCTAAAACAGTGGAATATGTATTACCCTGAGGGCGTTCTATGTTTATTTTGCCTCAGTTTCCATAATGCGCCCATTACGGTACTTCGTCATTACGAAGAGTTACATAAATGTACCATAAGGGGCTTTGTTTGAATTTCTTTTTCCAGCATTGAAAATTCAGTTCTTTCCTGCAAGCTTTTCATGTGGGCAGTGTTTTGTATTTTTTCGTTGTTGTTTTTTTTTTTTCTGGCGTGCCTCAGGGAGCCGCTTTGGTCCCGCTCTCCCTCTGTGGTTGATGATACTAATGAGGCAGTTTGTGAAGATTAAGACCATTATTCACTCACGTTGCGGTGCGCGGAGTGTGCTCCAATTACTTTATCTTACCTCTAGGTAGAACAGAGTTAAACGCCGCACTTACCAGAGGTAGAAAAAGACAAAAAAAATATCTTATTTATTAGTCTGAAGTCAAGTGTAGGAAATGAGAACAACAAAGAAGAAATTACCGACTTGATAAAGAAAACATATCAATTATAAGTGGACCCGGGTTTGTCCAACATTACATGATTATACTTTTAATGTCAGCCTATTGATTTTACTTCATTTCTAGTGAATAATTAAACATCTGGCATCCTCCATAAATAATGTAATGGATCCATAATTCCTCCAGCGATGACAACAAGCCCAATAAAACCATCAAGGAAGACAACAATTATGACAATGACCCCAGCAGTAATGTCAATGAAAACAACAATAATGACAATAATAATAACATTGATTTCAGGAGAATAGCAATACTCCAGCGCTTAATCTACAGTTTGAAATGATCAGCTGATCAATAGATCAATAGAAACCTCTCAACTGGAGTCAAAGCAGCTGCGACGTGCTTTAAATCAAGCTCTCCTTTAATTATCCTGATTCCAAAGTAGAAAAAAAGAAAAATCCAACTGAGATCCGTCATCTCTTGAAACCGGTGGGTGTAAAATCTGGTGAGATTTTAATAAGGCCCAGACGGCAGCTCTGACGAGTCTGACTGCACCAACCTCATCAGGCGCTTCGTCACAAATCTGCGCTGAGAAAACAGGGCGGGCTTCGGCTGCTCTCGTATAATTTTGGGAAGAGAAAAAAAACATTTGCTCAAAGCCATTTCGTGAATATAATATGAGTTTCGTTTCACTTCCACCTTGTTAATAATACAACATCTGTGCGTGTCGAGCCTTGTACAATTATATAATTCAACGTGTGCGTGCGACGTCGTGTCGTCGTTGTTTGTAAGACACTGTTGTTGTAAACATCACAGACGTGTCGGTGGCACAAACGGGCTCCTGTTCCAACCTCCGAGACGTGTCCCGGGAAAAAGGCAGCACAACCCCCCAGTTTTTTTTTTATTTTTTTATTTTAGCTTTGATTTCAGCTCGACCCGAGGTTTCTCCATGTGCAGCGTTTCTCGGCCTACGGGGCGTCTGAAAGATGAAAGAGAATCCGGCTTTGTAACGCGTCTGAAGTGGATTACAAAATGTACGGCGAGAGGCGTCTCGTCTGAGCGAAGGAGGTTAATCTGCAGCGGCACGTTCTGCCTTTATCGGTCCTCTAATCAAACTGCTTTTTAGTAGAAATGAGAGGCGACCTGAGTGATGTCATTCTCGGCGCCGCTCGGGGACGGGGAAAAAAAGAAATCGTTTACAGATAGCGCCGCTAACGACGGCAGCTGCCGCGCCGCCGGTTAAACCTTGAAGCCGCGACATCCGTCGAGCTGCCGCTCGTTCTTGACCTTCGTCTTTTCTTCTGCGCTAATTGGTGCTCACGACGGAGTCTCTGCATCTCGGCGCGTCGAGAACGACGGGAACGACACGCCGGCCCGATCTCCGCCAGGAATAAGTCCCCATTGTCTCGCTAATTACAATGGCGGCGCCGCAACCTTCAGGCCTAAACATGTATATTTAACTTGGTGGATGCCTTCATTACAGCGGGCGATGATGAGCTGCGCCGAAACGGACGTCCCACGCAGTAAATACCCCCCTGTCACCACCCTGGGAAGGTGTCTAATATAACGGGTGGTGGAACGGAACACCGTCATTTTAATTTCACCGGCCGTTAATGCTACTGGTGATGTACGGCAGCAAAACGGCATTTCAAGTCTCACAGGTGGAGAGATTTAGTGCAGAGAGACGAAACAGAGTCGTCACAATCCGTCTCCGAACTTTTCTTTTTGGCTTTAGAGCCAGAGCAAGATTGCGCAGGACAAATTTCTAAGTGCTGTTTTACATCGTGCACGAGCCATTTTTAATGAAATGATAAAGCGACACAAGAAAACGTTTCCACCGGCGTTTTAGGATAAATCACACAGTTGTTTTGTTTTTGTTTTGTTTTTTTTGGCGTCGCCGCTAACAAGAAAGCTGGCCTGTCTGCTGTAACGAGCTGTCGCAGGGACGGGGCACGTCTCAGACGGGGGTGATAAACTGGTTATTAGCGGCACAATCTTCGAGGGTGAGCAGATGGATATATATTTTATAATAACCGCACTGATGGACAAACACTCACATTATTTGAGAAGGAAAATGTGTGTGTGGTCGGGGGTGAAAGAAGAGTTTCACCGGAAGAAAAAGATTTATTAAAATCCCCATTCGGGCTCATTCTTCACGCCCTGGGTTGTGCGACGGGAAGTGCAGTTACTGCGGGACTCTTGACAGCCGAGGGTCCGTCAGGCGTCGCGGGGGCCGAGCAGCGAACCCGAAGAGGAAATTAAAAATTAAGTGGGTCCTGTACGCGGTGGCGAAAGTGCAGCGCTGCCTTTCAGGGCGACGATCTGTTGACGTGGACCAAGAGCTGTGCGTGCTGATCCTGAATCAGTGTTTGCGTGCGAGAAGCTCAGCACCGGCGTGTGTTTGGATTCATAAGAGCTGTCCTTGGTGCTGAAATCACGCGGAAGTAGATTAATTAAGGACGCGCAGCATCGTTATGGTAAAGCGTGGTTGGAAATGCGCAGGTGGAGGAAGGCTTTCTGGGGAAAAAAACATTTCTGAGTGTTGAGTGTAAATTGAAAAATAGCTGCAGACTTCATAAAGTGGTAAAGAGCTTCTGTACGTGATCATGCTGCAGAGCATCACCCATAGGGGGGGGCGTCCGAGTCCTGCCAGATCTTCCATGGTAGATCCAGGTGGTTCAAAGATCTGGAGAAGTGGGGGAGACCACCAGCCCGGCAACGACAAACGGGACTACGTCACGAGGACCGCGGTCCCGATGGAGGTCGGATCCACGATGTGTTCAAACCGACGTCACTCTTCATATCCTGAACGTTCCTCGCGGTGGTTGGGCGAAGATCACGCTGCCGATCACGCACGCCATGTTGGACGGGCTCGTCCTCTGGAGAGCTGGATGCCATTTCTCTCTCGGGCAAGTAAACGCCTGAGCTCCGTCACAAAGGCCTGCACCGCCTCGTTTGGCGGAGGAAAGGAACTTCTCTTTAGCCCAGAGACGTTGGGTTTTTAGGAGGAGGGAGATGTTTCATAGCTTGCTAAATCTTTGAAACTTCATGTGCTCCTTAAGGAGAGGGGACTGGGGTGGTGGTGGTGGTGGTGGGGGGCTTATTCTTATTCTCCAACACTAACAGGTTGAGGTGACGTAGCTTCAGCTTGGCAGGAGCCGGGGCAGTCACTTCTACCTACAGATGCCATCAAAGTCAAAGATAAACCCGGTGACTCATCAGGCTCAGTCTCAGCAGCGGCATGTGCAGGAATCCTAACAATTTCCCTCATGCACAGGGAAACACACACACACACACATGCGCACACAGACGCACACACAAACAGCAGTGACAGAATAAAGGCACAAGCAGCACAAACACACTTTCACTGGGTAAAGATTTCAAGGTTTTGGGGAGAGAAACACAAGAAGTCGGGTTTTTGTCAGAGCAAAGCGCCGGCAGCCTCTTTCTTCACCGGTCAGAAGTGAAAACACACAACTGCAAGTGTCAAACTAAAAAGTTTTCACGTTTAATTTTTAAACCGCGAGGAAAGTTAGCGTTGGAGCGCGGCAGCTGCGGATCCTGGGCGACAGCGCCCCTCGCTGGACGTCGGCGTCACCTCTGCCGGGCGAGGTCTCTCCGTTAAACGCGCCACTTTTCTCACGCTAAGTAAGCTGCGGCAGAGCGTCGTGCTCGCAGTCGCCGTTTCCACGTCCTCGCCGCTGACAATGACTTCCTGTTTGCCGGGTCGAACGCTGTGATTAGCAGACTCATTATATTGTCACGCTGCGATGCTCTTTCGCTCTGGGGAAAAAAAAAAAAAACTTCACAGGCCTCGTTTTTGGCACTTAAGCTGAAGGGAGAGGCGTTAGGGAATCACCACGAAGAACGTCGGGGGGGTGTTCATCACAGCAACACACACACACACACACACACACACACACACACACACACACACACATGAAAGCAGGCCGCCCTCCAATCACAGAGTGCAGTCCAACCAAACAAAACAAGAAAATTAAAGGAAGTAGAAAATGACAGGCAGCCCACCCTTTTAAGGGCTGTTATGTTTGTGAATTGCCGGTTGCGCCGGTGGGGGGGCTCGGCTCTCCATTCCACCCCGCGGATCATTTGCTGTCTCTTCAAACCCTTTACAGTAGCTGTTGTTCACCACCACCACCTCCTCCACCTCCTCCTCCTCCACCTCCTCCTCCTCCTCTTCGTTTCCGGCCGTGTGAAGCTCATCTCATGTTTTCAGGAAGCTTCTCTGGCAAGCGCAAATCCAATTTCTGGTGACTAATCTGCATTTCTTTTTTTATTCCCCCCCTCCTCACTAAACACTTCACACTCTTCGCTGGACAGAGATGGAAATAGCGCAGGCAGAGGGCACAGCTGCTAATGTTTAACCTTGCTAGCAGGTCCGATTGTTAGCGCTTGCAGTTTTTTTATATTAGCCGCGTTTGCAGAGGAAGATAAGTCTTGAATAAATGCAGTGTGCGCCTACTGTAGTTGGATGGTTTCATTTGCATCGCTTTACATTTCGCCTGTGGCGGCATTGGGGGTGGGGGTGGGGGGATACACACACCACAAATGCCATTGTTGGTGCGAAAAGCCAAACTCTTAAACTGCAAAAATTATATTAATCGTGTCTTCAAACCGTTCATAAGATCCCGGCGACTTTTGCGTGACCTCCCCGCGACGGTTAAAACGGCAACGGGGCGAAAAAAAAAAAAAAAAAAAGAAGAAGGAAGAGAAATACTTGGTTTAAATGAAAAAGAAGAGCAGCTCTGTTGCACTAATCAGCACCTGGGCTGACTCACAGTTCTTTCACAGCCGGAGGAATCCAATTGCTCTGAATCACGTCAGTCGAGCTGGGGGGGTGGGGGGGGGTCGGATTCGGGTGGAGGTGGGGGGTGGGGGGGGGGGGCAGGATTTGCTCATGATTTATGGCCGGAGCGCTGCCACATTTGCCGATAGGAAAACACGCTCAGCGGGCTCATGGGGATACGCGGAGATGGATGAGAGTGAAAATTTAATAACGGCCGCCCCGCGCTTACCTCACACTCGGCAGAGCCCCGCTAGCGTCGCGTGATGGAGTGCGAACGCCCTGCATGTGCGTGTGTGTGTGGAATTAATGCGGTTGTGATGTCACAGCCGTGTCACTTCCTGTGCGCCGCCTCCGCCGTCGCCCAGGTCGTCACTTCCTGTGTTCTTATCGCCAGCCCCGAAAATCTGTCGCTTCTCGCATCCGCCCATCGAACCCCTGCTCCCCCGTTGTGTTGCCATAACAACCACCCCCCCCACCCCCCCAGAGTTCGTCCAGACAGGAAGTTACAGACGAGTTTCTGCAGCGCTTCTGTTTTTCAACGCACAAAACGGCGTTTCCCCACGTCTGCCCAATAGCGCGACAGTCGGCGTGAAGCGTTGCTGTAATATTTTGACTAAGGTGTTTTCACACAGTTGTGTGTGTGTGTGTGTGTGTGTGTGTGTGTGTGTGTGTGTTTCCTTTACGCTCAGCTGCGTTATGCTATGCACCCAGATCACAGTCCTCTTCATTCCCGCCGGAGAACGAGTCGACGTCTGATTCTGAGCAACGTTTAACCGTCTCTGACCTTTTGAAATTGAGAATCAAACGCAAGCCGTCGCTCTCTGCGGGTACGCATATTTACAATGTGTGATGCGAATCAAACAAAACGCGTGTTTTTATTCAGCGGTGGGTCATGAATTGTGACGGTGACGGCGACGGTTGAAGTCACAAAAAAATAAAACCTCAAAACTCCAATCACACAAACGGCTTTAATGCATTTACAACTTTCCAAACTCATTGATTAGCATTAATCATATGTTTCTGTAGCTGTCGATTGACGTTTCTCATTTTTAACTAACCGACTTTCTGGCTATATTAGCCAAACTGTGGACAAATTCATCCCGTTCTTGGGTTTGAATTGATAACATAACTCTGGATGGAAATAAACATCCTCCACCGTGTGCGGCTCCGCTCGGAGCGTCTCAGGAGCCGGAAACAAATACTGTTTGTGAGTTTTTTTTCTAACAACAGAGCTGTCAGCTGTCGATGCGGCGGCAGCGTTTATTCCAGAATGCGAAGTTATTAAATTTTCCATATGGATCGTCTCAACTCCCTCAAACTGGCCCCCGCTAACTCATCCCGGATTGCAGCGCTCCTATGGAAATGTGACATTTGCTTTGTTTCCTGCCATCTAATGAGCCAGTTAACATTCAGTTGTTCACCCTAATTGACTCTTACGCTAACCGGATGGAGGCACAGGACTCCAAATAATTACTCTCTTTATGAGCCAATGTCTAATGAATTTAAGTGGCATATTTACCAGTCGGCTGACTCTGGGTGGAAGTGATGGAGTCGGAAAAAAAAAATAGGAAAAAAAAAAAAAAAAAAAAGCGTGTGTCTGGGGTTGCAGAGTAATATTTCGCATTATCATTCGTCAGTCGCCCTCGGTGCCAATAATGAAGCAAAATTGGTGTCATGTTCGGGAGGCTGGCTTTGTCAGGTAGAACGAGCTCAAAAATAATAGAACGTGGAGTGCTCGGCGACGGTTGTTTTCCTGAGGTTTTCCAATCTCGTTTGGCATTTAAAAAAAAAAAAAAAATTTAAAAAAAAAATCCCCTGAATCACTTCCTGCGGTTTTGGCTCCTCTCTGCACCGTTTGCCATTTTTTAAAAACCTGCGTCGATACGAGTTGACACTCGGCTGAACTCGCCATCTTTGACATCGCCTGTGCAGAAACCCTCGCCGCTGCGTTAACGCCCCGGAGGGAGAACGGAGCGGGCTGTTATTGATAAGTGAAGGGAAAAGTTGCTCAGACGTTATTGATCTTTTATTTTTTTTTGTGCATTTTTTTTTTCCTGACAGTTTAACTTAAGTTCCCCGCCCCCCCAAAAAAAATGAATTTTAAAGAAAGAGACAAAATGTTAGTTTCTGGTCTTTTAGCCGGTAGCGTGTCGAGCATTTGCCTTTGCGATGACAGCCTCGGTTTGAATAAGGGTGTTGAAATGCCGTTCACGCTGATAAGGGAAATTCATAATTACGCTCTCAGCTAATAGGATGTAACGTCCGCGGCGGCTGCCGGCGGCGTTCGTCGTCTCGGATCCTCACCTGGAAATGAATTCAGCCGCAGTGCGCCGCCGTCATTTCACAGGGAGGAGTTCAGGTGTCGGTCTCCATTAACAGCTCCTCCTCCGGCGCCGTAAAAAGCCCTTAGCGGGCGATTCCCTGACTTAAATGGGGTATAACTCCGCGGAGGTTGGTTCCCGTCCAACTGGGCCGAGCCTCGGGGAACTGGGCCGAGTCCAGATGTGAACACGGAGGTGCGAGTGCAGCTCGTTAGCGAGCGACTTATTATTAACGTGGAGCCACAGCACCGGAGGCTTTATTCTTGACGGCTGCGAAATGTTCCCCGTGGTCTGTTTGGCTTGTACTGGAAGGTTCCAATCAAGGTCCACTTACTAGTTTTTTTTTTTTTCTTCTTTTAGGAGCTTAAGAGTTTGATGTGTCTGCAAATGAAAGCCAGCAGAAATGGCTGAAAGCCCAGGATGAAATAAGATAAGACTGACCAGACTGACCAGTGTTGATGCAGTTTGGATTTAGATTATTTGAGCTCCAGCCTTGTTGTATCAGTAACAGTACGACTTTATTTATTTTGAATATATATTTTTAAATTAATTTATAATTAATTTGAGAGGTTATGCAGCAGCACGTACAGTCGTAGTTGGTTTTAGTCAAAGCTTTTTTAGCTTTTTTTTTAAAATGGGAGCGGCGAGGTCGCCGTCCTTCAGTCGCAGGGTTCACGCTCTGTCACTTGGCAACAGCGACTGCCCGCTCTGCCGAAGTGTCCTTGAGCAAGACGGAGCTTCTCTGTCAGGCCCAGGGACTCTGCTGAGTTTCATTGGCCATTGAAAAGATGAATTTCTCCTGGAGGTGTCTGCAAAGAGTCAAAAAAACCAAAACAACCACCACCACACCACCACCCATCAACAGAGACAAGTAGAAGATTGAGGGTGTCAGCACTTTTCTCTGTGTGAGGTGCAGGAATAAAATATTTGCTCATTAACACCTTCGTGTTTATATATTAAAGCATAAAAAACCCCGCTGCTTGACCCAAAAAGTCCAAAATGTGCACATCTCTCTGAACTTGTTACCTATTAGTTTTTTTTTTCTCTCCTTTTACTTAAAACTTCTTTTTTTACTAATTACGTCTTTTCTTAGAAGTAACTTGGGCGCAGAGATACGCCGGCTCTGATGTGTGGAGCTATAAATAATAAGCTTTAAAGTCAAACATGAAATTCCCTGAAGTGGACATGATTAAAACATTACTGGAGTCGGATCGGCTTTCTTCTCACCCCTGGCCGGCCCACACAGGTGAGGCCGACATCAGAACCACAGATTTCGCCAGTATCCCGGCCCGGGGGCGTCCCACGACGCCCGAGAAAACTCCGGGTGCCGGGCGCCGGGTTATTTTTCTGCTCGGGGTCTGTGAATAATAAGAACTCCATCAGTCCCTTCATCAGGACAACCCCCACCCTCGAACATGCGCTGTCATCATTTAAAGGTTAATGCCGCTCAGTTTAGGAGTTCAGATTCGCAGCTACTGCTAATTATGTTTGTGAAATAAATTTTCCCATTGAGAGCGCCAACCTTAGATCCAGCGACGCGACCCAACATTAACTGATCTGCATAATGCAGCGCCGCGCTCCAAGTGCTAATTATGTTCCCCGACAGACTCGCTCGCTCGTTTTCCTGCTGAAAAATTAGAGTGAGAATCACGTCGTGTCTCCGGACTCACAATGAATCAGAGCGCCCAAGTTTCTCGCCGCCCGCGTTAGCTTTGAGCTAATGGCTAACATTCGCAAGCGTGCTAACGCGCTTTTCATGGTACGATGTTAAAACATCAACAACGAAGTGGTTTCGATGCGATGAGCCAAACAGAAGCAACATAAGAATAAGAAAATCGCTTAGATTTTCTGTTTCTCACGGGAACGTTTTCCTGCTGCTCGTGTCACTTCCTCGTTTGAGATAAAGATAAACCTCCGTGATAAACGTGGTGCGTTGACAGAAAAGAAGCAGCGAGGTTTAGCGGTGTGTTTTCACGTGGGAGAGCTTACGCTGCAAACGCCGGCGCTCCTATTAAGTTGCTTTGCAAACTCATCAACTCGCCGTGCCCTTAGCGTTCCCCCGCGCGCCTCCATCGATTGGGCGAAATGCCGGATGTGTGTCGCGAGCACCGCGGCATTTCGAGTGTGTAAGTGCGCCGACCCCGGAGCGGGAAACGCGAGCGTCCGCGAGCGGGGGGGGGTCGGAGGTGGACGTGAAACGCTCCAGGGGCGAGATGATTTTCTCGCCAAAGCGGAGAGGACGGGTCCAGAGAGCGAGCGGAAAGGTCGGCGCCTCGTGAAGTCACCGCGGAGCCGTCGGTATTTATCAACAACTCTGTCAAATCCCCTCCAGATGTTCGCCGGCCGTACGACGAGGACCAGAGATCACCTCGCTTCTTTGGTGGCGTTCGGGCGGTGGAGGCAGCCCCCCCCTTCCCCTCCACCTAATTACTCCGAGGACCTGTCCGGGCCTCCGCGTCGGCGCCGATCCGACCCCCGGCCCGCACGGGACGGTCTCCGGCGTCACTTCCAGTCGAGAGGAGGTCAACGAGTCCCACTTTAATAGTCATCAGCTGACACCGTCTCCGGGGGAGCGTGAATAATCCCCGTCATTCATCTCCCGGACAGACGGCCCGAATAAAAACAGCGCCGGGATCCGACGGGCCGGGGTTTTTTTTTTTTTGTTGTTGTTGTTTTCCCCTCCACTGTAAAGCTGCAGTAAGTTCTTTTATAGTGATAAACACAGACATATTTCTCCTCCGCCCCAGCCGTTTATTTGTTTTGGGTATTGTCTGGGCCCAAGTGCGAGAATATGTTTACAGGCGCCGCCGACTAATGAGTATTGACAGCGCTGATCTATAAGTCGTCAGAAAATAGTGAGGAATGCCGGTCACAGTTTGAGTCTAACCGCCGTCTTCAAGTGTTTTTTTAGAGTCCAACTAAAAAAACCCTGAGAGGTTCAGTTTTGATTTTTTATGACCTAAAGTATTTACAATTTTTTTTTCCCCAAAAAGATTCTTGCCAATTAATCAGTTTGATTTCTATGTGTGTTTATTAAAACCGGTGCCGGTGAGGTGATGAGTCTTGTTCCCTTTTAACCTGAACATACGCACATTACTCATCCACACACACACACACACACACACACACACACAGTTTAATTCACACACATGGATGTAAACGGTCAGAAAATACCTGAACCCATTTATTTTTTTGAGCTAAATAAAACTTTAAAGCGCTCGTGGGTGGGGGGAGGTTCAGTCTGGGATTAAACTCCACGCCGCCCTCTGATTGCCGGCTGGATTTTTACGGACTACAAACAGAGATGACGCTCCAGAACGCCCTTCGATGAACGATCGAGGCCAACAGAGCGTTTCCTCTGTGGAACCACCTCACGTGTTCAGAATCCAATATTACGCCGTGCGGTATAATCAAGGACGCGTGAGGGTTTGATGGCCTCGCCGCCGCCGCCGCGTCGTTTGCCGCCTCGTTTAACTTCCTCCATCTCAGCTGCTGTTGTCGTCTGCTTCTTTGCCTCTGGTAAACCTGAATTTAGACGCACGTACTTTTCCGTGATTTCCAGACGGGATCATGTGGAAGACGCCTGCGGCTTCGCGTTGACGTAACAGTCCGCGGCACTTTTAATTTAAATGAAAAAGCTTCAGGGGATCCAGTCGTTTTCAACCTGCAACAAACACTCGGCCCCGACGACTCGCGGGGGGAAAAAAAAGAATAGAAGAAGGTTTCAAACGCATTTGGACAAAGAATGAGTCAGAACAAGCTCTGCGACGGACGAATCGATAAGTCCGCGGTGCCCGCTGGTCCTGACGGGCAACTCTCAAACACAAGATTCACCTCTATTACCTTCGCCTCCAGTCGGCGGCTTCTCTTTGTGCCTCCAACACGAAGAAGACGAGTTTGAAAACGGGGTCACTGGTGTTTTTGAAGAAGAAGAAGAAGAAGAAGAAGAAGAGTGTCCTCCTGGGAACAGTTTACTGTCAGGCGAGGTGTCGTCATAACAGCGTGTCTGCGGTGCGAGCGCACACAAAGGCGTTGTGCGAGCGCCACGTGACGATAAAGTTAAGTGAGGGTGCGAGTCTTTACGCCGGGAGTGCAGCTGACGCTTTTTTATTTTCACAAGCGTTATTTGACAACTTGCGCTTATTAAAAATAAAAGATTTGGGTCGATAAAATGACTCATTTGACAGATATCATCACTGGATTTTCTGACTTTTTTTTAAAGATTAAGTTTAAACATTGATTAAATCGATTATTAATATATTAATATTATATTAATAAATAAAACTAACAGGTATTTATCCAAACCGTAGATTCCTCTTTGATTCTTGCCCTGATGTACATTATAGTCTAATGCTAGACGTAGCATTGCATTAGCATTATCAGCAAATGCTCAAATAATCTGCGTCTGTGCTCACAGTCACCGTCGTTCGCATCGTGTTTTTGTCACGTCGCGCGATTCGTGTTAAACGACGCGACGCGACGTCCGCCCAGAATCACGTATGGGTTAAAGCGCACGCCAACCCTGTGTATTCCCGTGGCTGCAGTTGCGCGGCGCGTAAGTTGAAACGTAAAAGTCTCCCGTCAGCCTCTTCTCCGGCTCCGTTTCATTATCTCGTCACGCAGGTCGGTGAAAGGAACGAACAACAAAAGAAGCCGTTTGATTTCCGACGTGTTAGAAAAAGCCTTTTTTTTTTTTTCTTTTTTCTCGCTGAACGGTTTTGATTCCAGCGCTAACGCTTTAATATCTGAAAGAACAGACACTCCACTCTCTTCTCCAGCCCCCGAATCTTGTGTTTGGAGCGCGGGGAGAGAATTTCTTTTTGTTTTTTTTTTTTTTTGTGTTCTGGCAGTACAGCAGATCCGTACCGTGTGATTTTCTTCAATCAGGGAGCTGCACAAAGCTCGCCCCCGGTGGGTTAAGCACAAAGCCTTCAGCTCCTGCTCCTCAGCCAAGTGTATTTGCTCCCTGCGCCTGAATCCCCCCCTCCCGTTCGGCTCGACTCCCACCGGTATCCGAACGCTCGCCGCCGCCATTTTTTCATTTCATCGAGTGTATTTCACCCCCCCCCTGAAAAGGATCTCATCGGCGACCCTGAAGTCGCCTGGTCAGAACTAATTGGACGGTAAAAGTCCGGCCGGTCGGAAAAGCGAGGCCAAAGATTAGCGAAATTCCATTAGCGTCCGGTTTGGGGTGACCGCGTCCGGGTCCTGCTTGAACTTCCAATGTCATCTCGCTGCGAATTACATTCCCCAAATTGCAATTTACCTCAGTTAATTACCTTAATTAATATTCAACGGAACAGCGAGAGGACTCCTACTCCATTTGTTCCGGTTTTTAATTCAACATATCACGGCTGGTAATCCAGGCCGCGCGCACGCCTGCCGCGTTCGCGCATCCTGAGTGTGGATTAACACGAGGAGACAAAACACTTGATTTTTTTTTTTTTTTTTTTTTTTTAGCGTGCCGTCTGGTTCTCCAGAGTGATTTGCGGAGATAACAAGATCAAAAAACGGACCAGAGGAAGCCGAGCGCTCATTAACCGCCAGATATTATCAAAATTAATCTCATAACGAGGCTTTGAGCCGCGGCGTATCGGAGCGCGTCGTGCCCCCGCGATGAAGCTGTTTAGCGAAAGAGCTGGTGGCGCATTCTGACAGGAATCTGGAGTTGAAAGAAATGTAAGAAGAAGAACAAAAAAGCGCTCGGGAGACCGGATGCGGCGCCCGTAAAACGAGCCGAGGCGCCGCCTGCAGTCGGAAAACCGCCAAACAGAAATCCCAACAACTCCCAGTGTGCCGCCTCTCCTCTCCGTCTCCGCTCTGACCTTCGCCGCCGAAAACGCCGCGGCCGTCACGTCAATCCGCGACGCCGCTACATCATTGGTGGCTGTCAAAAAAGAAATACAGCGTTCGTTTAAAGCACAGGTTCTTAAACGGAGAAATGGTGGATGATGCTTTTGGAAAACACTGCCAGCCATAGGGGATTTCAAAATCCCAATTTCTGGGATTTTCTTGGGGGATTTGGAAGAAAAAACACTCCAGGATCACAGCAAATATAGAGGAGTTATAACAGGTATAGTAATTTGGGAGCCCAGTATCAAATCCCCGCAGATTGGGTTGTGGTGGTGCCATGACAATTATTGGGATTACAGTAAATCCACGCAGAAGCGGAACGATAATTTTAAGATGATAGCGCAGCTTTGTGCGTTTTCTTTCCCGTGTTATTTCTGCCTCACACGTGTGAATTAACTGAGCAAATAACATTTTCAGAATTGGACGTGACGGCGGTTTCGGTGGTTTAGCAGCAGAAACACGTACGACCGGGCAGCTCTGTGATTGGCCGTGTGTAGGACGAGCTGATTGGCTCCCACTCTCAGGTAAGTTATTATTTCTGTACGCTCGTATCAGGCCTCGTAGGACTGGGAGGTGATTATTGGTGATATATAATATAGTTTATTTCAGGTTCCTTTTTAAACGCGACGGCGTCGACCCTCATCAGTGTCATTTCTACATTTTTGAGGAAACCCTCGAGCCGAGTCCGTCCGTCGCGCGAGTAATCCAACGCATTTTGTGGGAAGTTTTATCTCGGAGTGGAATAAACCCAGTTTAGACGGCTTTAACTTCCCGTCCCGGAGAAAAATAAACCCGCTCTGAAGATGTCCCCCTCCCCGCCTATCTGCCGTCTCCACATCGGCAACTCGCTGTGATAGCGGGACGTGCGCTGATAGAGGATTTAGGAGCTGAGAGCTTTTATCCCGGGGCTGTTGGGCAGAGCTGACCTGGGGTCAGTCAGACTGTGGAAGAGCGGCGACGCGTTTCTTCTGCTTCTCTTGTTTAGGGAGGAAAAAAATGAACCGCAAAACGATCCCACGCGGCGGCGGCGGCGTTTTTGTATCGACGAGTCCCGCTCTGCACTTCTGAAACAGTAAATCGATGACTGACAATCCTGAAGGTCTCCTCCCGTCGGACGGGAACGCCGTGACGCTGCATCTCAACAGCGGCCCGGCTCGTCTTCCTTATGGACCCAGCGTCGGTTCTGTTGCGCTGAACGAACAGAACCGAACGAGGAGGCGTCCGGCTCGTTTCTGCCGCCTTCCCGTTAAACTAAAAAAAGAGGAGGGTGACGGGAGGTCGTACCTGGGGGGTGAAAATTGGTAATCCAGTTTAATCTTCCTGTTCACCACAGGTTCCAACACTGTGGCCTCCAGATAAAAAAAAAAAGTTTTCAATATCCCCATATACTTCTCATTTAATCATCTCACAATCATATCTCCAGACAGGCTGTGTGGAAAATCAATAACACACACTTGGACTCTAAGAGAAATTTTGTTCAGCGTTTTTTTTTGTTTGTTGTTTTTTATTTTTTTTTGGGGGCTCAAGCACGAGCTGTGCTGCTCAGGAGCTCGAGCATTAATTCTTCTTCATTCTGTCTTATTGTCGTTTTTTTTCTTCTTTTTATGGATGAGTATAAAATAAAAGCACAAAATCCCCTCAGGCTTTCTTTTAAAAAAAAATAAAATAAATAAAAATAAAAAATACCTGCCTGATCTTTATTTGGCTGTTTTCCGTCGGGCAGGAACCAAACCGTCGCTCTGTAAAGCCTCTTTATTCTCAGTCCTCCAGAGCACAGAGTCAGCGAGCGGTTCTCCAGAACCTTCCTCCGTCTGAAGATAAGACGGGTTTTTGGTCATCGGTGGTGGTGGTGGCGGGGTGAGGGTGGGGGTGAGGCGGGGGTGAGGGTGGGGGCCTGCCAATCAACGGCTTGCTCGCCGTTTGAACCTACTTCCCTCAAAGAAGTAACCGACGCAAATTTGTGCACGTTATTTATTTATTCCTCCGCCCGCGGGCTCGCTCGTGATCCAAACACCGACGTCGGCCTCGTGACGGGAACGGGAGGGGGCTGTGGTGGGAAACGACTGCCACACACACACACACACACACACACACACACACACACACACACACACACCTCGCGAGTAGCGCATGAAGTGACAGACGAGTGGGAATTGAATCCCGTCTGCCTCCGAAAATGACGCGTCTCTGGCACTTCTGTTCCTGTTCCTATTTTTCTGGTCGTCACCGGCGCACCTGGATGTTTTATTTTTGGGGGCATCTCATTGGTTGGGGTGCGGGGGCATCTCATTGGCTCGCTTCCCAGTCCTGCAGACCGCCACCCTGGACTTCATCCATCTCAGACCACAGCTTCTCGCTCCTCGCATGCAGGATAAACGCAAACGGCGTGCGCATGCTAATTGTGTGGTTTTGTGTGTTTTTTTTACGATCGATGCGGTGGAAGTGGCGTCGTTTAATTAAGTGCTTTCGCCCGCATCGAGTTGCTCTCCTTCGCCGCGACGAGGACGTGTCATAACCTCGTGTCGTGCGTTTGCTCAACGTTTCGACTTTTATTGATCATCTATAGGTTTTAGGACTCGCGCCAGTTTACGGAGGAGAGGGATCGACGACGCGTTAACAAACGGCTGTTGTTTCGACCGCCTGCGAAGCAACTTCGTGCTCATTGAAGTATATTTATAGACGCCTCGTGTTTATATCGGTATAAGATTGTTGTTGTTTTTTTCTCGCGCTCCTTTCACATTTAATTTATCTCGTCTGTCTTTGACCGCCCGCTGATACACGAAGAAAGAGACGCCCGTCTGTCGCAGATGATTGGGCCGCATCACGCGGCGCGGCGCAGCTGTCGCCCGTCTTCCACGTGACCCGCCCCGCGTGGGGATCGAGGACGCCGATCGGTTCCAGTCACAGGGATGATTGAGGAATCATTGTCCACCTGAGTGTTCAGACGCGCCGCCGCTCGGCGCCTGTCGCTGTCGATTAGGCGCGGCGCGTTGGAGAAGCGTGAAAACCCAGATGTCCCGCGCGGCGCCCGGGTACCCGCTCCCTGCGCGCCCTTGCCCAAAGTCGACGGAAAGACGCCGCCGTCAAACGTATGGACCGTTCGCCACAGACACGCGTAAACACACTGACACACACACTGTGTTTATTTTTCACACAGTTCGTTTTATTCATCCCAACGTGTTTTTTTTTTTTAAACGTTTGGGATTATAACGGGATCGAGAGGGATTTCGGTCTCCCATTCTTCTCTAGCTGAATCCAGCGCCGCCACTTCTTCCTTTTTCTGAGGAGATATGGTGTAGGAGGTCAGAGGAAATGAGGCACGCCCACGGAGTGGGGGGGGTTTTTTTTTTTTTTTTAATCCCGGGGGGGGGCTAACATCTTCTCCTGCAGAACTGCACAGGTCAGCGGGGGCTAAAACCAGCTTTGCACTGAGAGAGCGGACGCGAGCGCCGCTGTGCACGCGATGAAAGGCCTCGCCGTCGAGCGCGCCCCCTCGTGCGCCGCTCCTCTTCCTCTCGCCGTGAATATTTGACGAAGACCCCAGCGTCACGTCATGTGAGGCGATCACACAGGTGATGCGGTTGTGTCAGAGGTCGTTGGAGTCGATGCGACGGGGGATGAAGAAAATATTTTTTCCGAGACAAAGCCAAAAGGCTCCGTCGCGTCACGAGTAACGGCCAAACGACGACTGACTGAGCGGCGGCGCCCGGGCTACATGGAAGCTGCGAGGTTGTTTATTCCCGGGCTGGATTTACAGTGCAGGAGCCGTAATCCCGCGCAGGGAGGCTTGAAATGTGCTTTACATCATTATCGATTAGCTGTCCGGGATCCTGCGGCGGGAGGGGAGGGGGTTGGTTGGCGTTCCGTACATCACGGTCTCGCAGGACTATCGCCGCGCTCCAGACCCCACGCTGATAAGCATCAGTGTTGGTCTCCGGCCTACCACGGACGCTGACCTTCTATCAGCACCCCCAGCCCTCCAGCTCGGGTCCTGGGGGGGGCACTTCCACCTCGCCGAAGTGAAAACAGTTTAAAGCACTTTCCATTAGCTGCGGGGAGGAGGCGATTCGTCCTTGGGGAGGTCCGCTCGCACGTAATGGTCAGTAAAATCAGCCGTGTGCTGCGGTCGCTCGCTCTTTGTAATCCCGCTACTACATCTCTGCCGCCGCCGCCGCCTGAAGCCATGACGGCGCTAAGATTCCTTCGAGCTTCATACGATATGTTTAAACTCTGTTCCCGCACGTTCCGCAGGGTTCGTTGGGACTCGTGCCGTCGGATCCCGAGCAAACGTTGCAAAGCACCGGGGGGTGGGGGCGCATAAATCCACCGAGGGAAGGTCTCCGGCCCCCCGGCGCCGTTGCCATAGCAGCGGCGCTTTCATGCTTCACGACGGCCGAGGGCATTCGGTTTTAGAAATGCGAAGCGCGGGCTCGGGGACCCGCTCTTTTCACGCGCTACGCGGCGGCGCCTGCACCTGCGGCTAATTGATGTGATTCAGCTCATTAGCGCCTAATGGACGACGTCTCGAAAATCATTCATGCTTTTAATTCTTTAAAGTTTCGCCGCGGCCCCGTCGGGAAGACGTCGCACGCACGTGGAAGTCGCAACGGAAAATTTTTAAAAATTAATCCCAACTCAAGGTTAGAAAAAGGATGTCTCCATGACAACCTGAAAAAAGATGGGGGAAGAACACGAAACGTGGTCGAAAGCTTCCGGCTGATGCAAATCTGCAAATCCAGGACCTCAGGTGAGCAGATTATTTCTTAAGATCAACCAATAAAAAATACAGAAACTTCATTTGTACACTCGGTACCTTTACCAGTTACTGCATCAGCTGTACTTCATGAAGTATTCTTCGTCAAGGTGGATGCACGGATGCACAATCACGCAATTACACACCTGATTAAATGAGGTGATGCCACACACACACACACACACACACACACACACTGCCCCCCCCCAGGCAATTTCACTCACCTTTCCGTTGCGTAAAAAAACCACATGAGCAGCATCATCTGTGAGGGGTGATTAAAAAAAATAAATAAATCAGCACCTTAAAATAAATAAATAAATAAATAAATAAATAAAACTGTCGCACCGCTGCAGGTCACATGATCAGGCGTGGGATCGGCGTGAAGATCGCACGGCACGATCTCGCCTTCAGGTTGAACCCCGCGATCTTCCGGTTGTCAGACGGCATCGCTCACACATCGCTGCGCGATCAATGGGATATTTCCAGCTAATAGACGACACCCGGCGACAGCACAAGCTGTGTGTCTGTGTGTGTGTGTGTGTGTGTGTGTGTGTGTGTGTGTGTGTGTGGCAGTCATATGGCGGGGGGGTCAACAGCAGAAGTTCTCCCATGGCGTGTCGTTGACAACAACGATCATTAGCCGCAGCTGCTGACATTTTACAGAAACAATTGATCAGTTAATCCGAAAAAAAGTTGTGATTACCTGTTGATGTAATTAAAAATCTTTTTTTTAATAAAAATATAATACACATAAAAACGCTCCAGTTACAAAGTCTGAAAATCAATAACCTAAAAAAAACAACTGAAGCGTTTTACATGTGTGATTGTTTTTTGTTTTTTTTTACAGTCGCATTTATTCTGAATTCAAATTTGGAAAACATTTTTTTTTTTACATTTATTTACACACACGCACACACACACACACACACTTCCAGCTGCCCGCTGCCATTTTTCTCCCAACTTAATAAACGCTTTGTTTCTCTCTCGCCTCGCCAAAAAAAAAAAAAGGCGGCCGGCGATGAAGCGCGACCGTGCGGATCTCGCTCGTTATGAGGTTTTCGCTCGGGGAAGTTTTGCTCAGATGAGTTGATAAATAATCATAAACAAATCTCTTTGCGAGCGATCGATCGACTCCCGTCTCCACAGGTGTGTGCCAGAAATACTGAAATCTGTTTTCCTGGAGAGCGGACATTAAAAAAATAATACGCTCCGGTTTTCCAGCTCCGACGAGATTCTGCTCGGAGGTCGGCGGCGACGACAGGTTCGGGTTTAGGATGAAACCGTCCCGTTGCCGTCCGCTCAGAACGCTCCAGAGCTCAGGTCGACCGGAATGCCGCAAACTTCCCAGACAGGATGATCTGAGGGTCTCCGACCGGGAACGTCGGGAAGACGGAGGTGCTGATTGAAAACTACCAAAACGTTCGTACAAACTGAAGCAAAAGTGAAATGACGTCTTTTTTTCCCGTCAGCGAGCGGGGAAAAACGCTGCGGCTGCCGAGCTCCGCGGCAGCATTCCCAATCCGACGTGACGGCGGAGAGAATCCGCCGCCGACCCGCTGACAAAGACCGCATTTACAACGCGGCGGCGGATCGGCGGCTGTCAGCCTGCAGGTAATTATAGATGGAAATCAAACGCTTAACCCATCTGCCGCGCCGGGTTTTTGCCGAGTCGGCTCGCGGGCGTCGGATCCGATCCCGTTGCTCCGCGAGAGAGAGAGAGAGAGACGTGTTCATTAGCATCCAAATAGGATTCGGTTGTAACGTCAAATCTTATTTATCGAACCCTCATCTTCTGTTCGGCTCAAAAAAACATCTGGATCGGGATCAGTCTGTTCTCCTGGATCTGGATACTGATCCGGATCACACCCAGAATTTAACGGGCTGGATTTAGATTCGACAGTCACCTCACCTGTTTAAAAAAATCCCCCGATAATCCCTCCATTACTTTTCACGTAATCCTGCAAACAAACAAGGAGCAGGACACGCACTTATTAATATTTCAGAGTCTGAACGTGAAGTTTCGCCCGGCGGGATCCGCTCCCGACACGCGAGCGATCGGCGCGGCCGCCAGCCGCCGTCAGCGGGAGCAGAAATATGAAAATCGGCCTCGTCTTATCTGGCGGCGGCAGCGCGAACGTTTCGCTCGGTATCGGCGGTCCGGACTCGTCCCCGCGTCGTGTGCCGACTCGAGTCATCTGGAAACAAACGCGCGGCGGGAATAAAAAAAAAAAAAAAAAGCTGAAGGGCAGAAGAGGAGTGTTTATCCTTCAGGCCAGATTACACGGGTCTGGAGGATGCTGGGATATCAAACAGCGGGAATCCAGTTAAGGTGGCGGCGGCGCTTAATCCTGAAGTGATAGCTTCATTAATTGCCCCCCATGCAGGAGGGTTGAATAAGTAATGGGAGTAAGTGCTGAGCGGCGGGAGGCTCACCTCACCTGTCCCTCCCTCGTCCCGTCAATCCGCCCGCCGCCGCCGCCACTGGATTATCTGAGCGGTGGGTGACCGTAAGAACAAATTCGCGCGGGGCGATAATCTCGTTTAATTGCGTTGCGTGGGCGCTGCGGCGATGAGCCGTAAGCCGGGCGTGGGTCGAGCGAGGCGATGTTCCCAAACCGTGGCACGCGGGGCCGCCGGTGCGGCTCGCCAGAGCCTTCCCGCGCGGCCTGATAAACTCGCAATCAAAGTGATCGCCAGCGATCGATACTCTATCTGCCTCGCGCATTTTTCTCCGGCCCATCTCCGGTTATTGATACGTTGCCCGGACGCAAGGAAACCGAGGGGAAATTTACACAGCGACGGGGAGCGATGGCGGCGAGAAAACGAATAAGGTTTAACCCCCGCGAGCAGCCGCGGCGCCAAAATTATAATCTCCAGGCGGCAACATCCACTTCAAGACACACACCACCCCCCCCCCTCACAGTCGATTGGTATTGATCCGGCCTCCGGGCGAACGCGTGCGTGTCCTCAGGTGGAACCTAATTGGTTTGAACCACTCCGGGGGGGGGGCGGGGTGAATGAGACGCAACGAATCAAATAAACAATAAGATGTTTTCTGTTTCGAGCGGAGACGAGCCGAGGAAAGTCCCCCGCGGGTGGATCACGCGTAGGCGAGCGAGCCGCCGCCGTCATCCCGGCGTTCCTCATCTCGCCGCCGAAACCTGCGCGCGAATGAAACGCAGCTTTGAAACGATCGCCATCGGCAGAATTAAACAGCAGCCAGGTAAAACATCGGCTGAAAGTCTCACCTGGCGCTCGCAGCCACAGAGTGTGTGTGTGTGTGTGTGTGTGTGTTAATGGGGATATTTTAAACGACACGTGCTGGGACAGCTGCGTGCGCCCGGGCCGCATCGTGACCAGCGTTTAATTTGTGTCAGCGCTGCCCGAGTCGCTCCGGGTTACGCTGCTGCATCGATCTGCCTTTCGGGCCGTGAGCGCTGTCGATACGTTTGAAGTGGAGGGCTGCAGCTGTGTGTGTGTGTGTGTGTGTGTGTGTGTGTGTACACGCTGCCCACATCTGCATTGTTATGTCGTCTTGCGAAAAACATCTGCTGTGCCTCAAATCGTCCTTGACATGTTTGAGACCAGATGCAGGCGAGACTCTGTCTGACATCTCTTCACGTCCAGGAACGATCCGGTCCTTTATCACGTTCCCGTGATAAAGAACCGGATCGTTCCCGGATGTGAAGAGATGTCGGAGAGAGTCCAGGAAAAATTAAATCGAATTCATCCCGTTCTTGTCCCGACCAGAACCGCTGAATATGGAAACGAGGGTCCGCCGAATCGCTGCCTGTGCTCCGTGTGTGTGTGTGTGTGTGTGTGTGTGTGTGAGGGGGGTGGGTTATCAATTGACAAATCTGATCTGTGATTACGGCTGTAATTCAGGCAGCACCAAAAGTGGATAATCCGGGTCAAATCTCATTCCGGCTCGCTCGGGAACGCCGGCATATCAAATGGGACATGAGCCGACCACTCGTTTCAAGAGGCCGATTATCGGGGCGGAAATCTTCGTCACGGACCCGCGCCGAGAGACGAATGGGACGCGACCCCTCGTCCGTCGTTAATGCAATCAAACCCCCACCCCCCTCGCTCCCAGCAGGCTCTCGAATCACGCGCGCCTCTCTTGGAGCCGGCCGAAAGGAGACGGCACAAAGAAAGAGAGGCGAACTGTCAAAGCCGCCCCTGATTGGTTATTTCTGCAGCGAGACAGGAAGATATAATGAGCTCTCTTTGATCAGAGCGCCATTGTTGTATGCGATGATCGTCTGTGTGTGTGTGTGTGTGTGTGTGTGTGTGTGTGTGTGTGTGTGTGTGTGTGTGTGTGTGTGTGCGCGGCAACAACACTGCCTGATGAATATTCGAGGAAGATTGTCTGCAGTAATATCCCCGAGGAGCAGCTGGCTTGTTGTTGCACACACACACACACACACACACACACACACTTGACACGCACCTTGTCGCAATCACGTGATTGTGTCCGCTGCTGTTTCAGAGGGCGCCCGGGGTCGAGGCGGCGTGAGAAGACGGAGCGAAGGACGCCGCGGCGCGGGAATCTCGCCGAGATGAGAGCCTGTCATCGGTTTCGATTTTTTAATTTTTTTTTTGTCGTGGGAGGCCGAGGGCGAAAACGATAATTGCCGCGCTCGTTACATCGCGCATCAATCATTTAAACACAAACGCAGACGAGGAATTGTTTCTGTTTGGTTTTGCTAATCAGAGACAAATTGTGTTTTATTTACATCACCGCTTTACTAACCTCCCCCACTTCAGTAGATTTATCTCCTGGATGCAGCTTCCTCCTCGTGTTTTTTTTGGAAGCCATAATTAATCCCTCATTTATTTAAAAAAAAAAAAAAAGTGGGGCTGCGCAGAGATAAGCGGCCGCTGGTCTCGGAGTCACATGACCTCCGTTTGGGTCGCCCTCGCTCGAGCTGGCGCAGCTGCAGAGACCCGGCGCCGCTCCGCGGAGGGTCCGGACCACCTTTTATCTGTTTAATCCGCTCCAATCTCATCTCACGGCTGCAACCACGCCGCCTCCCTGTACGCACACACACACACACACACTCAGCGTCCCTCGGTTAAACGTGTTGTGTGTGTGTGTGTGTGTGTGTCCTACCAAAAGTCTTTCCAAAGAGGCGACTCCACTCAACCAAGACCGTCCATCTCCACTTGTAATGTGCATTTAATAGGCTCTAAATTGGCGGGCGGGCGGGACGCCGTTCGAGCCCACGCGATAATGACAGTTTGACTTTTCATGGCTTTGATGCGTGGCTGACAGCCGCCGCCGAGGCCGCTAATGGAGCCGTTCCACCGGCATCTGTTTAAGAATGCTTCATTGAGCTCACAATTAGCAAAAGCCACGGTTCGCCGCGCCGCGCCCGCCCGCCCGCCGCCCGGAGCGGGCACATCCGGAGCGGCGGGAAAAGTTGGGACTTTTTTATTAGGCGACGGCTGACTTATGAAGTTTATGGATTTGTACGTACGTTCGGTCTACGGGCAAATGTTAGCAGTGGGCAGCTAATGCTAGCCAGGCAACGCTTCTGCGTTTTAGCCGGATTTGCGCTAACGGCGCCCGGTGCATGCTGGGATAGAAACTTTGTGTGTTCGACAGAACGGCGGTGGCAGGTTTGGACCCCTTGTGTCTTGAGTCAGTGTGCAGGCGTTGTAATGAGTGTGTTGTTGTTGCGTTGTGTGTGCGTTAAAGTGCGCTTCGTTCTAATCGAACGAGTTTGAAAAGCTCCGCCGTGTCGCATTTTTATTATATATATTATTTATTGAAGCCGCAGCGTGCATCTTCATCTTCATCATGGGGTGTGTGTGTGTGTGTGTGTGTGTGTGCGTGCAGCCCCCCCCGCTGAAAGTCAAACCAGCCGAGTGAAACAAGGCCTCTCCGTGGCGAAAGCAGGAGAGCACGAGCACTTCATCCCTCACCTCCGAATCATTATTACCTGATTAAGTGTGATTAAGAGAAGATCATTAGCAGCTGCATGTCCTGTCAGTAACGATTACCGTGACGGGTGCGTTAGACCCGCGAGCTCGTCTGCAGGCTCGGGGGGACGGGGGGGGGGGGTGAGTCGGAGAAAGGCGAACGACCAGGGCGAACTCCTCCGCGAGGCCCGGCGACGCCGAGCTGATTTTTTAAAATCTTTTTCCTTTCTGGACATCCCCACCGTAAGCGAACGTGACGTGCGACGCCTGCCGAGGAAAAGTTAATTTGGGCATCGATGACTCGACCGCGCAATCAAGTGGAAGAAATTTTAAAAAATAAAATAAAATATACTCCACTTTCATCTTCAGCTTCAGCCTGAAATGAATTTTTCCGATTTGGTTTTCAATAGACCTTCAATGCGAGAGCCTCAGGAACTTGACTGCGCGTGAAAAGGTCTCGCTTCCCCGGCGCTATAAATATCTGGGATTAATTAGCATTAGTCAGCAACGTTGTAATGCAGCGATAAATGCAAATTACCCCTCGCTTCTCATCGTCGGGAGCCGTCTCCACGTCGAGCTAAACTCTCACGGCGGAGTTTCTTTTTCCAGCGCCAAAAGATGACGTAACGGGCGAGGTGGAGCCGCCGCGGCCGCCGCCGCCCCGCACCGATGCGTTTTTATTCAAGGCCGCGCTTTCGCTCGGAGACGCAAACCTTCACCTCCGCTGCCAAAAACACGTGAGAATCAGTCGACCACGTTACAGCCGGTCTTATCGCAGACTCCTAATTACACGGTCAATAATTAGGCCGGTGAAACACGTGAGATAATCACGACAGGTTGAATAAGAAGCACGAAAGAAGAAGTGTAAGACATGAAACGAGTGTGTGTGTGTGTCAAGATAAACATGAGTACGACTTCTCTTTTTAACAATCTGTGCTGTTAAATCTCACTTCCTCTGCAGTTTCACTGCCTGATCAGTCCGCTCGTCCCGGAGGGGAAAACCAGACTGTTAATCTTCAGTGCTGCTCAAGTTTAGACACCACAGGGTTGTTTTTATTTTTTACACCCCCCCTGCGGCTAAATCTGAGAAGGATCACAAGATAATTAATGGGACTAAAATACATTTCTGCCACACAAATGAAGCCGTCTCTTCTCGAACCAAACGGAAGCTTCACGTCAGACGCTAAAACCCAGAGAGTTGAGCATTTACACGTTTTTTTTTTATTATTTTAACGGCCTTCACTTCAAGCCAAACGCATCCAGGATCCACTTCAGTTTCACGTTGGATCGGCTGTGAACTCAATTTTCACTTCCTCTTTTTTTCTCAGATCCAATGAGTCATGTGCGGCCTTCAAACTTTCTGTTCCCTGGATGTTTTTGCAGATGAAGTTGCGGTTCCCAAAAGCTCCTGACTATTAGGTCATGAAATAAAAACCCGAACACAAGGTTAAATAATTAGTTTAAAACTGCACCTGTATTAAATTTGACTGAGTGAATGTGCGCCTGCTTTGAAAAACGTCATGAAGGTAATTATTTATAAAGCTTTTTGACACTGCGAATGAGCCTCTCCTGAAAACTTATAGACTCCTGAGTGCAATTACGCCGACGACATGGTGGTTTTCCCCAAAACAAAAGAACCGGAGCAGAAGTTAATCAAAGTTAACAATTAGTGAAAAGATTTCCGGCCGAGTCAACTTGTTTGGTGCAGATGAAAAAGCTCCATGTTGAAGGGAAGATGTTTTTTCGCTGTGTTTAATCAGTGGCACCTTCTCTTTCTGAGAATCTAATTATTTTTTCTTTATCCTGATTGTCTGGCGCGACATTCGCCCTGAAAGAACGGGTAGGTGTTGTTTACAGTTCTGAAGTTTTCTCCTGCGAGCTTTAAAAAGGAGCGTGTTATTGATCGATCGGAAAGTCACAAACTGCCACTTGCTTTGCCGAGAAATCCCCAGTGGGCTCCTGACGGATCCTTGAGGAACCCCAGTCCCCTATAGTTTACCTGGTGTAACCTCGAAACCTCTAAAAAACCCAGACCCGCAGCCGGGCTACAGACCTTCAGCGATTCAAAATAAAACTTTACTCGTCTTTCAAATATTTAACGTGAGTTTCATATCTTAACATTTTTAAAAAACAAGCTGTTCAAACATAATAGAATGCTAATACCACAGCTGCCTGGATATATCCATTTTTACTGGGAAGAAAAAAAAACCTGAACTCCTGACTTTCGCCGCTCCAGGTGAATATTATCATTGGTATTATATTATTTCACCTGAGGAGGAAACGCGTCTGAGTATGAAAACGAGGCCAAGGCGCCCTTAAATTTGCATCATCGGCTTTGAGTCGAAACTCGCTGGAAAGTGCATTTACATGTAGTCACAGGGAAAAATCTATTTCCGATGCTGATTGTGTTGATTCTCCCAACGTTGTAGTGACAAATAGCCGCCAACGGAGAGGCGGGCGAATCACGCCCTCGAGACGAGGCTGCGCTTAACAAGCGGTCTGCCATAAAACATCTGTGTGTATCCAACGCCCCTGCAGGTTTTTTTTTAATTATTATACACCAGTGGATCATTAACAATCCAGAGTAGTTTAACCTGTACCTGCAAGAAAAAAAAAAAAATACACAAAATATTATAAATAATCTCAACGCGAATTTGCATTTTAATGGCGCAGTCTATTAGATTTGCTTTTTAATTACTGTTGATGTCTGAATTATGGAGATTAATGCGTTTCAAGCATAAAACTTTGCTGTGTGACTTACCAAAACTGCCGCTGCCGGATCTCGCCGGATCGTTTACAGATCCGCGTCGGACTCGCGACGGCAGCAGCGGCGGTTTGCAGGAAGCGTGAAGATCGAGCGTCAGATAAAAGACGGCGTGGAAAGACTCCAAACAGACAGCTGAGATTGGTTTCCAATTCCTCCCATCAGACAAATTGAGCCCAGTGGCCAATTATTCCCATCGCCAATTGACCTTCCCACCTCCACCCACCCCCACCCCCACCCCTCCTCCACCCTCGTGAGTCATCCTGCCAAATTTGCTTTTGCCCGTCATGTCGGCGGCGCTGATGAAAACAGACAGGACGAGCTCCGAGCCTCCAAATATCCCAACGCGATCCGCACCAGCTCCGGCAGGGTCGACGCACGGCGGCGAGCGAGCGAGGTGAAAGCGCAGACGCACAAAAAATAAAAAACAACAGCAACGCACAATCGCTCGTTGATCAACGGTAATTACATTTCTCATCTTCTTAGTTCCTTTGGTGTGTTTGTGTGTGGGAAGCGTTCACACCTCGTCCTCACATCCTCCGCCCACACAGCGGGGGATTACGCCTCCGTCAGATTTACATGCTCGCGCTCCGTGGTTGAGGGGGCGGGGCCTTCGGGCGTCTCGGCAACCGCCGGCTGACGCGTTCGAGAGAAGCGGTTACGTTCATTTCCCGCATCGTAGGTTCACGTTGTATTTCGGCGAGGTAACGGTGACTTGCCGCCGCATTTAACCGACCTGGTCTAACTCCACCCCCCCCGGGTGCCTACGGGCGTGAAGCGATGACAGGATGCAGATCAGTTGCATATCGTTCGGGGAGAAAAACAGATGCGGTCGAAAAAAGGCTGGAGAAAAAAAAAAGAAGCGTTCAATAACGCTCGACAGATTTGCCCACAGAGGAGCGTTAATTCCACCAACAATATTAGATTTGTCTTCTCGGGAGCCCGGCAGACGCAGCAACTTAACTTGATCTATGGATTTCATTTACCGTTATCTAATATGGCGCCGTGAATCTCATTCGTCCGGGCGCCGAACGCCGCGCTTATTACTGTGAAAGACAGCGGAAACGGTTTTACAATCGAACGCGCGGCACTTCTTCTTCACGGCCCCAACTTTCGTCTCCGCTCCACCGACTTATGAAGTCGTAGGTTGTCGGGAAGTCGAGGAGGAGGAGGAGGAGGAAGCGACGAAGGAGACGTCAACGTAAACGGCGTGGACGGATGACGGCGAAGGTGCGTGTCGGAAAGAGACGCAACGCAACCGCCAAAGATGCGCAAGACCTGCAAAGAGACACGAGGCAGACAGGTGCAAGACAGAGACACACAAAAAACAACAAAGGTACACAAACAGGTGCCAAGGAGACACACACACACACACACACAACAGAGTGAGTCACAACATGATGACAAAGCGACACGCAAGAACCACAAGAAACAAAACAAAAGACCTGCGAAGAGAAAAGAAAGAAAATTACACAAGACAACCATAACGACGAGACACAAAACAACCACAAAGGTTCACAGGACAACCACTAAAGAGACGCACAACATCGACAAAACAGCCGCAGAGACGCAACACGGCCACAAAGAGACGCAACACGGCCACAAAGAGACGCAACACGGCCACAAAGAGACGCAACACGGCCACAAAGAGACGCAACACGACCACAAAGAGACGCAACACGGCCACAAAGAGACGCAACACGACCACAAAGAGACGCCAAACCACGACAAATCCACGAGAGCAACTTTTCGACCGCGCCAGAAAAAAAAAAACGATCCGGAGATAAAAGCTCTTCATTACCAATCACGAATCATTAAATGTGATGTCAGGCTGCTGTTTGTGCAGGAATCTAATCTGAGGACGTGGATTACAGAACAAGATTACCTGCTGGTTAATCCCGTTATATTTCACCGCGGTTTCGTCGCTGAGATCTTCCAGTTGTGCAGGAGCTACATCCTGTATCTACGCAGCTACGCTTTGCGGCGCTGTGACCCCCCCCTCCACCCCCACCCGGGGTCACGACACCTGCACTGTGACATAATCCCTCATAACCAGGAAATGATGATGTCACGGTTGCGAGCGAAAAAAAACCCGGCGAGCGCTCTTCCCCCTCTCTCTCTCTCTCAGCGTCGTCACTCGGAGAACGTTCCCCCCCCCCCCCGTTGGCAGGAACGACGCGGGAACGCTGCCACGGGGGGGGGGGGTGAGCGCGTTTCACGCCCGTGCACACCTACGCACGTAGTGGGGCAGATTAGAGACAAGAGGCTTAGGGCGTGAAAAGCGCAAATCAGATTTCTCGGAGCCGTCCCACGCCGCAGCGAGCTCGCCGTCCTCAGATTCTAGATTCCAGCGTTTGCCATGCCGTGCTTTGCGCCGCCCCGGGAGAAACGATGCGGACGCAAACGCTGCAGGAGGCGTCGGCGAGGGAGGACGCCGAGCGGTCGCCGCGCTCTTCCTGCGATCCGTCGTTAACCTGACTAATCCAATCGGGTTGAAGGACGGCGGCGGCGGCGGCGAGCACCTCACATCTCCTGGCGGTACTTTGATGATGATTAAAGTCGTTTCAAATAGGCGCCTCAGCTGTGATCGAAAACCGCCGGATCAATACGTTTGTATAAGGGGTGTGTGTGTGTGTGTGTGTGTGCGGGCCGGCAGACGTTGCGTAACGCGTCGCCGAGGACGACCAGATGGCGAGGAGGCGCCGTCACGTTACAGATCACTGCGTCGCGTTCTTCGTGGCGCGCATCTCGCCGTTTTCCCCTGTGCGGATCCCAGCGCTTCCACGCGGCTCAACGCAACTCCTCGCCACGTCTCGTTTTCCCGCCGAGAGAGAGAGAGAGAGAGAGAGATAGAGCACGAGAGTCGTGACGGCGTACGGCGAGGGACGGCGACCTCAGTCCTGATCTCAGTCCCAAACACCTGGAGCTGCATCGTCTCATGTGCGTGAGGAATAAATAAATAAATAAACTAGTGCGGGTCAGGACCGGCCAGCGAGGGAGGGGCGCGGGGGGGGGGTGTCTTCAAAGGGTTGGTAAATCATTACACTCAGCATCAGTGATGATCAAAGGCCTCTCTCTCTCTCTCTCTGTCTCTGTCTCTCGCCCGGACCCCATTAATCCAGCAGGCGCGTGGTTTGTTTCCAGACACGACTTTTAAACCAACTTAATGATTCCCCCTGTGATTTCCACATTTATATATATATATATATATATATATATATATATATATATATATATATATATATATATATATATATACACACACACTATATATGAGCTTGGCACGCAGCCGGGGCAGGAAGTGCGAGGGCAAACAGGAAGTGGTTTCCCAACTCCGACATCTTGCGTGAGTTTCTTTACTCTTTTCACAGTGTTTTAAAAGCAGTAAACCTGCAGGGTACATTTAAATTGAATTATAATTCCTGTAGATTCTCTTATATACGTCCGAGACCGCGCGTTTAATATGTTTTTATGCAAATGTCGACGGCAGAATTAATGCGTTGCTTTTCCCACAGACGAACCTTTAAAGGTGAGGACGAGCGGCTCCACTGTATTGTCAACACACACCAGGAAGTGACTGAAGATCTTTAAATTGTGGTCATAAATGTCTTTTGCGTGTACATATTTGCTGATCCAGTGTCGGGTTGTCCACCTCCAGTTACAGCTGGTTGTGTTATATAAAACGCTCCTTTAAGTCTCTGCAGGTCTCCCATCCATTTCCAGGAAGTGCCTTGTGGGCGCCGTAGGCTTAAATCAGCGTTAGCCCGAGGTTAATTGTGTAGGAAATAAGGGGTAATATCAATCAGCTCGCATTGTGCGGTAATTGTCATCGCTCGGCGCCGCTACAGCTTATTAAAATTACCTGGAATCGGCGTGAAGTGGTGCTCGCTCCGCGGGGAGTCGCTGCTTTGTTCGAAAAGGAAAAAAAAAAAAAAAAAAGTCCTAGCAGGAGGGGAGAACTTCGAGGAAAAGCAGATCATGTGACGACAGAATCTGTCTGGGAAAAGTTTCCCGACTTTGTACATTTTTAATAAAACATACGTCTGGGCGGCGGCGAGAGGGCGGGAAGTGGACGCGTTGATGTCATCCCTGTCATATTCTTCTTCTTTGGGATCCAATTTAGGTTCTGTCAGACGACTGATGAGATGAAATTGATGTTCGTTTTGAAGAAATTAGACGCTTCACATTGACATCCAGCCCCTGTGGTGTTTTCCCTATATATATATAATATATTCAGCATGAACGTCACGTAAATATTTTGATTTAATCAATCAATTTTCATTAGAAAAATCTTGAGTTTTTTTATTCAACCTGTTGAATTCAGGGTTTTCTTTCTTTTTTCGCAAAACCGAATCTGACTCCAGGTCAGCGCGCGGAGGCGGCGAGTCGCCCGTCACGTCACCGGCGTGGACGGGGGAGAGCAGGTGCACGAGGAACGGCGAGATGTTAACACGAGTCAATTAAGCGCGGCCCCCCACCTGTGACGGAGGGGGGGAGCAGATTCATTTCTATTTAACAGCACAGGAAATGAAAGTTCATTGGGCAATATTGTTGTGAAGAGCGGCCAGATGGGACAGCGTTCGGAAATAGTAACGGGCGGCGGCGGCGGCGGCGATGGGGGGCGGGGGCGGGGGGTTGGGGGTGGGGATTAGCCCATCAGGCTGTGACAGTTTCACAGGACGTTGTAAGACGGCGCGTCCCTCCGGTGGACCGTAATAAGTTTGTTAGATTACTTTGGTTTAACCTCCTTTAACCTTCTCCATTAGGAAAACAGCCTCGTTCCACAGAGAGGAAAATTCCGTTGTTTTTCCGTGAACGAGCGAGGAAGGAACTTTTTTTAATTGGAGCCGAACTAAAACGCTCTCTGACGATTCCCCGCGGCCCGTTTGTCGGCGACATGGGCGCCGACACCACCTCTGGCGAAACGTTACAGTTTGTGTTTGTGTTTTTGCCAGATGTTAGCAGCGTCGGCCGAGCTCAGAATCTGCTGCCGTTTTTACGTCGAAAATCAGTTTCCTGTTTGCGTTTCCGCTCGCGACGTTTTAAATGAATTGGAGAGAAAAGAGAAAAAAAAAAAATCTGTCACTTTGATTTGATGCGAGCTGGATCTGCACCTCGCCAGCGAGGTGCGGCGCTCTCACGCGTAAGTACAGGAAATTAATAAAAACTCCTTGGCGGCGAGCTCCATCCTTATCTTGGGCGGCGCCTCCGCCGGGCCGGGAAGACTCTCACTGTTCTCTCCGGCGACGACCTCGCGCCTCGTTTTGTTTTCTTTCTCTTGCGTCCGGCGTTTTTGAATTTCAACAAAACGGCGAGCGACCGCCGCCCCCCCGCTAACCTCTCTCAGCGCCGCGGAGACACGGCAATCTTGTGCTGTTCACAGAAAACGAATTGGGACGGCGGCGCAGCCAGGAGTGGGAAGGGGTGGTGGTGGTGGTGGTGGTGGTGGGGGGGGTGACAGTTTGTAAAAGGAGGAGCGGCGGCGAGGAATCGCAGAGATCTCCGCGCCCTCGCCGGAGACAAAGCCGAGCCGTGTGATGGTAATCAGGGTTGGTGGTGGTGGGGGTTAATAACCGGCTGCCCCCCCCCCCCCCCCGTCGCTGACAGCGCGGTGGTTCGTCCCGCGTGCGGACGGAGAAACTGGCGGAGATTGATGGTTGCTGCGGCGGTAATAGCAGGCTATCTCACGGGCCGGTCCGGGTTCTGTTCAAACAGATCCCTCCCTCGGGGGCCCCTGATAAAAAAAAAAAAAAATCCCATCAGGGGCCGAGCGCCGGTGGAGGTGAAGCTCAGGGGGTCCGGATCGGCGCGGGGCGAGCACTTGACTCCGTCACGTCGGCGCGCGCGGTTCAATTGATTTCGATGCTAATGGCTCGCGCGCTATATCATTTCTCTCGCGTTCATCCCGGCGTAATTAATGTGTGTAATTAAGATTTCCATTACGACGCGGCAGCTGTTGTTAGCGTCACGCTGATAATGGACTTAGATCGGGCCAAGATAAATCCGCCTTGTTGACGCCGTTCGGTTTTCGCTTTCACCCCCGCGAAGACGTCCAGCGGGTAAAATAGGTGAGCCTGGTGTCGGTGGGTTTTCGAACTTGACGCCGCTGCTGTGAGGAAAATTATAACCCTGAACTTTTTTCTCCCAGAACCGCTCTGACAGCTATAAGCTAAATGACCCGTTTTTACGCTGAGCTCTGAAAAGTGCGACCGCAATCGCTACCGTTCACCTGCAATCTGACTTCAACCAATAATTTAACCCCAACGCCGCGTATTGGCCCATATTCACGCGTCCTTCATATATATTTATATGTGGAAAAGCGCGGCCCAGAACAGCCACAGAGATGATGGCTGGATTTAAATCGCATGTTCTCCATTTTTTAAATCAGCGTTGTTCATTGTCGGTTCTAAATAGCCGCACAACACTTTGTGTACATCTGCGTCGATTCTCAGTCATCCAGGTCACAGTCAAAGCGTTCCTTAAGGGAACTGCAGGTTTCACTACATCGTCCAGCTTGTGTCTGGGTGTCTTGCACCAGTTTTTGTCTCAGGGAAAAAAAATTCCGAGCGTTCCAACACACAACGTAGGTCTCGCTGCAAAACCGGGCCGGAGATTATTCCTGGGAAAGTGACACGGATACGACACGAAAGTTTCATGATTTCAACCTGAAGTTTCAGAACCTGCTTCTGTTTTTCACAATAAAAGCCTTTGAAGTTACGGTTTTACGAGAAAGAAGAAAGAGTCGATATCTGGCGGGGGGGCCCCCCCCCCGGAGGACGACGTAGCTTACGTAACAACAGCCGCCAAAATGTCACGGAAATGCCAAGTCGTCGTGGCTAATTAAGGAGCGAGCGTGACTCGTTTGAGTTTCACATTGTTTAAAAGAAAAATACATGTTACAGGGCTGTGATGGTTGCATATATTTATATCTGGAAAACAGTGAGAATACTACATGAATATTACAGTTTCTGACCTTTAAAACCGTCTCGGGTTTCCCCAGTGGCATACATATGCGTATATATATATATATATATATATACACACACACTTACAGTATATATATATATAACTGGTCGCTGTAAACATGAGACTCGTCTGAATCTGGGACCCAAATCATCAGGACGTTGCAGCTCTCGTTAGGTTTTCGTTATGAATTTTTAAAAAACCCGTCCAATGAAATATGCATAAAGTACACCACTGTCTTGTAAATACATATCCCCCCACAGAGCGTCACATGAATATTTTAAACACCAATTTATGTACACGCGTGTTTTTCACGTCAAGGTAAAAGGTTGAGAAAGATGCCGTCGATATCGATTACTCGCCACTTCCTGCCTCACCGCCGCTTCTGTTTCCTGTTTTTTTGTTTCTTTCTTTTGTCACCAAAGGTTTTCCTGCATCATTTGTCCGTCATTTCCCCGCGTCAGTTTGTGGCTCGGATGTAAGACGGGAGCGGCGTGATGCCGTTTACCTGCGTTTAGCGGCAACGCGGCGGTGAATTTCCCCTCGCAGGCGTTAATAAACAGGCGCATCAACGGCGACGGCCGGAGCGCCGGGTAAGAAGGAAGAGGAACTAACGAGCGAAATATGTGTCGGCGCGGAAATCGATGCGGGAGCGACGGGCGGCGGCCGGCGGGTTGCACGGAAAACAAATTGTTTCCCCAACGCTCCGGAGAATAAAGTTTTCCAGAATCCCAAATCACCCGTTAATTTTCCAAGCGTTCCTGCTGACATATGGAAACGGAATGAGGCCGGGAACGCCGTTTCCGCTGCTGACCTTTTCTAATTGAGCGGTACGAAACTTTTGGATCGCCGTACGGCTGCAGATGACATTCACGTACAGACGAGGCGTCGGGCCCGTTTTTCCGATCCCAGGTGGGATCGGCGCCGTGTTGAAAGTGGGACTCCCATAATGCAACGCTCGGTCTCACCTGCACGCCCTGCCGGCGTCGTAGCGACGCTTCCTGTTCAGAACCAGGAAGTGAGGAGCAACTTTTGCGACCAAAATCGCCGCTCAGCGTTCTATATATTTAACGGTATAATCCGGTCGTGTTGCTCCTTTATCCTCGCACGTAAGTGAAAACTGAAAAATGGAAAATTAAAAAAAAAAAAAAAAAAAAAGGCAGATTATTCACGACGCAGATCCGTCTTTTTATTTAAGCCTGGGGAGGTTGCAGCTGTTTCAGGCAGGCAGCCATCAGCAGCCGCACCAGATTTAGGATTTAGGCTTTTTGTTGTTTGCAAACTGTCTGAGAGGGAAATATCCCCCAGGAGAGAGAGGAGGAAGAGGAGGAAGAGGAGGAGGAGGAGGAGGAAGTGTGTTATTGTCGATCGAGCGTTTAGGGGATGTGGATCCAGTCGTGACCCTCGGTGACGAATCGCAGCTTTATTTTAATCGGAGCACAGAGGAAGGTGTTGTGTTTTTCTTCCCCGTTTGTGTTCGCTCATTACCCCCCACACACACACACACACACACACACACACACACACACACACACACCTTTTCATTTTTTCCAGAAACAGCCTTGTGAGCGTTTGCGCGCTGACGTTTTGGGGACACGATGTCGCCTTCGTCGACGGCCTTGTCGCAAATGAAGACGAGTGTCAGACGCGTGCAGATTCATCAGGAAATTAACACGTTGACACGAAGCCTCTTCCTGCGTCTGTGTGTGTGTGTGTGTGTGTGTGTGTGTGTGCATGTGTGTGTGTGCGCGTTCTGTAACTAAAAGGGACAAATGATCCACATATTCGCCGGGGGGGGAGGGCGCAGTTTGGCAGGAATCAGTCATTCCCGCCGCCGCCGGGATAATTAACGCCCAAAGTTCTCTGTGGCGAGCGATTAATGGAGTCTTCAGACGTGAGCGGCGTCACGTCGCTGTAATTTCCACGTCGTCCCAAAGTGAGACGTGTAATAAATGGAGGTAAGAGGCGGAGCGCGACGTTTTAGGACTGAAATTCATCCGCGTTTTGGTCCCATATGTGTCGATGTTGGCAACTTCAACACACATGTACACAGTGTGTATATATATACACACACACACATATACACATATATACTTGTACAGGATGAGATGTGCAGAGCGGCGGACGACATGGTCGGACTGTTTGTTTGGGGTTTGTGGATCCGGCGGGAGAAGAGCCGGAGCGTGAAGAGGTCCATCAGCAGCAACAACAACAACAACAACAACAACAAGCTAAATGACGCACAGCGGCAATGGGGCGGGGAAATGACCTCGTGTTTCTGGGACGGGGGGTTTGGGAGCGAGTTTCCGAGGAGTTTTCGAAAATGGCAGGAAACGGGAAGGCGATGAAACCGGAGCGTGTCGCCGCCCCAGATATTGCGTTTCTCTCGGTGATGGACACATCCGCAGCGCTCACCTGATGTTTATCACGGGGGACGAAAAATAAAGACGCCGCCGTCCATCCGTCATGCCGAGTAACACACACACACACACACCCCCCCATCGAAAAACACTCCGGCATCACACCCGGCGCCCCTCGCCGGCGGATTTGTCTGCTGTTTACCTGAGGCGGATGACGGGAAAGTCGGCCGTCTGAAACGATGACACCGCGCCGGATGTTTTATTAGCTCCCTACTGATCTCATTTACAAAGCGATTGGCTTCGTGTGATGTCTGCGCGTCCCGCTGAGACTCGAGGACGAAGGCACACCCACCTCCTCCTCCTCCTCCTCCTCCTCCACCCGCCACCATCCCGCAGCAGCAAGATTCACGGCTCCAAAGACGGATGGATAATGAAAAAATTAAATCATACTTTGAGTAAATTATTATTTTGATTACTTAAACCCACAGGAACCAACTTTTTTTTTTTTTTTAGCTTAGCTTTAGCTTGTCCCATGCAAGGGGGGCGGGGTTTATGGGTCATACCGCAGCCGGCCACCGGGGGGCCATCCAGGTGTTTCAGCTTCACCTGGTGCTTGAAGAATCAGAATCTTTTACGATTGCGCGATACTCGTTTTGTTTGTTTGTTTGTTTGTTCTGGACTCAGATGCCGGTTGCTAAACATTTTCATCACAGTGTTATTATTATTATTATTTGCAGCGTTTTCTAATTTTCGTGTGAGAAACAAACAAAAAAAAAAAAAAAAAGCGCCTCGTCTGATTAATTTACCTGCGCGCTCCCCGCTGTTAGCCCAGCCGCTCCGACATCAATCACATCGCATCTTATTTCCATTCACTTCCTTCCTGTTGATATTCAAATTTCCTCCTCCGTTGCACCGACGGGAAATTTCTCAGGGAATCGTGATTATGCATAATCTCTGCCCTTACAGGAGGAGGAAATAAGGGGAAAAAAAAAAAAATGAAATGAAAGATGTTCGTCCGCGTCGCTCGGCGATGGATTCATTCATTCGCTCACTCGTGAGTTTCTTTGTTATAAAAGTGGAGTGTGAGGCGGCGGCGGCGGCGGCGTCTTATCGGCGACCTTTCCTCCGGGCTCTCGCGCTCAGATTCCATCTGCTCCGTGAAAAAGCGACAAGTGGGCAGTTTAAATTTGAACCGAAATTGCCTCGATATTGTCTTAGCCTCTGGATGGGTTATGCAGTCGGGATGAAGTGAAGTTGTTTTCTCTTCATCCATTACTCTCGGCTCCTTCTTTTATTTTTTTTTTTGCAGGCAGTTTTCCATTTGTGCAACTCCTCCGTCTTCTTTGATTTTCCTTGGAGGAAGAAGTTGAAGCAACCGTTTGGTTTTTTTTTACAAAACCAGTAACGAGTCCGTCTTCCTCAAACTCTCAGATATCGTTTTTTTTTTTTTTCTCTCTCTACACGTTCATCAATCACTTTCCTGATAAAAAAAGGAGGAAGTGTGCGGGAAAAGAGAGAGAGAGAGAGAGAGAGAGACAAAGAGAAGCAGCAGAGTAAACAGCAGATGAAAGCCCGGAGATGCTGAGGGATTTTCTGCGAGTGATTGGCCGTGCTTTTTATAATCCCGTCCTGTGATGCTCTAATCTCCCTTCCCCTTTCGTACGGAGTAAATACCCTCATTACACGGGGGCAAATCTGACGACTCCTTGTAAAAATGGAAATGAAGAGCCGGGAGCGACATCCCCCAATTATTTTTATATTTTTTAATTTACTTCCTGTACGTCGCCGCCCACGCGATTACTGCCAAAGATCATCTGGCGGCGGCGGCAGCAGGCGAACCTAAAGGCTCATCGGGGGAACCGATCGGACGCCCGATCGCGAACCGGCAAAGTGAAACAATATCGTCCGTGGATTTTCCCGCCATCAAGACGCTTTTGGGGGGGCTTTTAATTAAATGGGAGAATTAGCAGCGATTGTACGTCTCATCCTCTCTGGAATCCTGTTTGTTTGTGTTTTTCTTCTTCCTCTCGCTCCATCTGCTCCATTTTTAGACCAGTCCCCCCCCAAACAAATAAAATAACGCCCCCCGTATAATAAACCCCTTCCTGATCAAAATGAGTGCGAGCGGATTCGTGGAACGGAGGTCAGACGGCCTCCTCGTTTGCATAATGTTTCATCCAGACGCTCGGCACCTGCGGCCGCCGCCGACGCCGGCGCGGCATTAGCATGATTATTGATTTCGCCTCCTTCCACTCGAACCGCGTTGTCGCGAGGTCAGACGCCGCTCGTGGATTTCGGGGCTCGCGGAACGTGTCGCTGAGCGATCGAGTCGATGGCGTTCTGAGAGCGTCAATCCAAACTCCAAACTCCACGAGGTTTCATGTTTAATATTCAAGATCGTAGGAAATAAAAATGAAAAGAGAAATGAGGGCGGTATCGGCGGCGGCGGCGCCCGGGACGCTATGTAGAGTACGAGCGAGCTTTCAGAACAAAGATGGCGTCCCCGTCCGAACAAAAAGTCATCCGTGGAGATTTCGCAGGATTTTTTAAAAAAACTTAGAAATGTGTTTATTACGGGATGGGGCCACGTTAGCCGTCGACACTCACCACGTGAACGGCAGAATTTATTCACGGCGAGAAGAAAGGAGGAAGAAAGAAAAAAGGAAAAAGAGAGAGAGAGAGAGAAAAGAAGAAGAAGAAGAGAAAAGGCTGCGATCGCTGCTCGGGTCCATTACTGCGGCAGAGACGGAACCGGCGCCTCCGTAGGCGCTTTCATTGGCGTGCGGCGGCTTCATTGATTCGCACAAACTCATCAAGTGGGTTTTTGTCTTCGTCTGTTTACGTGCCCCCCCTTATCGATTAGGGGTGGGGGGGTGGGGGGGGGTGTTGACTGCGTTGCATTCATATCTTTCGCTGCGGTTTTTAATTGAGTGGGTTTTTGTCGACCTGCAGCACACGTCAATCATTTCCCCCCTTTGTGCGTTGTTTTTCTCCCAGCTACTTCTCCAGGAATTAGTCAGCACCGAGGGGGCGGGGGGTGTAAATACAGATAGGAGCAGGAGAAATGAACGGCTCGGTGTTTTTATCGGCGAGGGCCACAACCTGCGGAAGAGCCGACTGGATCGGATTCTGCGGCGTCCCGGGTCCCGGCGCCGCGGACCCCGATCAAGGCGGCGTAATTAGATTAACACGCGCACGTGACGCGCGGGCGAAGTCCACCTCGCCCTCGCCGTAATCGCATTAACATCAAAGCGGGACGAAACGTACAGATTTCCTTACGCTGCCGCTTCAATCGCACGTCTTTTACAAAACGACGCCCACAGACGGGTTTTCCCTCCGGCGAGTTGTTCTGCGGCAGGAAGTGGATGGACCATGTGACACAGCTGCTGCTACTTCTTCTTCTTCTTCTTCTTCTTCTTCTTCTTCTTCTTCTTCTTCTTCTTCTTCTTCTTCTTCTTCTTCTTCTCCTCCTCCTTCTTCTTCTTCTTCTTCTTCTTCTTCTTCTTCTCCTTCTCCTCCTCCTTCTTCTTCTTCTTCTTGTTCTCCTCCTCCTTCTTCTCGTCTTTCTTCTTCTTCTTCTTCTCCTGTTTCTGTTTCTTCTCCTTCTTGTTCTTGTTCTTCTTCTCCTCCTCCTCCTCCTTCTTCTTCTTCTTCTCCTTCTGTTTCTGCTTCTTCCTCTTCTTCTCCTTCTTCTTCTTTTCCTTCTTCTGTTTCTTCTCCTCCTCCTCCTCCTCCTCCTTCTTCTTCTTCTTCTCCTCCTCCTTCTTCCTCTCTCCTTCCTTCTTCTCACACGAGTGACGGCGACTCAAAGGTTCACTTCCTGAGCCTTCAGCTGCATCTCACTGTCTTCATCGTGCAAGTAGGTTTCTCCACCTTTGAAACAGGCATATATACACATACACTCAGTATATATAAAATCCTGGATCCTGGATGGGTGGAGGTGGGTGGAGGAGGGTGGGGGGTGGGGGGGTTGTGATGGGGGGGGTCAGTCAGGACCAGGTTCTGTCCTGTCTGGTGTTACTGGGCTCTTCCTTCATGCCACGCTGTTTCTGCTCTCTGTGTCTGGTTCCCCTCCAGTTCACTGCACTGTGTGTGTGTGTGTGTGTGTGTGTGTGTGTGTGTGTGTGTGTGTGTGTGTGTGTGCAGTGTGTGTGTGTGTTGGCAATGGGGGGGTGCAGTAACTCACCATTTGGCAGTGCTGTAAATTGTTTCTGTCAGCCTAGATAAACGGACCCCCGGGTTTGTCCATCTCCCCCTGCGCACACACACACACACACACACACACACACACACACACACACACACACACACACACACGTATAGATAATACTGCAATCAGCCGGTAAGGCTTCACTCCCCCCTCCCCCCTCTTGTTTTCAGGGCTTGTTTACTTGTTTCCTTCACTATTAAACTTCCTGCCTCGGGGGAGATATCAAAACGTTCTCCGTCCTGCAGCATTTTTTTATTTTTATTATTCACTTTTGTTTTTTTTGTTGTTGTTTTTTTTTCCCGCCGCTCGCGCGTGACTCGACGCTCAGGAGAGACTCTTAAACGACGCCTTCAAAGACGGCGAAGAGGGCGGCGAAATGGATTTGAACGTGTGCGGCGGGGGTTGATAATCGTCTCCCGTCCCGCTCCTCGTCTTCTGCTGCAGATTTTCGTTGACGGAGGGGGAGGAGGGAGGGAAGGCGAAAAAAAAAAAAAAATAAAAAATAAATCTCCCAGCGGAGGGAGCGATTGAAGGGGAGAGAACGAGAGATGGAGAATTTTCCCGACCGCAAGGATCCTTCAGTTCCATCGTTTTCAGCCGAAATCGATTTTCCTTGAACGAGGATATCATCTCGCTTCACGGTCTGTTGCCAATAAACCATCGTGCAAACGGATTCAGCGCCATGATAATTCTTCTTCTTCTTCTTCTTCTTCTTTTTTTTGTCTCGATATTTGTTTGGGGGCTTTCTCATGTCATTTCTGCCGAGATGTAATTTAGTCAGACAGTTTTGTTCCCTGTTGATCTGATTTAATGAGACAAGGCGGCGTTTCTCTTGTTTGCCGAAGCATATTTGCTTTTATCCCAGATGTCTCTGCAAAAAAAAAAAAAAAAAACCAACAAGAAGTAGAGATAAACAACAAGAGCACTGATGCAAATTAAATCTAATGTAGAGCAGGTGAGAAGTTGCGCGTCTTTAAAACGCCGTCGCCTGGTAAATATTTCAGAGCGCCATTATTAACGCCACATCTCGGGGTCGGGGTTCTCCTCCCCCGCCGCTACACGACATTTTCGGCTGAATGCGACCGCGGCGGGTGAAAACGAGGGGGGGGGCGAGATGAATGAGCGAAACACGTGACGAGCATTGTGCGACCGACTGGCCTTCGGGGAGCGGGAGCCTCGGCGCGAGGTCGCGGCAGATCGTCTCTCAAACCGCCGAGACCGTTGTTGCGTTTTCCTCGCGGGATAAAAGCGGCTCGCGACCGTTTAATTAACGCGGTCGGCCGTGACCGAGCGACAGCTGGAGGGACCCGGCGACGGCGCCGGTCACAGGAAGTCAATCCTTCATTAAGCCGCCGTTTCTCGCCGAGGCAGCAACATTAACGCTTGTTTACCGGCGGCGGAGGTCGTCTGCAAACAGGAAGCGCCGCGTTCCCCCCGAGGGAACGAGTTTGAGCGGATGAAAGCGCCGCTCGCCGTCTCCTTTCGTCTTTGTGTCGCTGCCGCTGTTTCTGTCTCACGCGTCAGGCAGGTGTGTGTGTGTGTGTGTGTGTGTGTGTGTGTGTGGCGTGAACCCAGGAGCCGGGCTCGGTGTAATCGCTGGGGAGGGTTTTCGGAGCCTAATGACTCTCGTACGGACCTGAATTATGGCGGAGAAATTCCAGCGCGGCCTAAAGAAAATAAAACAAAGACTCTGTCAGAGCCCAGCCGAGGTGGGAATTGTAAAAAGTGGGATTATTATGTGTCACGGCGAGGGGTCGTTACAGTCGGCACGCCGCGGTGTACTTACCTTTTCTTCTCCAATCAAACACCCCAAGGCGCTAATGTTTCCCACGGCGACTGTGTGGTGTCGGACGGGTTATTGTCCAAAAAAAATCAAACGCAACCGGCGATTTTCATTATAATCACCCAAGTCGTGAACCGAGTATTTTTGGGCGTTTAGAAATTAGGATTAGGGACAGTGAGGATAATCTTTGGATTCATCTGGAAAACAACCGAGGGATCGATCGGATATTTTCGCCATGTGAACGAAACAACCTGGATTAGGTTTTTTTTTTTCATCACGAATTACGACGCGCTCCGTGCATGTCTGCGCGGCATCTTGCGATAATAACTCCGGTCGGTCGGCGGCCGTTGCGGATTATTCGATTAAACCGTGTTTTGTTTGTTTGTTTGTTTGGTTTTTCGCTCCATTAACAAACAATAAAGAAAAAAATCACAAACGATGAGTCGAGGCTCCGCGTGTCAATTAGAGCCGCGGAGGGAAAACAAACAGCCGTCAAATGTGTGTGTGTGTGGGGGGGGGGGTAGTGGAGTCGGAGGTATTGACTGGGAGAGTGGGGGGGGGGGCACCTCTAATCCACACTGACCCGCTCTTATCACGCACAGCCAAGGTCAAGTGTCTAATGAGGATGGGACGCCATTAGAGCAATTAGACAGAACTACCTTGTTTCTGGGGCGGGGGGGGGGCGACTACAGTAATAGACTGATGATCTGCAGCTGCCTCTCTCTCTCTCTCTCTCTCTCTCTCTCTCTCTCTCTGTTCGTCTATCTCTCTCCACCACCCGCCTCACACGACAGCTGCTCATCTCAAGTGCAGCAACAGCGACACCCGGTGGCCAAGACGAGCGGCGCGCACAACGTGTCATCGTGGGGTTTTTTTTTTTTGTTTTGTTTTGTTTTTTTATTTTAATTTTCCAACGCAGGAAGTTGAGGAGCTTCCACGAGAACGACCGCAGAGGAAACCAAACGCAGCGGCCGACGAATCCGCCGGTCGACCGCCCGCCATCGTCCAGGTCAGTTCGCCGCACGAGGAGTCGCCGTCTTTGGGTTACGATCAATGGATGAAACCATTAATCTCTTAACCGCAACATATGCAACAGTTAAATCATCAATGAAAAGATTTATGAATCTTAAACTCCTCCAGAAAGCTTAAAAAACAAACGCCTCGCCGGTAACGAATGACAGACCGGCTAATGACCAATCCTACAGTATATTTGTCTGAAGTGGCGCCTCATAATGAATTATTGATCGCTCAGACTTCATTTATGCCGCGCGGATTTATGTGCGAGTCCTTTTATTATGAGATGTTGCTACTGAGCTCATTTCCTGGGCTTCAGATAATCCCAGAAAAACATCCACCTCCCGAGCCGGGGCTGATAAATGGAAGCGGAGGCGCTTTGTTCCCGCCTCTGACCACAGAAAAACAGAAGCCGCCGCTCACCTGGGGGGCTTCAGAATACATTTGCCGGCTCAACGCGGCAATTTTCACCTCCAGTGGTAGATTTGCGATGGGACGGCACCACGCGGAGGAAGTCCAATCCTCGGAGCGCGCCGATAGAAAACTGGATTACCGACACTTAAAGCATGAAATGACCGAGCGGGCGGGCCAAGGGAAACCGACCGAAAATGGCGAGATTTTGTCCCGGCGGGGAGACGGTGGTAGAGATCAGGATCCGAAACGCGCGTCGCGATGGGAACGGCGGCAAGTACCCGAGCCGATCCGTAGCCAGTTTGGCTCGGGAACCAACGTGCCGAGGGACGTTAATCTATTACGCTTCTTCCTGTTTAATCTCGTCATGTCTGCTCCGACTCCAATCAGAGATTACTTACATTATCAATTAGTCTAATCAATCATTACGTTGCTTGTTTTGGGCGTTCGCCTTCCAACTCCATCTCGAAAATGGTCATGATGTTCTCTAACTGTCCGCGTCATAACGCGGCGTTAGCACCGTTAGCTGCGGACCCCTCGCTCGATAGGTCGCTCAGAGGATCAACTATTATTTTTTTTTTTTATTTTCGATTAACTTCCCACCGATCGATCGCCGGAGCGCTCGGCTCGGCGCTAATCCCGTGTCAGTCAGACCGCGGCTTCCTCTGACGGGATCGTTTTGTCGGCAGTTTAGCTTAGATTGTGTGGGTTGGGGTGGGGGCACATTTCTCAGCACGTCGGCGAGGATTGAGAAAAGCCGCCGGAGGGACGGCGGCGGACAAAACGACGTCTGCGGCCTTCTATTACGAACAATGTCCCCCGCCCTCTCCGTGACAAAACGTCAATGCAGCCCGGCGCTTTCAGTCGGCGCCGCTTTCCACCCAAGCGTGCCAAGAAGCACTTCAGGAGCTCGGCTGGCTGCCCCCCCCACACACACACACACACACACACACACACACACACACACACACACACACCCCCCCCCCCCCTCCCTCGGCAGCATCAGCCGCTAGCCCTTCGTTTCCCTTTATCTACTCGCCTGCAGTCTGTCATTTACTCATTCCTCCAGTGGGCTGCAATGTGATTTCATCCACACACACACGCACACACACACACACACACACACACACACACACACACACACAGTGAAGCAGCAACACAAAGCCCCCCCCCAACACAAACTCTGGCCCCATCTGTTGGACTTTGAGATGCTCTTGTTCTTATTCTTTGTTTGTTTGTGGCTCCACAGAGCCATTCACTCGCACAATCACTCCTTCACACACACACACACACACACACACACACACACACACACAGACACACACACATGATTAGTCGATCTGCCCCCCCCCAGTGCCCATTAGGGGGGGGCATATGGTCCGTCCACAGACAGACACGCTGAACCAGCATCGTTCCCGCTCCGTGTCCTCGTTGATGTGTTTATTGCCTGTGAAGCCCTTTGTCACAGATGTTTCTCCGGAAAATTGATTCGGAAACAAACTTGACTCGACTCGTTCGCCCCCCCCACCTCCCACCCCCACCTCCACCCGCCACCTCCACCCTCCCCCACCCCCACCCCCCTTTTGTCTTATCCAGCTGGGAGGTTGTTAAGAGCTGCAGCTCCGACTCCTCTCTCCTCCTCGTCTGCCGAGGAATGTGCCGGCGTGCCGCTCGGTTGTCTCCATCCGCTGCGTCTCCATTAATCCCTCTTTTCCCGCCGACTGACGATCTCTTCACCCGTCTATCCGTCACCTCCGTCCGGCCCCCGCTCCGTCCAATCGGTTTTGACGAATGGCGCCGCGGAGAGACGCCTGGAGATCCATCGTCCCGAGCAGGAACGCGTCGGCGGCGTGTTAACACGGGGTGGAAATTAAAAGACGACGACGACGACGGCGGTGAATCACACGTGAGCTGAATGCTAACGCCACCGTGCTAACATGTTGATGTTTAGCGCGTGCGTACGGATTAGCCCGCCATAGTCAGCGTTACTGCAGTGCGTTAGCGTTTGCTAATTAGCACTGAGCGTGCAGACGTTCGTCCGGCCAGATGTTTCACGGCGCTCGTCTGTGAAGAAAGAAATGGCGGCGCGCTCTTTCGTCCTTCAGGAAAATCTCCGCCTCTCGCCCGGTGTCGGCGCCATGTTGCGTCTCGGACCGGCGGCTCCGCGCAGATGGAGGCTCTGCAGAGACGTGCATCTGATTTGCATTAGCGAGTCGTGTTTGGTGGCAGCAGGCGGAGCGGTCGGGGCGGAGGTGCGCGGTCGCCACAGACTCCGGGTGCAGCGCTTTTAACGCTCGGCGGTGACATTTTGCATTATTAATGACGTCTTATGGGTTCAATTAACCCACGGATCATCGTAAAAAAAAAAAATGGAGTGTTTTTAAATGAGAATATCGATATATAGATGATTAACTCCGGGCGTGTCGTGAGCTGCGGCGCCGTGTTGTTGCGTAACGCTTCCTCTGTGGCGCGAGCGTGAGTTCACCGGTGGTCAACCGCAGAAACCGGCTCCATAATTACTATAAGCACTTTGTTTTTCTCCCCGTCATTTTCAAACCCTCGCTCTACATTGCATTTGCATGTGGAAGAATCCGGATCGTGGGCGGCGCCAGATGTTAACCCCACCCCGCTCCCCGCGGCGCCGAAACTAGACGGGCTCTCGACAGCTGTGGAGGTGCGCCGACTGAAGCGGGGGAGACGTAACGTCGGCTCGGCGTTAATCTATCGATTCTTCCACGTTGTTCTGGTCGGGTTCTGGTACCAGACGCCACACCGGCGATGCACCGGCGGGCCGACACCTGTCCGCCGGCGCGCGGCAAACCGGAGCGCGGTTCGTTGTTGTTGCGTGGCCGGGGGCGGCGGCGTTGGCCCGAGGCCCGGCCCGGCCCGGCGCGCTCCGGCAGCGGTTCAGCCTGCCGTCCCGCGACGTTACACTTCCCCGAATTAACTTTTGGTACGGTGGCAACGCGGCGTGGGCGTGCGATGCCAGCGCACAAACCGAGCGAGCTAGCGGTGCATTCGGCGCCAGCTCTCTCTCTCTCTCTCTCTCTCTCTCTCCGTCTCGCTGCAACAACCTTGAACCGGTTTGTTAGCGCCCCAAATGAACAGCCGCGGCGTCGGGATGGCGGCGTGAAAAAAACGAGCGAGCAAACAAACCGGCACAAGGCCGACGCCGCTCCGCTGCAATCTAGCGCTCGCGCTCGCTGTGTAATGATCTGCAAATAGCTGGCTGCTGAGATAAGATTCAATTGAAGCCGCCGCCGGCCACACGGCAAATAGGCCGTTGTAATTTCAAACCGGAGATTCGCCGCGCACCTGCTAAAACCCCGAACGCGGCGAGTCGGCGGGGGGCCGCCGGGGGGGGGAACGTGGCGGCGGGACCGCGCGTCGCCCGGCCGCCGCGGCCTCATCAGTCAGGGAACGCTCCGGAGGTAAAGCGGACGAGGGGGACGGATCGATGCGGAGACGCTTCCGCCTCGGGGATTCGGCTTTTATTTAACGAAGCGGAAATTATTGTACGTGACAGGCAACCTTCAGATTGCACGGACTGGGTTAATCTGATTTGCTGCGTGAACCTCGTGTTTATTCTAATCTGGAAATCGTCCGGAGAAGATGTGGGAGGGTTTGGAATCGATGTCGCGGAGGCCGAGTTATAGAAGATGTGGATTTTACGTTTTGTTTTTTTTTAAAACAATATGATTTCCGAGCAGATTATTTGGCCTTGACGCAACACGGCGTTATCTCCTGCTCGCTCCTGAAGCTGCTGGAGATCGCCGACGCGCCTTTATCTCCCTCGTCCACGACCCCGCCCGCCCGCCCGCCCGCCGCCCGATGAATCGAGGCAGACGTCCCCGCCGTCAGAGCGGCTGAAAAAAAACAAACGCAGCTACGGCGTGGGAACGCGTGTAATTAAAGCGGAGCCGTAAAAAAGGAACGAGCCGTAAATCAAAACCGTGGAGGAACTCGACCTGAGTCGTGCCGGTTCACGCAGCGTGTGCGTCCGAGTAACGGCTGTGAAGGTGGAAGTCGTCTCCGTACACACACGGCGTTTGTCCGCTATTGATTTCAGACGGCGCGTGGACCAGAAGTGACACAATCCAACACAATCCAACACAATCCAACGCCCCCGCTCCGTACGGCGACTTCATGAACGTCGCCCACGCTGCGCTGTCTCTTTAAATCGCTCGCGGTTCGTTTGACCTTGGGATTCGTTCGGCGAACGACCGCTGACCGCCGCGCGCTTCCTTTGCGTTACACACACAGAGAGAGAGAGAGAGAGTTGTGTGTTTGTCTTTTGTGTATTGTTTATTTGTCTGTGTGGGTTTTTTTTTTTATTTCTTGTCCTGTTTGTGTTTCCACGGCAGCCGAGAGACGTCAACAGGATTTCAGTGAAAAGAAAACGAAAGAAGGACGCTCGGCAAAAAGCAAAAAAGTGACGAGTGTGATGGTGACACGCTCCGTCATCATCTGCAGATCATGACTCATCACTTCCCCCGATGACAGAGCGCCCGGAGAGGATTTCCCTTCTGCAGATGACTGATGGCGGGTGGGGGTGGGGGTGGGGGTGCGTAAAATGAGGTGCAAATGAGATGCGGTGGTGTTCGCTTGGTTTATTCACCACCGCCGCCTGATAACCGCTGACCTCACGCCCCGAGCGCCACGTGGAGCTACGGGATGCGCAGTAATAATCCCATAATTCAGCGGGCTGGATAAAACAGGAAAGCGAGTCAGCGGTGTTTTTTCCCACCGCTGACGAGTCGGTTAATTAGCCCAGCGTCCCGCCGGCCGACTTTCCCAAATCACCTCGGGACAGATGAAATCTTCACGGGACGGGACCGGATTGAATTTTATTGATCTCCGTGGGGAACTCGGACCGTCGCAGCAGAAGCGAGAGGACTCAGCTGTCGAAATAAGGAAATACTGCAGATTAGAATAAAAAGTAGAAAAAACGTTAAATTAAAAAAAAATAATAATAAATTGTCACAGAAACAACTTTGAAGGATAATTCTGCTTTATTGCATCCGGGTTGTTTTTTTTTTTAATAACAGTTTTTCTCATCAGTTTTCCAGCACGGATCCTTCAGCCTGGAATATCTCCACAATCTCATGGATTAGCATGAATCCTGCTCATGTGGATGTTCCTGGTCCCGGGAGGATGAACCCGGCTCACTCGTTTTGTTCCGTCTGACACTTTGGGTTGTCGGCCTGCAGGACGAGCGGCGCGTCCTTCCACCCGTGCGCCGCCTTGACTGCCAGTTAGCAGATGTTAGCGTGCTAACGTGCTAACAGGTTGAGGGCGGTTGGCGTCGGCGTGCAGCCACGAAATGGAAAAAAGGCCTTAATCCTCCCGATCCGAGGCGCCCCGACATTCAAATGTGACAGTTTTCGCTGTCTCACTTAATCTTAATCAGCGCCGGGCCGCCCGCCATTAATCCCCTTTTCCCCCCTCGCTCACTCAGATCAATGTTTCCTTTTCCAGAGCAAAGACAGTAATTAATCTGCGGCCCAACAGAGCCTTCAGGCGGCCCGTTCGTCAGAGACCCTAATCGATGCCTCCGCCTATTCTTCAGCTCCCGCAAAATCAGAGGGGGGGGGGCAAATAATTAATATTCCGGCACAATCCCACGAGCAAATCTGAGACCCCCGGAGTGTTTGGATTGACGCGCCCCCCCCCCCTCCCCCGTCGTGCAAAAACGGCCGCCCTCGTCGACTCGCCCGCTAACGACACGTCTGAAGACGGATGAATAATAGATGTTATTACTGATGAAACTTATCTGGGGGGGGAGGGGGAGGAGGGGGGGGCTGGACGAGCGGGGGGGCGGCGTGAGGGAACGAGCGATGGGACGGCCGCCGATTTATCAAGAGTAAGGTGCATGAAATTGGCTCTTAACCTCACAGTTAGAAGGTTTAATTAGAAATCATGCTTCTGCAAGGGGGGGGCAGGGGGCAGGGGTGGCAGGGGGGGGGGGGCATCCACGCAGGGGGTGATAAATGGCTTGTGGGACAGGAGGCGTGGAAAAGGGTCGACAGGATCGAAATGTAGGCGACAGCTCCGGTCGCGGCGGGAGGTGAGAGGACGAGGTCGAGGTATCACAGCCGGGGGGCACGACCAACATGGGGGGGTCAAGACGGGAGAGGGGGTCAACACGGGGGGCAGAACCAGCAGGCGGGCAGCAGACTGTCTGAACCGTGACTGAAACATGAAGAGTGAAAAAAAAATAGTGAAACTCGTGGTTTAAACCCAGTTCTTTTTTTAATCGTTGCAATCACTGGATCCACGCCGCCAGATTAAAAATTCGGTACTAAAGCGTGAGATTAAATGGCGAAGGAAATGTTCTGGTCCAAAAATGGCAGCGGTCCAGTAACGGGAACCGAACCGAGGTTAAAAACGCGGGCGGCGGAGAACAAATACTTTCAGACGGTTGTAAACGTGTTGACTGACGTCGGCCCTCGTCGGTTCTGCTCCGCTCGACCTCTCGCGCTCTGCTCGGACCCGGCAGCGGTTCTGCTTCGATCCAAAGACTTTTATTTTCCTGGAAGTTTCCTAAAGATAGTGTGGGGGGGGGTTATGTACAGCGAGCCAGAATTCACTTTTTATCTCGGGGGAGTGACGAGAATCCAAAATGTTTGTTTACCCTCCGAACCTCCGTTTTCCCGCCGCCGTCTCAGGCTCCCGCTTCATCACGTCCACAAGTGAGAGCGCATGGAATTTAAACTCGCCGGATAATCAAACGCTGTTTTGACGTCCGGATATGGGATTGTGGGTAATCGTCTCCCTGATGTCTTAATCTCTGCGTTTCTGCTGTAGAACCGAACCCAACCGGACGTGGCAGATCCGGAGGCTCCTCCCGTCACCCTGACCAATCCGGCGCCAGGACGCGTCTTCTTCCCGACGACTCCCCCTCCGTTCGGTTTGTCGGCGGCGCGGTCGGGAGGTAATCAGCCCCCCGCCCGTTTCCACGCCGTCCGCTGATTGCTCCTCGCGGTCCGCCGAAAATAGCGGCGGATTCGCTTGTTGCCGTGCGGCGGACAGGCCGGTGCACGAGGAAGACGAGCCACCTGCGGGAAGTTTGACGCCGTCGTGGACGTTCACGGGTCCTGAACTTGGGAAAGGGAGGCGGCGTTTTTTTTCGTCGTTTTGTCGTTTTCTTTGTGTGTCTGCGCGGCGCGAGTCCGGATTCGGTCCGATAGTTTGTGACGCCTGAAATAAACAAACCTGTTGCTGATCGGCTTGAGAAACGATGTTCTGCATTTGTTGTAATAAATCTTTCCAATAAAAACGAAACGTCCAGGAGAGTTTGACTGAAACACACACACACACACATTTTATTTTGCATCAAACACACTTTATTTCACCTGTTGTTTCCCCGACACGAGTTTTTGCGGCAGCAATTCTATGACGTTTTGAGCAGTTTTTTTGACAAAATTTTTTTTCACCTTTTCCTTCATTTTTGAGCTCAAAAATGAAAATTGAAAATTTTCCGGGTTCCTATCACGTGCACAAAAAGTTGTCACGGTTTGCATTTTTAACGCATTTTATCCAGTGGGGGCACCACCAAACGCAATTCTATGATGTTTTGAGCAGTTTTTTTGACAAAAAAAATTTTTCACCTTTAAAAGTTGTCACGGTTTGCATTTTTAACGCATTTTATCCAGTGGGGCACCACCAAACGCAATTCTATGATGTTTTGAGCAGTTTTTTTGACAAAAAAAATTTTTCACCTTTTCCTTCATTTTTGAGCTCAAAAATGAAAATTGAAAATTTTCCGGGTTCCTATCACGTGCACAAAAAGTTGTCACGGTTTTCATTTTTAACGCATTTTATCCAGTGGGGCACCACCAAACGCAATTCTATGACGTTTTGAGCAGTTTTTTTGAAATTTTTTTTTCTCACCTTTTCTTTCATTTTTGAGGTCAAAGTGCAGTATGAAAATTTGCTGGGTTCCTATAACGTGCACAAAAAGTTGTCATGGTTTGCATTTTTAACGCATTTTATCCAGTGGGGGCACCACCAAACGCAATTCTATGATGTTTTGAGCAGTTTTTTGACAAAAAAAAATTTTCACCTTTTCCTTCATTTTTGAGCTCAAAAATGAAAATTGAAAATTTTCCGGGTTCCTATCACGTGCACAAAAAGTTGTCACGGTTTTCATTTTTAACGCATTTTATCCAGTGGGGGCACCACCAAACGCAATTCTATGACGTTTTGAGCAGTTTTTTTGACAAAAAAATTTTTCACCTTTTACTTCATTTTTAAGGTCAAAGTACAGTTTGAAAATTTTCCAGGTTCCTATCTCGCACACAAAAAGTTGTCACGGTTTGCATTTTTAACGCATTTTATCCAGTGGGGGCACCACCAAACGCAATTCTATGACGTTTTGAGCAGTTTTTTTGACAAAAATTTTTTCAACTTTTTTTTCATTTTTATGGTAAAAGTACAGTATGAAAATTTTCCGGGTTCCTATCTCGCGCACAAAAAGTTGTCACGGTTTGCATTTTTAACGCATTTTATCCAGTGGGGGCACCACCAAACGCAATTCTATGATGTTTTGAGCAGTTTTTTTGACAAAAATTTTTTCAACTTTTTTTTTTCATTTTTTTTTAGGGTCAAAGTACAGTATGAAAATTTTCCGGGTTCCTATCTCGCGCACAAAAACGTTGTCACGGTTTGCATTTTTAATGCATTTTATCCAGTGGGGGCACCACCAAACGCAATTCTATGATGTTTTGAGCAGTTTTTTGACAAAAAAAAAAATTTTCACCTTTTCCTTCATTTTTGAGCTCAAAAATGAAAATTGAAAATTTTCCGGGTTCCTATCACGTGCACAAAAAGTTGTCACGGTTTTCACTTTTAACGCATTTTATCCAGTGGGGGCACCACCAAACGCAATTCTATGACGTTTTGAGCAGTTTTTTGACAAAAAAAATTTTTCACCTTTTTTTTCATTTTTAAGGTCAAAAAGTACAGTTTGAAAATTTTCCAGGTTCCTATCTCGCATACAAAAAGTTGTCACGGTTTGCATTTTTAACGCATTTTATCGAGTGGGGGCACCACCAAACGCAATTCTATGACGTTTTGAGCAGTTTTTTGACAAAAAAATTTTTCAACTTTTTTTTTCATTTTTAAGGTCAAAGTACAGTATGAAAATTTTCCGGTTCCTATCTCGCGCACAAAAAAAGTTGTCACGGTTTGCATTTTTAACGCATTTTATCCAGTGGGGCACCACCAAACGCAATTCTATGATGTTTTGAGCAGTTTTTTGACAAAAAAATAATAATTTTCACCTTTTGCTTCATTTTCAAGGGTCAAAGTACAGTATGAAAATTTTCCCGGGTTCTATATCTCACGCACAAAAAAGTTGTCACGGTTTGCATTTTTAATGCATTTTATCCAGTGGGGGCACCACCAAACGCAATTCTATGATGTTTTGAGCAGTTTTTTTGACAAAAAAATTTTTTCACCTTTTCCTTCATTTTTGAGCTCAAAAATGAAAATTGAAAATTTTCCGGGTTCCTATCACGTGCACAAAAAGTTGTCACGGTTTTCATTTTTAACGCATTTTATCCAGTGGGGGCACCACCAAACGCAATTCTATGACGTTTTGAGCAGTTTTTTTGACAAAAAAAATTTCACCTTTTACTTCATTTTTAAGGTCAAAGTACAGTTTGAAAATTTTCCAGGTTCCTATCTCGCACACAAAAAGTTGTCACGGTTTGCATTTTTAACGCATTTTATCGAGTGGGGGCACCACCAAACGCAATTCTATGATGTTTTGAGCAGTTTTTTGACAAAAAAATTTTTCAACTTTTTTTTCATTTTGAGGGTCAAAAATGACAGTATGAAAATTTTCCGGTTCCTATCTCGCATGCACAAAAAGTTGTCACGGTTTGCATTTTTAACGCATTTTATCCAGTGGGGGCACCACCAAACGCAATTCTATGATGTTTTGAGCAGTTTTTTTGACAAAAAAAATTTTCACCTTTTCTTTCATTTTTGAGCTCAAAAATGAAAATTGAAAATTTTCCGGTTCCTATCACGTGCACAAAAAGTTGTCACGGTTTTCATTTTTAACGCATTTTATCCAGTGGGGGCACCACCAAACGCAATTCTATGACGTTTTGAGCAGTTTTTTTGACAAAAAAAATTTTCACCTTTTCCTTCATTTTTTTAAGAGTCAAAAATACAGTTGAAAATTTTTCCGGGTTCCTATCTCGCACACAAAAAGTTGTCACGGTTTTCACTTTTAACGCATTTTATCCAGTGGGGGCACCACCAAACGCAATTCTATGACGTTTTGAGCAGTTTTTTTAGACAAAAAAAATTTTCACCTTTTACTTCATTTTTAAGGTCAAAGTACAGTTTGAAAATTTTCCGGGTTCTATATCTCGCGCACAAAAAGTTGTCACGGTTTGCATTTTTAACGCATTTTATCCAGTGGGGGCACCACCAAACGCAATTCTATGATGTTTTGAGCAGTTTTTTTGACAAAAAAAATTTTTTCACCTTTTTTTCATTTTTAAGGGTCAAAGTGACAGTATGAAAAAATTTCCGGTTCCTATCACGTGCACAAAAAGTTGTCATGGTTTTCATTTTTAACGCATTTTATCCAGTGGGGGCACCACCAAACGCAATTCTATGATGTTTTGAGCAGTTTTTTTGACAAAAAAAATTTTCACCTTTTCTTTCATTTTTGAGCTCAAAAATGACAGTATGAAAAATTTTCCGGTTCCTATCTCGCGCACAAAAAAGTTGTCACGGTTTGCATTTTTAACGCATTTTATCCAGTGGGGGCACCACCAAACGCAATTCTATGATGTTTTGAGCAGTTTTTTTGACAAAAAAAATTTTCACCTTTTTTTCATTTTTGAGCTCAAAAATGAAAATTGAAAATTTTTCCGGGTTCCTATCTCGCACACAAAAGTTGTCACGGTTTTCACTTTTAACGCATTTTATCCAGTGGGGGCACCACCAAACGCAATTCTATGACGTTTTGAGCAGTTTTTTGACAAAAAATTTTTCACCTTTTACTTCATTTTTAAGGTCAAAGTACAGTTTGAAAATTTTCCAGGTTCCTATCTCGCACACAAAAAGTTGTCACGGTTTGCATTTTTAACGCATTTTATCCAGTGGGGGCACCACCAAACGCAATTCTATGACGTTTTGAGCAGTTTTTTTTGACAAAAATTTTTTTCACCTTTTCCTTCATTTTTAGCTCAAAGTACAGTATGAAAATTTTCTGGGTTGCTATCTCGCGCACAAAAAGTTGTCACGGTTTGCATTTTTAACGCATGTTATCCAGTGGGGGCACCACCAAACGCAATTCTATGACGTTTTGAGCAGTTTTTTTGACAAAAAAATTTTTCACCTTTTGCTTTATTTTCAAGGGTCAAAGTACAGTTTGAAAATTTTCCCGGTTCCTATCTCGCACACAAAAAGTTGTCACGGTTTGCATTTTTAACGCATTTTATCCAGTGGGGGCACCACCAAACGCAATTCTATGATGTTTTGAGCAGTTTTTTTGACAAAATTTTTTTCACCTTTTCCTTCATTTTTGAGCTCAAAAATGAAAATTGAAAATTTTCCGGGTTCCTATCACGTGCACAAAAAGTTGTCACGGTTTTCATTTTTAACGCATTTTATCCAGTGTGGGCACCACCAAACGCAATTCTATGACATTTTGAGCATTTTTTTTGACAAAAATTTTTTCAACTTTTTTTTCATTTTTAAGGGTCAAAGTCCTGCATGAAAATTTTCTGGGTTGCTATCTCGCGCACAAAAAGTTGTCACGGTTTGCATTTTTAATGCATTTTATCCAGTGGGGGCACCACCAAACGCAATTCTATGATGTTTTGAGCAGTTTTTTTGACAAAAAATTTTTCACCTTTTCCTTCATTTTTGAGCTCAAAAATGAAAATTGAAAATTTTCCAGGTTCCTATCACGTGCACAAAAAGTTGTCACGGTTTTCACTTTTAACGCATTTTATCCAGTGGGGGCACCACCAAACGCAATTCTATGATGTTTTGAGCAGTTTTTTTTGACAAAAAAAAATTTTCACCTTTTTTTCATTTTTAAGGTCAAAGTACAGTTGAAAATTTTCCAGGTTCCTATCTCGCACACAAAAAAGTTGTCACGGTTTGCATTTTTAACGCATTTTATCCAGTGGGGCACCACCAAACGCAATTCTATGATGTTTTGAGCAGTTTTTTTGACAAAAAAATTTTTCAAACTTTTTTTTTCATTTTTAAGGGTCAAAATACAGTATGAAAATTTTCCGGGTTCTATCTCGCGCACAAAAAAAGTTGTCACGGTTTGCATTTTTAACGCATTTTATCCAGTGGGGGCACCACCAAACGCAATTCTATGATGTTTTGAGCAGTTTTTTTGACACAAAAAAATTTTTCACCTTTTTTTTTCATTTTTAAGGTCAAAGTACAGAAAATTGAAAATTTTCCGGTTTCTATCACGCGCACAAAAAAGTTGTCACGGTTTGCATTTTTAACGCATTTTATCCAGTGGGGCACCACCAAACGCAATTCTATGGCGTTTTGAGCAGTTTTTTTGACAAAAAAATTTTTTCACCTTTTTCCTTCATTTTTTGAGGTCAAAACTGAAAATTGAAAATTTTCCGGGTTCATATCACGTGCACAAAAAAGTTGTCATGGTTTTCATTTTTAACGCATTTTATCCAGTGGGGTCACCACCAAACGCAATTCTATGACATTTTTAGCATTTTTTTTTTGACAAAAATTTTTTCAAATTTTTTTTCATTTTTAAGGGTCAAAGTCCTGCATGAAAATTTTCTGGGTTGCTATCTCGCGCACAAAAAGTTGTCACGGTTTGCATTTTTAATGCATTTTATCCAGTGGGGGCACCACCAAACGCAATTCTATGATGTTTTGAGCAGTTTAAAAAAAAAATAATAATTTTCACCTTTTGCTTCATTTTCAAGGGTCAAAGTACAGTATGAAAATTTTCCCGGTTGCTATCTCGTGCACAAAAAGTTGTCACGGTTTGCATTTTTAACGCATTTTATCGAGTGGGGGCACCACCAAACGCAATTCTATGATGTTTTGAGCAGTTTTTTGACAAAAAATTTTTTCACCTTTTCCTTCATTTTTGAGCTCAAAAATGAAAATTGAAAATTTTCCGGGTTCCTATCACGTGCACAAAAAGTTGTCACGGTTTTCACTTTTAACGCATTTTATCCAGTGGGGGCACCACCAAACGCAATTCTATGACGTTTTGAGCAGTTTTTTTGAAAAAACTTTTTTTCAACTTTTTTTTTTTAAGGTCAAAAGTACAGTATGAAAATTTTCCGGGTTCCTATCTCGCGCACAAAAAGTTGTCACGGTTTGCATTTTTAACGCATTTTATCCAGTGGGGGCACCACCAAACGCAATTCTATGATGTTTTGAGCAGTTTTTTTGACAAAAATTTTTTCAACTTTTTTTTCATTTTATAAGGGTCAAAGTACAGTATGAAAATTTTCCGGGTTCATATCACGCGCACAAAAAGTTGTCACGGTTTGCATTTTTAATGCATTTTATCCAGTGGGGGCACCACCAAACGCAATTCTATGATGTTTTGAGCAGTTTTTTTGACAAAAAAATTTTTTCACCTTTTCCTTCATTTTTGAGCTCAAAAATGAAAATTGAAAATTTTCCGGGTTCCTATCACGTGCACAAAAAGTTGTCACGGTTTTCACTTTTAACGCATTTTATCCAGTGGGGTCACCACCAAACGCAATTCTATGATGTTTTGAGCAGTTTTTTTGACAAAAAAAAAAAATTTTCACCTTTTACTTCATTTTTAAGGTCAAAGTACAGTTTGAAAATTTTCCAGGTTCCTATCTCGCACACAAAAAGTTGTCACGGTTTGCATTTTTAACGCATTTTATCGAGTGGGGGCACCACCAAACGCAATTCTATGACGTTTTGAGCAGTTTTTTTTTGACAAAAATTTTTTCAACTTTTTTTTCATTTTTATGGTAAAAGTACAGTATGAAAATTTTCCGGGTTCCTATCTCGCGCACAAAAAGTTGTCACGGTTTGCATTTTTAACGCATTTTATCCAGTGGGGGCACCACCAAACGCAATTCTATGATGTTTTGAGCAGTTTTTTTGACAAAAAAAATTTTCCACTTTTTTTTCATTTTCAAGGGTCAAAGTACAGTATGAAAATTTTCCGGGTTCCTATCTCGCGCACAAAAACTTGTCACGGTTTGCATTTTTAATGCATTTTATCCAGTGGGGGCACCACCAAACGCAATTCTATGATGTTTTGAGCAGTTTTTTGACAAAATTTTTTTTCACCTTTTCCTTCATTTTTGAGCTCAAAATTGAAAATTGAAAATTTTCCGGGTTCCTATCACGCGCACAAAAAGTTGTCACGGTTTGCATTTTTAACGCATTTTATCCAGTGGGGGCACCACCAAACGCAATTCTATGACGTTTTGAGCAGTTTTTTGACAAAAATTTTTTCAACTTTTTTTTCATTTTGAGGGTCAAAACAAATGAAAATTTTCCGGGGTTCCTATCTCGCACACAAAAAAAGTTGTCACGGTTTGCATTTTTAACGCATTTTATCCAGTGGGGGCACCACCAAACGCAATTCTATGACGTTTTGAGCAGTTTTTTTGACAAAAAAAATTTTTTCACCTTTTCCTTCATTTTTGAGCTCAAAATTGAAAAATTGAAACTTTTCCGGATTCATATCACGTGCAGAAAAAGTTGTCATGGTTTTCATATTTAACGCATTTTATCCAGTGGGGCACCACCAAACGCAATTCTATGATGTTTTGAGCAGTTTTTTGACAAAAAAAAAATTTTTTCAACCTTTTTTCATTTTTAAGGTCAAAAATGAAGTATGAAAATTTTCTGGGTTGCTATCTCGCGCACAAAAAGTTGTCACGGTTTGCATTTTGAACGCATTTTATCCAGTGGGGGCACCACCAAACGCAATTCTATGATGTTTTGAGCAGTTTTTTTGACAAAAAAAATTTCACCTTTTTTTTCATTTTGAGCTCAAAAGTACAGTATGAAAATTTTCCGGGTTCTATCTCGCACAAAAAAGTTGTCACGGTTTGCATTTTTAACGCATTTTATCCAGTGGGGCACCACCAAACGCAATTCTATGATGTTTTGAGCAGTTTTTTTGACAAAAAAAATTTTTTCACCTTTTCCTTCATTTTTGAGCTCAAAAATGAAAATTGAAAATTTTCCGGTTCCTATCACGTGCACAAAAAGTTGTCACGGTTTGCATTTTTAACGCATTTTATCCAGTGGGGGCACCACCAAACGCAATTCTATGACGTTTTGAGCAGTTTTTTTTGACAAAATTTTTTTCAACTTTTTTTCATTTTTAAGGTCAAAGTACAGTATGAAAATTTTCCCGGTTGCTATCTCGCGCACAAAAAGTTGTCACGGTTTGCATTTTTAACGCATTTTATCCAGTGGGGCACCACCAAACGCAATTCTATGATGTTTTGAGCAGTTTTTTTGACAAAAAAATTTTTCACCTTTTCCTTCATTTTTGAGCTCAAAAATGAAAATTGAAAATTTTCCGGGTTCCTATCACGCACACAAAAAAAGTTGTCACGGTTTTGCATTTTTAACGCATTTTATCCAGTGGGGGCACCACCAAACGCAATTCTATGACGTTTTGAGCAGTTTTTTTGACAAAAAATTTTTTCACCTTTTCCTTCATTTTTGAGCTCAAAAATGAAAATTGAAAATTTTCCGGGTTCCTATCACGTGCACAAAAAAGTTGTCACGGTTTTCACTTTTAACGCATTTTATCCAGTGGGGGCACCACCAAACGCAATTCTATGACGTTTTGAGCAGTTTTTTTGAAAAAACTTTTTTTCAACTTTTTTTTCATTTTTAAGGTAAAAAAGTACAGTTTGAAAATTTTCCAGGTTCCTATCTCGCACACAAAAAGTTGTCACGGTTTGCATTTTTAACGCATTTTATCCAGTGGGGGCACCACCAAACGCAATTCTATGACGTTTTGAGCAGTTTTTTTGACAAAAATTTTTTCAACTTTTTTTTTCATTTTTAAGGGTCAAAGTCCAGTATGAAAATTTTCTGGGTTGCTATCTCGCGCACAAAAAGTTGTCACGGTTTGCATTTTTAACGCATTTTATCCAGTGGGGGCACCACCAAACGCAATTCTATGATGTTTTGAGCAGTTTTTTTGACAAAAAAATTTTTCACCTTTTGCTTCATTTTTGAGGGTCAAAAGTAAAGTTGAAAAATTTTCCGGGTTGCTATCTCGCGCACAAAAAGTTTTTCACGGTTTGCATTTTTAATGCATTTTATCCAGTGGGGCACCACCAAACGCAATTCTATGATGTTTTGAGCAGTTTTTTTGACAAAAAAAATTTTTTCACCTTTTTTTCATTTTTAAGCTCAAAATGAAAATTGAAAATTTTCCGGGTTCCTATCACGCACACAAAAAAGTTGTCACGGTTTTCATTTTTAACGCATTTTATCCAGTGGGGCACCACCAAACGCAATTCTATGATGTTTTGAGCAGTTTTTTGACAAAAAAAAATTTTTCACCTTTTTTCATTTTTAAGGTCAAAGTACAGTATTGAAAATTTTCCGGGTTCTATCTCGCACAAAAAAGTTGTCACGGTTTGCATTTTTAACGCATTTTATCCAGTGGGGGCACCACCAAACGCAATTCTATGACGTTTTGAGCAGTTTTTTGACAAAAATTTTTTTCAACTTTTTTTCATTTTTATGGTCAAAGTACAGTATGAAAATTTTCCGGGTTCCTATCTCGCGCACAAAAAGTTGTCACGGTTTGCATTTTTAACGGATTTTATCCAGTGGGGGCACCACCAAACGCAATTCTATGATGTTTTGAGCAGTTTTTTTGACAAAAAAAAATTTTTCACTTTTTTTTCATTTTTTAAGGTCAAAGTACAGTATGAAAATTTTTCCGGTTCCTATCTCGCGCACAAAAAGTTGTCACGGTTTGCATTTTTAACGCATTTTATCCAGTGGGGCACCACCAAAACGCAATTCTATGATGTTTTGAGCAGTTTTTTTGACAAAAATTTTTTCAACTTTTTTTTCATTTTTGAGCTCAAAAATGAAAATTGAAAATTTTCCGGGTTCCTATCACGTGCACAAAAAGTTGTCACGGTTTTCATTTTTAACGCATTTTATCCAGTGGGGGCACCACCAAACGCAATTCTATGACGTTTTGAGCAGTTTTTTTGAAAAAACTTTTTTTCAACTTTTTTTTCATTTTTAAGGTAAAAAAACAGTATGAAAATTTTCCGGTTCCTATCTCGCACACAAAAAGTTGTCACGGTTTGCATTTTTAACGCATTTTATCCAGTGGGGCACCACCAAACGCAATTCTATGATGTTTTGAGCAGTTTTTTTTGACAAAAAAAAATTTTCACCTTTTTTTTCATTTTTTAGGTCAAAGTGAAGTATGAAAATTTTCCGGGTTCCTATCTCGCGCACAAAAAGTTGTCACGGTTTGCATTTTTAACGCATTTTATCCAGTGGGGGCACCACCAAACGCAATTCTATGACGTTTTGAGCAGTTTTTTTGACAAAAAAATTTTTCACCTTTTCCTTCATTTTTGAGCTCAAAGTGAAAATTGAAAATTTTCCGGTTCCTATCACGCACACAAAAAAGTTGTCACGGTTTTTGCATTTTTTTTACGCATTTTATCCAGTGGGGGCACCACCAAACGCAATTCTATGATGTTTTGAGCAGTTTTTTTGACAAAAAAAATTTTTTCACCTTTTTTTTCATTTTTGACCTCAAAAATGAAAATTGAAAATTTTCCGGGTTCCTATCACGTGCACAAAAAGTTGTCACGGTTTGCATTTTTAACGCATTTTATCCAGTGGGGGCACCACCAAACGCAATTCTATGACGTTTTGAGCAGTTTTTTTGACAAAAAAAAATTTTTTTCACCTTTTTTTTTCATTTTTGAGGGTCAAAATGAGTATTGAAAATTTTCCGGTTCCTATCTCGCACACAAAAAGTTGTCACGGTTTGCATTTTTAACGCATTTTATCCAGTGGGGGCACCACCAAACGCAATTCTATGATGTTTTGAGCAGTTTTTTTGACAAAATTTTTTTTCACCTTTTCCTTCATTTTTGAGCTCAAAATGAAAATTGAAAATTTTCCGGGTTCCTATCACGTGCACAAAAAGTTGTCACGGTTTGCATTTTTAACGCATTTTATCCAGTGGGGCACCACCAAACGCAATTCTATGACGTTTTGAGCAGTTTTTTTGACAAAAAAATTTTTTCACCTTTTACTTCATTTTTAAGGTCAAAGTACAGTTTGAAAATTTTCCAGGTTCCTATCTCGCACACAAAAAGTTGTCACGGTTTGCATTTTTAACGCATTTTATCCAGTGGGGGCACCACCAAACGCAATTCTATGACGTTTTGAGCAGTTTTTTGACAAAATTTTTTTTCACCTTTTCCTTCATTTTTGAGCTCAAAAATGAAAATTGAAAATTTTCCGGGTTCCTATCACGTGCACAAAAAGTTGTCACGGTTTTCATTTTTAACGCATTTTATCCAGTGGGCTGACACTAGATAAAACACTGACAGCCCATTACTGCTTATCGCTTGCTATCCTCCTTAATCACTGATGTCACAGCTACATCAAAATATCTTGTATTCGCAGCCATTTTCAGATAGTAGTTTTGTCACATCATTAGAACACAGCCCGGAGTGTAAAGTTTTGCCTCTCTGATAGCAGTGTCAGGTTTTTGTTAAATACTAACAGAAAGAAGACATCTGCTCCTGGCAAAGAAAATAAAAACTGCTGATAGCAATACTTTAGCATTAGCTTGTGCAGCTGCAGGGCACAAACTGGGGCTACACATTTTATTAATACAGGCAACAGACAAAGCAACTGTCCTCTAACATCTTAACAGTAAATTAACACTTTATTATTTTTATAAAACAGACGTAAACATGTTGAAATTTGCAGAAATTTACACGACATACAGCTGCTCGTTTTGAACTAATACAAAATATATAGCACATAAAGCTGCAAATACATGTTTACCACTAGGGGGCAGAAAACTGCAACAAAACAAAACAAAATAGACGTGTTTTTTTTTTCCCCAGCAGACGTTTTGTGTCTTTGTGACGTCACACCCGAACCCGAACTTTTCAAACATCGGCTGCGCGCACAATGAAAGCGCTGCAGAGCTGCTACACACATCCAACACACAAATTCTCACTAAAATATTTACTACATTGTGCCTCAGTTCAGTCTCTCACAGCAACTGTCCTCTGGATCTGTAAAGAAACATTACTTGCCAGGTGCCTTTTACTGAATGAATGCAGTTGGAGGTTTATTAAAGTCTGTACTGAATTGTGTGTTGGTAATGATGAGGGTAGCACAGTTACACGCTGGTATAAAGGGAGAGGAGAAGAGGTTGACCTGAAGGTTACTGCTACCGAGGCAGAAACAGCAAATCAGTGAATCTGGAGAGAGTGAAGGTCGCCCTCCGAAGGCTGGCAGAGAGTAAAGTGAGCAATTCAAATTCAAATCTTCAGCCAGTTCTGCTCTCGGCGTCGGTCCACGTCTCTCTGTGTTTTTCCATGAGACTCTGTCGGTTTGACGACGGCTAAGCCGAGTCCAGTCGCTCTGGCCTTTGCGCGTCCAAAGATCACGGCGTCCGAGGACCGACGCCGATCCCGGTCGAGTCGCCGCAAATCTCCAACGGGTGAGAATCCTGTCAAACATGAGACAGGCAGCAAGAGCTTCAGTCTTCAGCTGCCAACAAGCAAAACATATATATATATATATCATCTTTTTCCATGTTTTCCTCTGTGTTTTGTTTTCTTTTGCTCCTTTAACTTTACTTTGTCAACACAAAAGCCAAGAACATCACAGATAAATCAAGAGACGCGTTTCGCTTTCAAGCATGAACATAAAATACACATTTCCAAGTGAGTGAGAGTTAACATTTTTCCTTTTGTTCGAAACACACGACAAGAAATGTGCATGAACTGGAGAAAAGTGTGAATGAAATGCAAAAGGTTGAAGAGACAGTTCGGGTTATTTCAAGCATGAGGCGCAGTCAGTTTATCACCTGCAGTAGAACGCCTACCTGAAAAAAAAAATCCAATATCAGTTTAAGGGTATGATTTATTTACAATATTCCCACAGCTTTATCTTTCTGTCAAACAGCCTTTTCCTTCAGCGCCACATTTTCACGACCAAACACGTCCCTACGCGTGAGCGCAGCGGATCAGCTGTTTGGGTCAGAACAGCTGATCTGAGATCTGAGGCGTAACACACAGCGGGAGAACGTGGGGCAGCGGCGAACGGCCGTTTTGACGCAATTACAACATTTGAAATTCCTGCGTTCACGATCCAGCTCGTTCCAGAACCTCAGCGGGTTTTATTCGCTTCCTCACATCTCTGCCGTCGTTTCATGCTAAACTCACGAGGAGTTATTCATGCAGGTTTTGGATTTTTGGTTTTTGTTTGTGTGTCTGTATGGTAACTCTACAGGTGGAGTAACTTCTGAAACATCATGCAGAATGCTTCAAGGTTCACACAGGTGATTTCCATTTCATTAAGTTCAGCGCGGGTGTAGTCCGCAGCATATTTAGGGGGAAACCGGAAACACGGGTCCAGACGGAGCAGCTTTGAAATCATTCCACCTGAACCAATTATGACAATTGAATAGAGATCAAATGATCCTGCGTCTTCATTTGAACTGCCCTCATGCCTGTGTGAATGAGCGGGCTTCAGGCTGAATGTAAGGGGCTGTATATCATTTTCAAAGCGAGACTTTTTTTTTTTTTTTTCCAAGTGAATCCTCCACTTTCTTTCCCCGAGAGTCCGACCCGGCGCGTCTGTCGGCTCCTCCACGGACGCCAGACGTTGCTGAAAACCCTCCGTGAACCCTCGTGAATTATTCATCAGCACATATAATGTTGGCAAATTATTTTATATACTGGGGGAAAGATTCATCTTAGGAGCAGGAATTGGGTGGGGGGGGGCTAATGTGTTTATTATGCCAAGATAATGGCATGAAATAGAGGCCATGGGGGGAGAATTTGGAGGAGTGTTTATACTTTATATTCATTGGAGGGGAGCATCTGAATGCCTCGTGGTCACATGATGGCAGATGGCTCTTGAATGCAATTTGCGCGCACACACACACACACACACACACACACACCCTATGCAGATGCCCTTTGCGCGCGCACGTCTCCGGTTGTGTTGGCGCGACGTATAGATTTCGCCCGCGTCTGCTTTTTTACTCCTGTTGAGAACGGAGGCGCCGTAAACGTGACGCCGTCGCTTTAACATCTGGACCCAGAAGGTGCTGAAAGGCAGAGACGTACAGATGTGTGTCGCTCAGCCATCTGGAAATAAAAAGCATATTTTTATCGATTCTTTTTTCGCACCGTTTTGATCGATGCTTTCACATCCCGGTTTGTGATGGAGGATTCATCTGTCGTTTGTCGTTTTCATCCAGACAGAAGCGCTTTTGTCTTATTTAAGTGAGGTCTGCTCGGATATCCGGGGCCCGTCCTTCAGTATAATTCTCCGCCGCAGAATACGGGACATTTAAAGATGATAATATATTCATATTGTGCTACAGAAATGTGTCTCTGCCGTGGCTCTCTGAAATTGGGGTCAGGTGATATCTGTCACAGCAGAGAATGTGCTTGGTGCTGACAAAGTCGTGTTGACATTTTTTGGAGAGGAAAGCGTGAAAATAAAAAAAAATAAAATAAAAAAAGGAATCTCCTAGGAGGCAGGGAGGAGAAGAAATTAAATTGCCTCTCTCCACAGCCAGTGTTAAGAATGAAAACCAATCAGCCGGCCCTCGATTCCCACTCACAGCTCCACACAGATTGTGGGGAATATTGATATTAGTTATAACAAATGCACTGTCCCTTTCAGGTCTGACGCTGTGGGGCCGGTTGCAAACGCACTGATAAGATTTTCTCTTTTTTTCTTCTTCTTCTTCTTCTTCATTGACAAAACGGTTTAAACCTGACGGATTCGTGGGTATTTTACAAATGTGGCTATTAGCCGCGCTGGAACGGGCCGATGGGCCGCTGTGAAACCGAAGAAACCGTTCATCACTCGTATTCTTCAAATTCGCGCGTTTCATGTTGAAAATAAGCAGATTGTCTGTAAAAGGAGAATATAAGCCTAATTGCAATGGGATTTTATTTTTTTTTCTTTCCCCTCGTGGCAGCTGGTTTGAGGAGGGACGGGACTGTCAGCACTTTCCTCTGCAGCTTTCTGAGCTTTGTGCTTTTATTTGGCCTCATTTGGGAGTTATCAGGCTTATTTGCCCATGAACAGGCGGCGGCGGGGGGGGGGGGGCGGGGATAATGAAGCGCGTGGACGGCGAGCCGGTCCGAGGGCTGGCGGAGGTTTGGTCCTCTGAGTTAATTTCACAGCGATCGGCTCGGGAGAAGTTCAACGGTGCGTTTGTTTGCGGGCGACGAGCTACTGTAAGCAATTCTGCTTCTAATATGTTAGTCTGAGCTTAACTGGCTGTTTTACAAAAAGGTCGTTAGGAATCACTTAAAGCGCGAGAGAGGACCTGCAGGATGAAGTCAAACGCACTGCGACTCAAACGGAAAACGTAAATGTGGTCTCAGCGCAAAAATGTTTCGACTTTAGCATTTAGCACAATCAGCAATAACTTCTGTGGCTAAACAAAGACTAGTCAGGTGGGCTCATTCTACTTACTTTGTGAGGCGGGATTAATAAAGGATGTCAAACAAAGCTGAGGAACATATCTGTTGGCAACAGCCGCGCCGCCGGCGCTACGAGAAAGCTAACGCGTTGATATTTAGCACGGACTTCAGCCTGCAAGATGCTAGCATTTGCTAATTACAACACACGAGGCTGACGGGAACTTTGCGGGTTTCGCTCGGTGCACAAATCTCCTCACGGCCGGTTCATCGCGCTTGTTACCTGCCGCGCTGGCTAACCGGAGGCAGCCGGCGAGGAGAAGCCACCGACTTCCCGAAAAGGTGACGACAAACGGCCGAGCTCGAAGCTCGCAACGCGAGGAACCGGATCGTAATGAGCGGGAAAAAAAAAAAAAAAAAAACTCGTGGCAGCTTCGCTGAACGTCGGTGAAAGTCATCTTGACATAACGGCGGTTAACGCGCCGCAGGGACTTCAGGTACGCCGTGTGATCTCAGACGAGGCCAACGATGGGAGGTGGGAGGAAGAAATTAAAGTGTGTGTGTGTGTGTGTGTGTGTGTGATATCTATCCATAGATCAAGCAGCTGAAACAAGATCTGAGCCACAACGCTTGTCAATCATAATTGATCTTGAGTAGCGAGCGCGGGCGGGAGACGAGGGTGAAGACGTGAGACGAGGATGAAGACGTGAGACGAGGGTGAAGACGTGAGACGAGGGTGAAGACGTGAGACGAGGATGAAGACGTGAGACGAGGATGAAGACGTGAGACGAGGGTGAAGACGTGAGACGAGGATGAAGACGTGAGACGAGGGTGAAGACGTGAGACGAGGGTGAAGACGTGAGACGAAGGTGAAGACGTGAGACGAGGGTGAAGACGTGAGACGAGGGTGAAGACGTGAGACGAGGGTGAAGACGTGAGACGAGGATGAAGACGTGAGACGAGGATTGAGACGAGGATGAAGACGTGAGACGAGGATGAAGACGTCCCTCCCTCGAGGCTCTCGAGACCTTTCCAGGTGCCGAGTCTCCTCCGCCCTTTCCGCGCTTCCAGATCAAACCCATTCGCCTCATCCAGATTCCTCTCCGCTATAATCACAGGAAGAGAAACGCCGCGCGTCACGAAGCGGCGAAGTCGCGGTGGAAAATAAGGCGGAGACGGAAGCCGGCAACAATTCAGTTTCATCGACACGTGGAAATTCTCCACAAACGCATTAACGAGCGCTTTTGTTAAGCCGTGCTCCGGTGGAAAGGCTTATTATCGTCGATCTTCCACTGCCACTGTAATTATCTTTAAGAGAATCCCTGTCAATGGGCTTTTTACCCCCCGGTGAAGTGTTTTTGCTCCGCCAGGCTTTTTTTTACACTCGACAAATGTCAAACTGTTCGAGAAAATTGTAACGCCGCTAAATTGCGAGTCGTCAGCGTTGGGGGGGACACCGCGGAGCCGAGGACTGATGAGCGCCGACGAGACTTTTAAGGAAAATGACTTTCTTTTCCCGACGCACGTACGTTCACTTGTTACCGCGCGTGCACCGGGGGACGCCGGCGCATCATTACTACTTGATGGCGTTTTGGTGATTGTGTGTCGTGCAGAGCCCGTTAGCGCAGCCTGTTAGCGACACGGTGCACGTCGCGCACCGCGTGGCCAGAAGTTGAAAACTCGCCAAATCTAGCTGCAGCCGTTCCGCTCCGGTTTGACTGGAGGCAGGTTTCGTTTTGGTCCGAGCCCGAGCGGTCGTGTTTTCCGCCCCGTTTTTTTTCGGCGCTCGTGTGAAGCTACGCTCACCAGCCACCGGCGATGGATTCATATTTAATAGACACATGAGAGAGGGGCATCGATCTTCTCGTTTAAGTCGGCGATAAAGCAAACAAGCGCATTTCCCAAAACGTCGGAGCTCGTCCTCAAAGCGAAGCCTCGACGTAAACGGTTATGTGTTCGACAAGCCGCTCGTGAAGAAACGTCCCTCCGGGGGTTGGTGGGGAGGAGCTCGACTAAACGGGAGCAAACCCCTGCAGCCGCCGCGTGGAAAGACTTCCTGAAGGCGGGCGGAGGCCGGAGCACCACCCGCTCTCATTCTGAAGCACCATTACAGTCGCTGGGGGGGTGGACTTCATGGATACAATCAATAGGTTTATGTAACGCACATTTTCATATTGATGTACTGTAAAATATGATGTAGTGCATATACGCTCAACTGGGGAAACTGTTTATAGATGAAACGGCTGCATGAAAATGACAGTTTTTGGCTAAACGAGTGAATTAAACTGCTGAAATATTAAGATGCCTCGTCTCATCGATGCAGGAAAAAAAAAAATCCATGAAATATTCCGTCTCATTTACCGGCACATTGTCTGCAAAGGCCCTAATAAAGCTGGAGTCCGACGGCCTGTTCAGGCCCGGTCGCTTCCACTTTAAAACAACAGCTGCGCGTCAAAACATCCTGCATACGCCGATTCAACGCTCGCACTGCAGCGCAGCTGGTGGTTCTGCTGTTCGTCGGGAGAAAATCTGGCGCTGGCTGAAGTTTATGCAGCTCAGCGCGACCGGAATCCGGCGCCGAGGTCGAGCGTTATTTTTAATCCAAAAGGTCAAACATTTGCTCGCGAATTTTGGGAATCTGGAAGCCGGTTTCCGCCCCGTTGGCAGGAAATGTAAATTTCCCGCCTGTCGCGAATGCTGATGCGTTGGGCGCGGGCGAGTCACGGGCGGGTTTTTTTTTTTTTTTCTTCGTGCCGAGTCGCTCGGAGGAAACTGCACCAGGAAATGAAACCCGGGAAGCAGGTGAAAGAGAGAGGCGGGCGCCAGAGAGCTCCGGCTGTCGCTCACAGCTGCCAACACCAAATGACCACTGGCAGGGATCACGGAGGATGTCTTTTGTGCAAGAGGAATACTGTTGCAGCATAAACAGAAAAAAATAAAGTTCCAGCCAGTGCCTCCTCCACCCTCCTCCACCGCCGTCCCCCCCGGCCTCTCCTCCCGGTTAATTTCCTCAGAGCCTGCAGGGCCAGCCGGTAGGGGGATTTGACAGAGGACTTCTGAAAATCCTGAGGAGAGCTGACACCGAGAGCGCCAGGCTCTCCATCGCTCGCGGCCAGATTGGGAAGATGCTCGGCATGCAGAGAGAGAGAGAGAGAGAGAGAGAGGGAGATGAGACGGAGCCGAGGAGCCGGGGGGGAAGGGGGGAAGGGGAGCCCGACACATCGGAGACGGCACAGCGCCACGCAGAGGCCGGAAGTCGTACGCCGGGCGCCGCGTGGCGACTAAACAACCCTGCGGTCACGTTTGCTCCGTCTCTACGTGGCTCAGATCAGCTTCTGACTTTGTGTTTAACACCGACTAATCGGCAAAGGTCGACATTCCAGAGCGAAACTTCCGAGGCCAAGCTCGACTCTTTGTCTCCGCTCGCCCCCCACCCCCCCGCCCGCCATCAACGTCACATCACAGCACGGCGTTCCTGAGACGCAAGACAAACGTGAGGAGAGAAGAAGAAGCTCAAACAACAGCGTCAGGAGACGCCGAGGGTCTCTGGGCCGACGGAGGAAAACATGTCACTCAAGTCATTCTCATGTCTGATGAATTTTTAGCGCCGAGTTGAAGCTCGGCAGATCACAATCCACGTGTAATAGAAAGTGCTGTTTTGATTCCAGCGAAGAAAAGCGTGTGTGTGTGTGTGTGTGTGTGTGTGTGTGTGTGTTGTGGGGGGGGTTGGGGGGGTCTTGACGATTATTTCTAAGGAATATTTTTTTTCTGTGTCACAAATTCCGCATTCAGCACGCGGCGCCGAGAGCGAATCGAGCGATGAATAAAGAAAGACCTCGATGTGCCAGACAGTCATGAAGCTCCAGTCGCTACGAGCCTCAACCCGAGCCAAGGACGGCTTTATCACGATCCCCACCACCACCACCACCACCTCCACCTCCACCCTCCACCCTCCACCCCAGTATCTTAACACGCTCAGAGGCCATAAACTGCTCCAGGATGAGTTGCTCCACATCCAGAGTAAATAACAGTCAAGTTTTAAGACGGCGAAGCAGCGACGTGTCGATGGACTGAAAATAAAATGTCAACACGTTTCCTAATCAGCGTTCTTCTTGTTCATGTTGTTTTTAAATATTTTATGACATTTCAAAGAGTAAAACAAATCAACGTTCTTATCAATAATTAAATAATCATTTGCCGCAGTTTGTAGATTTGTTCAGTAGCAGGTTGGAATACTTCCTGTCTCTACATTAAACACATATTCCCGGCTCGTTTTGCCCCTGAACGCCACACAGGACGGGAGATTGTTGATGAATTAACTCCGGGCGTCGTCAGCGATGTTAACAGGAAAGGATCCGCTCTCATTAGACGTCACCGAGTTCAGTTTGAGTTAAACCATTTCTAATTTCTCCAGAAACCTCCAGGACCCCCCCAATCTAATCTGTGAGACTCAATTATTAATATTCAAACCTGATTAGCAGCGGAGGTTTTCTCACTCGTTTGCGGTAACAGCCCCTTGAGGTCCTGACGTCGCCGCCCCCCCCCTCTCTCCAGGCTGCCAAGGTGATGGAGTTGGGAAAAGATAGACAAATAATTTTTGCGTGGGAGTGCGGATGTGTCCGGGGCGCCCGCCGCATCCAGGCTGTGATTAATTAAACATCCCTCAGGGGGTCAGGGAGTCACGGCGGGCGCTGTAATTTATCACCGGGCTGATGCGTAATGGAGTGCGGCCCCGCCGCGGTCTCTCATTAAGAGTGATAAACTCGGTCGTCGCGTCCAAGGCCGCGGGGAAGGAGGCGGCGGCGCGACTTTCTCGGAGAAGCGCTCCGGGGGAAAACGAGCGAGCGAGCGAGCGATCGGCCCCCGTCCTCGCCTCCACCTGAGCGATCCCGGACTTCCCCGACTTCAAGGACGCGCGGCGCGGGCGCGACGCTTCGCCTCCGGCGGCCGTTTTCCGGGCGGGAAGAATAAATAACGGCGAAGTTGAAGCAGATAAATCGCCTTTAACAAACAAACATGAATCACATTAGCTCGGCCGCCAGTTTTTCCGCAGCATCTGCCTCCGCGCTCCGCACACGCTCCTCGCCCCCGACGTTGCGGCTTGTTCGCGTTCGCCGTTTCCACCCGCGATTTCTGTTTACGCCCACTTTCCCCTTCCAGATTCATAAACTATTTGACAAGTTGTAATCACAAGTTTCTTGGCAACGCGGCGGCGACGGAAACGAGCCGTAAACAACGCCGACACGCGGCTGCAGGTTTGCACACCAGCAGCTTCACCGCTCACCTGCGACCTGCGAGTTTCTGTTCGCCTGCCAAATGCAAAATCCGAGATTCACGCTCCTCTGAGCAAAAAATAAAAAAAAATAAAAACAATATCTGGCACTTTAGCTGCTGCGTTCCTGTCCAACAGGTCGCTGCTAGCTTGCAGGTAAAGTGGGTTGTTTAGAGCTTTTCAGTTGCTTGCTGTAGAACAAACTGTTAGGGGAGGAATGAGAGCAAACCAAAACAATGAGCTGAAAGGTGCAGGGCTTTTTAGCACCTTTCAGCTCATTGTTTTGGGGCAGCTAATTGTCTGCTCCCCAACAATAACACATGCTAAAGACAAATGAGCTAGCCGGCTAACAACGGACACACATACATGCTAACGCGTTCAGACTCAGGTCATCTCGGCGTTGACACACACACGTCTGGCTAACGCAACCGAACAGCAATCAGCTGTGTGATATCACAAAAGCCAAACGCAACCAAGAGCCAACAGTTAGCGATCGGCTCACGTATCAATCCACCGCCCGACATCATTTATAACTTAATAAACGGGATTAATTCGAACTCGAACTTCGCGCCGTTGCACCTCGCAAACCCTCGGAAAACGACGAGCAGCTGGAACCGAGTCGCCGCAGCTTAACGATCTGACACTTCAACATTTCTTCTTCTTCTTCTTCTTCTTTTCTTTTTTTTTTTAATTTATCCACCTCGCACATCATCCGTTCCTACATGATGGAAGCGTAACGTCAGAAGAGACAAAGGGATGAACTGGGACCGGTGTGATGCAACTCTTACAGGAACGTAGACGGTGAAATCTTTGTGTAATGATGTGAGAATATCTGACTTCTTCTTCCCCCCCCCCGGTCGGGCCGGTCTGCATTATCTATGATTATGGATTATTGAAAACATTTATCACACCGACTGCGGACGCAATCACAGATTCACCAGCTGCAACGGTGAAACTCATTAACCGGTTTCCTGTTCCCGACGGATTGTTTGGTTCTTGCTTCGTCGGGTCAGGAGCCAAACCAGCGTTGATTTTCCCGTCCCTCTCGTCCTCGCAGCAGCGTGACCCCTTCGAGCTCATCGTCCGCCTTTTTTCCCAGCATTCCCCCTGCTGAGCTGCGTAGGCGTGACCGAACCGAACCGAACCTCCACCCCGCCGGGCGGAGAACGGCCGCGAGACCCCCGCGGCTGCACCCCTGCTGGAATATCAGAGCATCTGCCCGGCCCGCCCCCCGCGGCTCGCCTTTCAAAACAGCGCGAGTCCATCTTCTTCCAGCACCAGCTTTTTTTTTTTTTTTTTTCAAAGGCAGAACCGACGCCGGGGGAATATATTATCATCGCATCCCGAGCCCATCTGGTGGCCCGACACCTGGGAGAGCGTTTTAACCGATTCTCCAGCCCACACCAGGAGGGAGACTCTTCTTCCCACGGCGCCGCTAACGAAGACGCCGTGAGCTGCTAATCATTAAAAAAAAAAAAATTCTCGCGCAGGTGAAGAGTAAAGGTGACGTCGATCTGACATTAAAGTGGATGAGGAGCCATTTCCTTTTGGCCCCCGACGCACGAAATCGCTAAGGTGCGGCGGTGAGTCTGCACGCTGGGTCGTAACACGTCAGGAGCGCCGCCGCATTTTCATTTTAAACAGACGACAATCACGGCCAATAAAGGCTGAAGGTCCAGCGTCGCCTTAAAATGACACCCCCCCCTCTTTGTTCCAGCTGACGGCAGTTTTGGCGGCGGCTGCTGATTACACGGTGCGACAAAAGAGGAAATTGGTTTCTTCATTATTCTATTTCGCCGGGACGCGACGGGTCTCGACCCGACCTCGGTGAATATTCAGATGTTGTGCGTTTCTAACGAGGGATGCGAAACAAAAAAACGGGGGGGAGAGCGACGGCCGCCGCCTCGCCACCTCCCCCCTTCTTCTTCCCGGGGAGACGGTAAATTAGCTTCCTCGTCAAGTGCGCCTCTGCTGAGGAGTGCTGGGTAATTACAGCCAACGCAGAAACACATATTTGTTCATAAAGCGCCGCATAAGAGTCCTGATTGTGTATTGATTACCCCAACTGGAATAGAAATCACTCACGTCACGTAACGCACATTGATTTATTTCTCTCTCTATCTGGGTTCAGGCTGAATCACACGTCAGGAAGTAAAAGCGCTTTTCCTTTGCATGCGTCCTCCTGTGTTCACACAAATTGTGAGCGCTCGCTCTTCCCCTTGTGCGTCTTTGTGTTCCCGTTATTCAACCCTCGACCAATTAGGTTTCTGCGGGTCTGCCGTCAGCCGACGCCGCTGTCAGATTTTCAAAAACGCTGCGGAGATCCGGGAGCCGCTCGGCATGCTGGTCCGGAAGCCGGGTCGCTCCGGGTCGCTCCGGCCTTTCATTCGAAGAGCAACACGAGCCGGAGCGCTCTCGGTCACCGCGGGATCCTCCCGAGCTTCTTTGTTGACAGAACAGTGTGAGAACCGGAATATTCTGCACAGCGAAAGAAAAATAATAATAATAAAAAACATGTCTTAAAACGATTATTCCCACAACGTGTGCAGCTCAGGTCCGTTTAGGAAAACGCTGATTATCGCTGCTTGGCTCTTTTTTTTTTTTTTCTCAATTAGTTGCAACAATCTACTTTACTCAGTTTAATTGCCGAGATCTCAAGGTGACATTGCCAACAGAGTAATTTAGCTTTTTTAAAAAATTATTCTGGTAATATTAGTTTGTTTTTATAATGGAGAAAATTTTAAGGGCGGTGTAATTATCCCAGCGCTTGTCATTCCCGTCAGGCTCCAGTGTTTCGAGAAGTCTGTTCAAATAGAAATGGATTGGGTCTCGGCTCTTTAGTATCAAACAGCGTTGCCGGGCTGCAGGATCGATGGCTGCACAGTCCTCGTAATGTTTTACAATAAGTTGCACGGCTGCGACTTTCTGCCAGATACGGGCTCAGAGTCGTGAGAAGAACTGATTTCCTTTGCTGCGTTCAGTTTTGGGAGTTTTGCGCGTAAAGTAGGGCGTCATCTGCATAAAGGCTCGTTCTGCCGTGTGCGGCGGCAGCCTGCGCTCCACTTGTGCGATCCAGCGACAGCGAGCGGGGTTTGATAAACGTTACATAAGCTAAAGGAAAGTGCGAATCCCCCGTCTCGTCTGCCCGGAGACGAAACGACAGAAAACAGTTCAACAGTTTGACGTCAGGTGTCATAAAAGGTTCAGTGGCGTCGTCGTGTTATTGTTTCTAAAGATATTTTCTGATAATTAACAGCGACAGGCAACAGCTGGTGTGTGTGTGTGTGTGTGTGTGTGTGTGTGTGTGTGTGTGGGCAGCATCAACAGGTTTTACACGCGATTTAACACCAGTGACATTCAGGTATAACGGGATAAAAAAAAAAAAATTGTGCGTGATGTGTTGTGAAGTTAAAAGAAAACAAAAGTTACCCGTGACAGATTTGAATCTTCGGTCTTCAGTTATAATGCAACACAACATAAGATTAAGATTTTTATTAATGATGTGGAGCTTATGGAGTCACCAGATCTCGACCCAATCACGGACCGAGTTGTTCTCCACCACCGTCGTCATCAAAACTCAGAACTTTGGAAGATCTTTTCCATCCGAGACACTGTTTTCGCTTCTTCCTTTAAATCGTGTCCTCGCTGTGCGAGCGTTATTACTTTGTCGTGTGCGCCGAGAGAACGCGCAGCTGTTCCCGGTCTGAAAACAGAGAGGAAAAACAGGTACTGAGGGAATAGGGAGGCCCCGGGACTCTCACAGCGGGGACGCTCCGAGGAACCATATGCTCCGCTGTTTCCTTTTTCCACCACCGGCGGGACGAGATCGAGATTCATTAATTCTCGCTGCGAGACGAAAGAAGGAAACGATCGCTGACGCCCGCAACGCGAAATCCCGAAGGGAAACGCGGTCCTCTGGTTCATCGCCGGCGGACGGACTGAATGAATATTGACTCTGTCGGGAATAAACGCTTACAAAGCGCAAAGTTACGAGCCCGCCCGACCCCCCAGTCGTTTCACCTCCCTCCTCCAACCTCCTCCTTGGAGGAGGGAGGTGAAACGACTGGCATGTGGCGAGGAGAGATCCCCCGTCCCTCAGGATCTCTCCTCGCCACATGCCGCTATCCTTCCCGCCTCCAGCATTCCCACTTCCCTGTGACGGAATTAATGTTTCCGATTTTTTTCCCCTCGCTGACGAACGGGAGGAGGAAAAAGAAAGTTTCCCCCGACCCCCGGCGTGGGAACGATAAATATCGAACCCTTGGCCGTTCTCCAGCGCCGCGCTCCGTATGCGCGCCGTCAAACGCGAGCGGCGGCGTCATCCCTCTCCCTCCCCCGTCTCGCTCCCGCTCCTTATCCATCCATCTACCCCCCCCCCCCCTCCCGTCTCATCTGCCGCGCCATCTGTGCAGCTGTAATAAGCGGGACTCCTCGTGCGCGCTCCCCGCCACCACCTCCTTCACCTCCTCCTCCTCCTCCAGCCATGGCCTCCCTCCTGCCCGGCTGTTCGACGACGGAGGTGCCGCGCAGTCACGATCCCTTCGTGCCAAACAAGAGGCTTTTATTGCACACAACATCCCTGCCATTACGCAGCAAGCCCCCCCACAACACAACACAACACAACACACACACACACACACACACACACACACACCCCAGTTAACACAACACTGCAGCTTTCACGTCGCGGTGGAAGCGTGCCGCAGGCGTAAATGTGACAACCTCACGTGTGCGCTTGTTTTCTGTCTCTCTCTCTCTCTCGACGTGTCGTGTACAAGATGCGTGACCTCTCTCTCTCAATTACTCCGACAACACAAACGCCACCTCCCTCTCACCGCGAAGAGCGCACAACCCGAGTCCTCACAAGCAGCGCACTATTGATCTGAGTCAGTCATCACACTGGCATCCCACTCAGCTGGATAATGGAAAAATCAGTGTGACATATTGTGCACGATTCTCCCGGCTCAAACGCGATCTGGCTTTTTTTTTCCCGTTTTTGACGCCGCAGACGCTGATTGGCTTTTTTCGCGGTATGAATATTGATCGCGCGCCAACACAGAGCGAAAATGGGACGACTGGGAAAACAAAGCGATGTCATCCCGACGCGACAAAGGCGGGCGGGGGCGGAGCGCAGTCCCACAGGTCTGCGTTTTTGAACAAATTATTTTTCTTTATTATTTACCCGACCTGGTTCTCTGTTCATGAAGGCGATTCACCGTGCCGGCGTGAAAAACGAGCGAACCCTTTGGATTTAATAAAACTCCTCGCATCCTAAACGAGCGCCGCGGGTCACAGCGTTCTTCCCACGCGGCGCCGCCGCTCGTGCTCTCGGCGTGCGGCGGGCCCGCTGAGCTCGCTCCGCTCCGCTGCAGGTTCCGACCCCGCGAGCGCCGGGTTGTTTGAAGTCGCCTTCTCGCAGGTTTACTTTGATGTTGGGGGTCGTGGACCCGCGGCGTCGCCGGACTCTTCTCTCCTTCGGATGATGCCTGGTGATTCACGGGTAACGCGGCGCCTCCCCCCCACCCCCGCAGTCTGACTTCCATACGACCACGCGTCATTTCTCCGGCGGCGTTTAAAGCGGCTGTATGATTTACGTGCAGCGATCCCTCCTATCCGGACGCCCACTCCCTCCGTTTATAGACGTTGTGTCCGGCGGCGGGCTGATGAATATCGAAGGCTGGCTGAGATAAACCCTTTTCCGGCTTTATGCAAATCAGCAGTTATCGATCGGGATCCTCCGGCGAGGCCCCGGTTCGCGTTCGGCCGACGCTTCTCGTGAAACGTTCGACCGGTTCTCTCACCCGCCAACCAACCAGCTTCGCCCAACGCCCGACTCCAATTAGCTGCTGCCGACGTCGCCCGCCGAGGGGGTCGGCGTTAAAATCCTGCGAAAAGACGTGGATGACGCGCCGACAGATTCATGACTCAAAGGCTTCGCTTACTTTTTTTTCTCCCCTCACCGCCGAACACTCGCTTCATTTCCAGATGAGGCGGGATTCAAAAGAAAAACGTCTCCTTTCTCCTCGACCTCTCGCTCCGAGCGACGTCAACGCGCGCCTCGACGTAAAACCTGCGGCGCCAGACGTGGATTAAATCCGGTCCAACCGCAGCGATACAATCCCACAGATGCAGATTAGCTGACATTTGGAGCGTGAATTGGATATTTGCTCACGAAAAGCTTAATCTAATAGATGCCGCGGCTTCTAGAGCGAGAAACGTCTTCAAATCCATAAAGTTTCCAACCAGTATCAGATCAGAACCGACCGGGACCAGCGGGAGCAGCGGGAGCCAGGCCAACCGCTTTCCATCCCAATCTTAATCTGAAGCTGCAGATCAGCTGATCGCACTTCCCAGCTGAATCTCTGCAGGAACGACTCAAGAGTTATTGATTATGTGAAAAGGCCTGATACCTGCGGACGGGGCCGAGTCGATGATCGCTAAGCTCATCTCATATCTCTGCCTACAAAGGCTCCAGTGAGCCAATCCTCCCAGTTTGGAGGTCAAAGCGAGCGCTCGCCTGGGGGGCGGGGGTCATGATTAGGGAAATGCGTTTACACAGGAAGACAGTCGTGATCCCTCGGTGAGTTATTGATCAGAGGGGATTGAATGGGAGTCAGCGGCGGCCGGCGCTCTGAGGGGAGGTGGTGGAGGTGGTGGTGGTGGTGGGGGGTCATCCTGGCGGCGCGGCGAAGACTCGGCGGATAACGAGCGGCCTTTATGATGCGCGCTGCGGGGGCTGGTGGAGGCGGAGGCGGAGAACCGTAATGATCGCAGGTACAGAACCTCCACCTCCTCCTCCTCCTCCTCCACCTCCTCATCCTCCTGCGTCGTCCGTCCGTTTCATGAGATTTCACACGTTTCCTGCATCTGGTTCTCATTATGGAAATCAAGGGAACGCGGCAGACGGTGTACGGTTATTTCCCCCACTACATATGTAAGGCCACGGGCACGTACAGTAAAGAAGATCTCTGGAGATGCGTGCAGAATTTTAACGACGTGAATAAATTACGCGGCGTCCTGCCTACATTATGTCGAACTAAATCGCATTAAAAATGCCGAGCGCTAAAAACGACGCGCTGGTTTGCATGCGGCGTCACGACGACGACCCCCCGACCTTTACCTGCACAACAACACGCGACGCACTCGTCGTCGCCGCCGCCGCCCGCCCACAGGTACACACACCCCGTCATGAACGGCATCCCCGGGGCATCGTGTAATTACACGCTAACGCCCGCGGCTCCGCCTCGCAGCCACTTAACCCGTCACGTCCGCTGCGCCTCAATCTCATTAAAAACAAAAAAAAAAACGAGCGGTGTCGGTTGTGGAGAGGAGGCCGGGGCCGAAATCATAATGAGCGCTAACACACGGCTGCTGCTGCTGCTGCTGCTGCATCACAGCGTCGGGTGGGTGGGGGGGATGCGGGCGGAGGCTAACAATAGCGCATCACCGGGCCGCTGCACCCGAGGCCGTCAGCTGCACTCACGCTAAAGACGGCGAGATGCAGAGCGACAACGTCTGCGCTGTCAGATGAAACGCTACCGAGAACCATTTCAATATCTTCAGTATACCGACTTCATTTCACGCCCGACCTGCTTATCAGCACAGATGTAAGCGCAAAACGGCAAAAACGCCTTTTTTTTTTTTTTTTTTGCTGAACACGAAGGAAAAAAAAAGAAAAAAAAGAAAACAGACTCGCGTCTTTCGTTTCTTTTGAGATTAACGCCGTGTTTGTCAAATGTTTACACGGTCTGAACTCAAGCTGAAGTCGCATTTATCGGCGCAGGAGTCACGCCGGGTTCAGCAAAATACACGCGACCCCGTCCGACATCGGTCTCGTTCGCTCGCCGTCTTTCACGCGGCGCGACGTTAACGCCAACGCGCGGCCCTGCGGCTACTTGTGAGGCGGCCGCACGGCGCCGGTTCACCGAACCAACGCGCCTGACGGATTAAAACCGTGCAGAGCGTGTGCAGGAAGTCGCCTGTGCACGCTCATGCAACGTGCGACATCATACCAGTAATATCTGAAACTCTTCTTAAAAAGCATCACATACGGTAAAATATCATTAATGCACATTTCACTTCAGCTCGCAACACGGCCCGGGCTCTCTTGCGCCTCAGTGGGAGTTAAGAGTCCAGTACAGCGATAAACTTCATAATTCAATTAAGCAAACAACTTTTTTTTTTTTTTTTTTTTTAAGCTGTGCTCCCCGGTCCTGCATCAGCAGCAAGAGCCGAAAACCATCTGCATCCTCTAATAACGCCAGGCGCCTCTGAGGAGAAACGCTGAAATATTCAAAAAGGGGATTCTTGGTAAACGCCGACGAGCCTCGCGGCCGCGGGCGCAGGTGCGATGTCGAGTTATCGGTTTGTTTTAAGGGCGGCGGGGCGGAAAGGTAGCGAGCAACGGGAGCAGAAAGAGTCAGATCTCCCCCCCCCCCGTCAGGTTCCTCCGTCACCTCCGATTTCGTCGGGGCCGCGTGTCCGCTTCCCGAGGCGAGGGTCGCCCCCCGCAAGGCCGCAGAGAGAAGGTTGGTTTTTAAAATCTATGTAGCACGTTAGCGAGGAAGCAAAAGACAGCGAGGAAAACGCAGGGAGAAACAAAACGAGCGGTTACTTCCTGTTCATGGAAACCAGAAACGACCACGGAGGAAGGAGCGTTGCCCGAGTGAGGTGGCACCGCTGCGACCGTGAGCTCGTCACGCCGTCACCTGAACCTGGCGCCGGATCCCGAGCCGGCTCCTTCCTCGAGAGGCGGCGGCGCCGCGCTGAAACCTGGAAACGACCGCAGTCAGACAGGAAGCGCGAGGCCGGTTTCTCCTCGTGTCCCAGTTGTGACGAGAGAGGAGAAAGTGGAACGGAGCGGGCGGAGGAGGAGGAGGAGGAGGACGACGGTGCGTGAGTGCCATCTGCTGGAGAAAAGGTGATGTCAGAAAGGAGGAGGAGGCGAAAAAAAAAAAAACGCTGGTGGGGGAAATAAAACCGACTCTTAAAATGAAACACAATCACTACACATTTATCTGAGAGTTGTCCAACAAACCTCTGGTACCGCAATACACTGGTGCTGGTGCTGGTGCTGGTGCTGGGTCTGCACCACCCCCCCCGCCCACGGGCTGAGTCATGGTCACCCGTCAGGAAACAGCGAGTCACTGTTGCGTAACGGCAGCGAGCGGTGCAAAGTCGGGCCCAAGGTCGGAAGGCCGCTCGCCGAGGGGGGGGGGTGGGGGGGGGTGAGGTCGCGATCCGCCCGGAGGTGACGTCAAGGCCGCAGTCGGATCCGTCCACTGCTGGGTGGGGGTGGTGGGGGGGGGAGCAGAGGAAGAGGAGGACGAGGACATCAGCGAATGACCTTCATCGTTTTCATTAATAAAAAAGCAAGTGGAGCGACGAGCATCAAACATTCATCACCGGGGGTCTGCTCTGCTTCTCTGCTGAACACTAATTATAAAATAACGGTTCATTCATTCCAGGGCTGAGCCCCCCGATCCTTTATTTCTTCTTCTTCTGTGAAATGACCGTGGCGCTCTAATATTTCCTGAATGGAGCCATTACAGAACCAGCGAGCCGCTCAGCTGATCCACAGAACCGGAACCACAGACCCGTTGGTGCAGGTGAAGGTCATCCCCCCCCCTCCTCCCCCACCTCCATGACACACCTGTAGGACTCCTCATTAAAACCGGTGGAAAGATGAGACCCATTAAACAATGCTGAGGTTTCACACACGCTCTGGTTTCTGTCCCTTCAGAGGACTTGCACTCGTTTCCCGGAGGCTAACCTCGACCTGGACATGTCGAACCCGAACCTTAAAAACACTTCCTCACCTTGAGGTTTTTTTTCTCGTCACGGGGAGCTGAAATTTTTTTTTTTGTCCCCGTAACCATGGGAACCGATTCAGGTCCCCACTGCGCGAGTTAAACCGACGACACACACACACACACTCACCGTTAATAAGTTTTAAAATCGAGTCATAATCACCAAAAACTCCTGAGCCACTTTCGTTAAAACGTGGCGGAGGGGATGAAGGACCGAGCACACAGAGCCGGGCTGGACCGAACCGGGCCGAGCCGGGCCGGGCCTGGTTCAACCCCACAGGAGGATGACAGGTGCTCTCACCTGTGGACGAGGCAGAGGGGAGTCGTCCCCGCGGGGAGTCCCGGAGCGGCTCGGGTCGCCGTCTGCAGGCGGGGCTCTGATCCGAGACCCCTGGCCGGGTTCTGGTTGTGATGTCATCCTCGCTCCGACCCGCCGCGGTTGTCAGACCCCCCCACCCCATGGGCACGACAATCGGGACGTGGAATTTTTTCTCCATTCCATCCTTGTCGGCCCAGACTTCATCTTCTCTGCCGGGTCACGTCGGTTCTGGTCCGTTGTTCCTCCTGGGATCTCTCCAGAACTGCATATAAAAAACAGACTCATGTCAACAAGGCACAAAAAAAACAAACAAAGTGCAGGACCTGAAACAACCGGGTCTCACCTGTCATGCTGGTCCATCCAGGACCCAGAAGTTCTGGTCTGGTCCGGTCCATGTCACCTAAAGAAGTTTAAACACTAGAAATGCGCAAATAAAACCCCGACGGCTCAACAGGTGAGCGCAAAAGGTGCGCCGAGCACTTCCTGTCTGTTACAGGAAGTCGACAAGCAAATAGGAAGCATTACAGCAACACACAGACACACACACACACACGTTAAATTTCAGTGAGCTTTATTTCTTCCAACAAAATGTGCCCATGACATCTTCGATAAACTGAAGTCCACTGTAAAATTAGCTCCACTGAAAAAAAACTGCCAATTAAAGTCAGACCAAATTTCCAACAAATAAAATAAAATAAAAAAAGATGAACTCAGGCTTTAAATTCTTCACTTAAATTTGGATACTTCTTTATAAATAAGGTGCCGCTCGAACATTTCATCTGAAAAAGAAGAAAAAAAAAAAAAAAAAAAGAATCCAAATCTAAGGGCAACTTTTATTTTCAAACCTTTTTTATACCCATCATCAGAACTCTGGGTCAGTCATGGCGTCCTGGTGTTTTTGTGACGCCCCCCACCCCGGTGGTTTTTTTTAATCCTTTTTTTTTTTTTTTTTTTAAACTGATGCGTCCGTCCTCTCGCGTCACCCTCGACGCGATCGGCGCCCGAAAGCTGCGTTGTCGCGTCGAGGGCGGGAAGGAGAGAGCGCGCGCATCAGGGCAGCGAGCGCGCCAATTCACCCACCCCGCAATTTAGTTTTATTAAAAATAAAAAAAAGACCTTAAAGAATGAGACGACGTGGTCACACGAACTGTCCAATAAGGGGGCCCGATCTGGGGCGAGATGCTCTCGTCTCAGTCTTTAAGGTTCTCAAGATGGCGGGCCCCGCCCCCCCCACAGCAGCAGAGCGGCGGCGTCCGGCGGAAAAAAACGGAGCGACGCCGATTTCAGCCGGTCGCTGCAGAAATGATGCCGGAGAGGCGCCCGGAAAACAAACAAACAAACAAACAGACAGCTGCCAAGTGCCTGCACAGTGAGATCCCTGCTCGCTCGACGAACGCCGAATTAATTTACATTTTTTATTTTATTTTAAATAAACAAACAAACAAACAAGAAGAAGAACCCTCCCACCCCAAAGTCCAAAACAGCCGGATCAGATGTGCGAGTGTCGTGGGGACGACGGCAGCGCAGAGAGAGCAGGGATCGAAGTCCCGACCAATCAGAAGTAAGAGCTTTGTTTTTGTTTTGTTTAAAAAAAAAAAAAAAAAAGAGCTTAAATGAAATGTGCAACAAAAACTTCTCATTGGTCAGGACGGTCCAGGGAGCATCTCGCCGTGACAAAGGGGAACCTCGTCTGCGGGCGCAAACGGAGGCCGTGAGAAAAAAACAAACAAACATACGTACAAAAAAGTAAAACCCAGAGCGTGTGGAACCCAAACCCACAACGTCAACGCAAAACAGGGCGCAAACGTAAGCCCGAGACTCGGCGCTCTGAGGCGCCCGGCTCTCGTTTTGTTTTGTTTTTTTTAAAACAAGCAGTCCGACCAACAGTAAATCCTGAAAATCCTTCGTGCCCGTCGCCCCTCTGTGCCACATTTACGTTTTATTTCCCACGTCGCGCACGGCGGGGCGGCGGCGGCGCCTGAACTCATCTCTGCGCGTTAAGTGCGGCCCGACCCGCTCAGGTCGCGTTTCTCTCTCTCTTTTATTCTTTTTTTTTAAATGCAAAGCGTCTTTTTGGGCATCAGAGAAAGACTTCCTGCTACATTTTAGGTCAGGTGGTTTCGTTTTGATGCGTTTGGCCGACACTCTTCTATATGGAGGAGGAGGAGGGGGGGGGGCGGAGTCAAACCAAAGCGTCCCACCCGCCGCTCGTGAAGTAATGCAGCTGTGCTAAGGGCACAGATCGACGTAACAGCTAATACCTGCCCCACCCCCAATTCAAGGAAACTAATTCTCTGCCCAATCAGCTGCACTGCAGCGAGTAGTACGACTACATGATAGAATAATATTTTCTCTTCCAACACAACACCACAACTGGAGATCTGCAGAGTCACAAGTTAAGGCTGGTGACAACACAATTCATGGCTCCGAAAAACAAACAAAAAAAAACGCACACGCTTGTTAACACTGGGGGCCGGAGGACGGGGGAGGGGGGGGGGGCCCCCCTCGGCGCCGACCGCCCCGGGTTTAAGTGCAGCTTTGGAGGACGTAGCGCCGGGCCGTTAAATTTGGGAGGGGGCGAGGTGATCGTCGGCGACGCCCTCCGGAAAACATTTCATGCACGAGATCATTTCCGTGTTTGAGACTCCAATAAATTCTGCAATTTTTGTTTTAAAAAAAGAAAAAAAAAATCATAAATAAAGACACAGGCCAATGTTGCAGATCAAACAAACTGGCAGTTTAAGGAAACAGTCTCCAGTGCTAACAAGAGGAAGAGGAGGAGGAGAGGAAGAAAAGAAAAACAAAAGCTTTGCAGTTTGTCAGCCAGCCTTCTCAACTCGTTTAAAACAATCTTAAAATGAAGGTATGTACACAAGGTGTGCGGCGCGCCCCGCCGCTCGCAGAATTAACGTCCATAGGGAGGAGAAACACAGGACGAAGAGGAGAAATCAAGCGCTCCCTCCGACGAAACTCCAGCAGAGAAAAAAAAAAAAAAACACAACCCAACAGGAATCCTCGTGACTCGCGGTGTCGTCCGTTTGTTTTTTTTCTTTTAGTGTTCTGACGCTGAAGACGAGAGGAAAAAGGCTGCGGGTCTCTTCACAAGCAGCCGGACGGTCCGGGCTGTCTCTTGGAAAAAAACAAACAAAAACAATAACAGAAACAAACAAACAAACAAACAAAAAAAAAATCCAGCATCTCTGTCCGTGGAAACAAAAAAATCCAAGTTCATCCAAATTTTTGTTTTTTTGTTTTGTCATCAGCCAGCGGAGAAAAGAAAAGATGCTTGGGACCGGCCTCCCTCCTCACGACCTCCGCTCCTCGCAAAACGCATGAGCCAACCAAAAAAAAAAAAAAACAGTTACGCAGTCGCCTGCGCGGTCAGACATTAAATTAGTGTAACGACTTCCTGGATTCAGTGAGTGAGGAAGATGGGAGGAGGAGGAAGAGGAGGATGGAGAGTTATTACTTTAGAACGGAGTTGAACTGCTTGTTAAGGCACTTGATACGAATCGGTTAAAACTTCCAAAATAAGAGGTGGAGAATGCGGTGGGTGGTGGTGTGGGGTGGGGTCCATCGGTGCTGGCTTCGCGTCGCTCGGCGGATGCGGGTCGTCGCGACGCGCTGTGATAAGTTTTTTCCCCCGACCTGGTCCCGTGCTTTCCTCCCGGCGCTGGCGTCTTCGGGTGCGGCGGACGCAGCACGGAGCGAGTTCTTTTCCCCGAAAACGCATCCGTCAAAAAAATTCCTTTACGGTGGCATCCAAAAAACAGGAAGACAGACAGAAAACTGTACATTTAAAAAAAACAAAAGGGATCCAAGACGAGGGGGGGGGAGGGGGGGCGAGTGGGGGATGAAAAAAAAAAAAAAAAAAAAAAAGATAGATAGGGGAATGGAGGGCGGACTGATCTGGAGAGAGAAGGAAGAGAGATGGAGTTAGATCCGACTTTATCACGACTCGGGTTTGTGTTCCTCCACGGCGAAGGCGAGTACCTGCGAGTACCTGCGAGTACCTGTACTTGTACTCACTGGCTCATGGCTTGACTTCTTCCCCGCTCTCGCTGTGGTACTCCGCCACGTACAGGCTCTTGTCGATGATGCCGGGGATGGGTTTGATCTCCGTCCCCAGCTGCTCCTCGATCCCTTTCAGGTTGAAGCGGTCGTCGTAGGTGATGAGGTTGATGGCGAGACCCAAGTGTCCGAAGCGGCCTGGACGTCGAGGAAGCCGGAGGTCAAAAATCGGCGCTTCGCTGTCATTGGCTAATGAATCGTCGGGCGGCGGCGGCGGCTCTTACCAGATCTACCGATGCGATGAAGATACGTTTCTCCCAGCTTGGGAAAGTCAAAATTGATCACAACATTCACAGCTTGAATGTCAATTCCTCTTGTGAAGAGGTCTGGAGGAGATTAAGACAAAACATCACGTCGGTGACAGGCACTTCAGTCTGACTGAAAAATCAACCGAATCGGAGCAGGACGCGACTTGAGGCGACAGTTTCACGGCGACTAATCCGCTGCGAACAAAAAAAACGGCTCCCCGACGATTTCGCGCCGCCGCCACTCACCAGTGCAGACCAGATTCCGACACAGGCCGTTTCTGAAGTCGTGGAACACGCGGTTGCGATGCTCCTGCCGCCAGAAGAAAAAAGAAGAAGAAGAAGAAGAGGAGTTTATTTACCGATTCGCGCGCAAAGCGTCTCCGTCACACGGACTCGAGCTGACCTGTCTCATCTTGGCGTGAATGTAGAAACAGGAATAACCGAGCTGGGAGATCTTCTTGGCGAGTAGCTCCACTCTCTGAGAGGAGTTGCAAAAGATTATAGACTGGTTGATCTGGAGCTGGAAAACAAAAACAGAAGAGGGCGAAATCAGCGCTTCAGTGTCCGACAATCTTTTGCTCTTGGAAAAACTGAGAAACAACGTTTTACAGTCGCCACTTCAACTTCCTGCATTAAAAAGGGACACAGTGACGGCACTCACCCTGGAGAACAAGGTGTTAAGGCAATGGACTTTTTGCCTTTCGGTGACGTAAGCGTAATACTGAGTCACGCCCTTCAGCGTGAGCTCCTCCATCAGGTTGATCTCGTAGGGTTTCTGCAAGTGGGAGTTCTGCAGGACGCGGGTAAAAAAAAAAACAACAAAAAAAACAAGGAGCCGTTACGTTCCGGTTCCGGCCGCACGGAGACGTTTGTTCACCAGCGGCGAGGAGAAACGTACCATGAACTTCTGAACGCTGAGGGGGAAGGTGGCAGAATAAAGCAGAATCTGCCTCTGTTTGGGCAGGAAGCCCAGAATCTCCTCCATCATGACCACGAAGTCCTGAGACAGGAGCTTGTCAGCCTGGAGATCAGAGAGAAGAAGAAGAAGAAGAAGAAGAAGAAGAAGATGGAGAGTTGTCCCACAGCATCGTTTGAAACCGCAGCATCGCGTCGGCTCGTTCAGACTCACTTCATCCAGAACGATCATCTGCACTTGGTTGACCTTGGCCACTCCTTTCTTGATGAGGTCTAAAATCCTCCCGGGAGTGGCGATGACCACGTGTACTGTAAAAGAAAAAGTCAAATCATTAATGCGAAGAGCCACGTTAACACACACACTGCACGTCTTCGTCTGACGGGATAGAACCGCCAACGCCTCGGCCGAGCGAGGACTCCCGCGGTTTACCTGTCTCGTCCAGTCTCATGATGTCGTCGCGTAAGTTGGTTCCACCTGTGGTCGCCATCACCTTCACGCCGCCCATGTGTTTGCTGACCTGGATACATATTTGGCTGACCTGCAGAGCCAGTTCTCTGGTGGGCACTATGACCAAAGCTGAAGGAGGGGGAGGGGATTAACACAACACAACTGTGTGAGTCCTCAGAAGTTGATAGTCTTCATCATCGTGCTTCCCGTGGCGAGGCAGCGCGGCAGGAAAGCGAGCTCACCTTGTATGCAGTCCTTCTTCAGGTCGATGCGTTCAAGTAAGGGAATGAGGTAGGCTCCGCTCTTCCCCGTGCCGTTCTTGGCTCTGGCCAAAATATCCCGCCCGGACAGTGCGATGGGAATGCTCTCCTCCTGCGCGACAAAGCAGCGGCAACACGTTAAACACAAAAACGCTGCTGGTCCCGTTAAATGACTCGGGGTCACGGTTCAGTGTTTGGGGAGAGATGAAACGCAGAGTTAGCTTCGACCGCTAACGGTTCTCAGGTATTAGCAGTAAACATGGAAGTAGCTGATATTAACGTCGATGCTAACGTTAGCCTGCTAAAATGCTCACGATGCTAATGCTAGCACGTTCCCCCAGATTCACCAGGTTTGTGCGGCGCTGACAATTTGATGTGAACACGAAACACGGTCACCGGTTAAGAAGCTTTCTGATCGATCGACAACAGACCAACAACCACAGCTGCGCCGCACTCCGTTTTAATAAACACATTCAGGTATTTAACAATGCGACACAGTGAGACAATGAAAACGTGGTAGGCTGCAATTATTTGGAGTGTTTTATTAATCCACGTCCTTCGTGAGGTTTTAATTTAGCAAAAAAGGTGCCGAAGAACATTTTCGGGCCGAGCGTCCAAGTCAAATGAAGTCAAAGCGTGCACCTTGTTCAGCGTTTGTCTGAATCTACCTGGATCGGAGACGGCTTTTCCCAGCCCATCTCGAAGATTCCCATTAGCAGCTCCCTCTTTAGGCAATAATCTTCAAACTCGTTGCCTTTTGTTGCAGTCACATCCTGAAACATAAATAAAAATCGATCAGCGCTCGGTTCAGACGACGGGAACGGATGAAGAGTTTGCAATCTGAAGAAGTGTGATGTGAAAAAGGGCTTTTTGTATAAACTAATCAATCAGCGTTACGCCACCGGCTCAAAACAGAACATGGAAATAAAACATTTCCTTCAGTGGTGCAGTAAAGCAACAGGTTTCTCACACGACTCGACTGAACAAAAAGTGAGCACTGATCAGACCGGTGCAACGATACCGATTTAGACTTTTTTTATTCCCGTGACCCCATCGTGTTATGGCCACGATGGAAGTCCACGCTGATCACAAATCAATAGCCAAGCGCCAGTGATTGCAGCTCAGCCCGCTTTCCAGAGCATAACAGGAAATATCAGGTTACCCACACAGTGGTTAATGCTTTTATACATCGCAAGGCGCTCTTTTCTAAATATAACACAAAAAGGTTTCATCATCCAACCCTTGTATATGTGATGCACGTTAATAAACACACTGGATGAATCTCAGACTGTCGTGTACCCACCGAAGTTTTCATCCGCATGTCCTTTGGGGGCAATTTCAAATTTTTCTTCCAGTCATCTCCAGGCCTGCGGAGGGTCAAACTGGTGTGAGCAAGAACAGCGGTAAAGACCTGACAGTAACAGCGGCGCCAACGTGCAGGACTCCTCGGACCTCCGCCACCGCGGGATAACTCACTTGATGACGGCGTTGGTGGCGGGGACTGGCTGGGAATTGCCGTTGTTGATTGTGCCTTTCATCTGGTTGAGCTGCTGTTGCTGGGGGCCTCCACCGCCTCCGCCCGGTGGCCCGGCGGGCTTCACCGAGCCGCTGAGCTGCCCGTTCTGATTCGACAAGCCCAGGATCACCGGGTTCTCCGTCCTGGCGGTGCTCATGTTCGCTCGGCGCGGATGCTCTGCTCCAGCGGCGGGGAAACGTGGCGGCAGTCTCTGGATGAAGCGCGTCCACTCTGTCGGGACCACTCGGACCTCGGGATCGATACCCCCCACCCCCTCTCTCCTTCTCGAGACTTTAATATCTATCTGAATGTTAAGTGTCCAAATCCTGTTCCTCGGCAGGTCCTTCAACGACGCTGCTTCTCAGACATCAAGTGTCAAGAAACAAATTCCTCTTTTCGATTTTTAGAAGACTCCTAAACATGGATTCCTTTAGTAAACCGGGGCCTAGCATAGATGTAATCTGCCAGCGTTGTCTGGAAAGCCACACAGCGGGAGGGCTCAACTATCTTTCAGGTATCGGCCGAGCGTTCAGCTAGCCATCTCTTCTTTAGCTTCACTGAGCCGCCGCGTCCTCACTCGGGATTCTCCGACCCTGGAAACACAAGACACGCGAGGTTAGGATGGTGCCATGTCGCGTTCTGGAGGGCAAGGACACTCGTCGAGTCGACGTTCAGCTAATCGATGGCCGTAACGGCGGACGGATGACTTGGCCTACGTCAAAAAGTTAGCCGGCGCGGCGGTGGGTGTTCGTGTTGTTTGCTAACCCTTTGCTAACAATGTGGAAACGGCGTCAGCCCGCGGACATTCGTGCAACCTCCCCCTCACACACACACACACACACACACACACACACACACACACACACACGAGTCTACGTTTACTGCACAAACACCGGGATAAGCGACAGACCAGACGCACATTACGTCCGTTAAATGCAACTGACTGGAGGGCAGCTAGCGCCGAGCTAGCATCCCGCTAACCACCGACACCTGGCTAACTAGCGCACGAAGCTGTAGCCGCATGCTAACGTGTGGCTCCGCGTCATCGACGGTACGATGCCGTATTGGGGATATTTAAAAACCAGGCGACGCGTTATAAAGACAGCGCCGACATTACCTTCTTACGTTTTTCTCCCCCCTGCATGTGTTAGCTTAAGACCAAATAGCTTCAAACAACTAATATGTGCTAGCCGATTCGGCTGCCGTGCTACGTTTGCTAGCAAGCTAACCCAAACTAGCTAACGGTGGCGAAATAACAGTCACTCTACGCGCTGGTTGGAGACGTCGCCGCGCGGTAACGGGTCGTTTTGGTCCGGTAAACTGCCCGCGGGTCGAAGCATAGTTTCGGTGTGCATGCATTTACCTCGGATAACTGAAACAACCGGTTTTCTACGTGGTGTTTGAGAAGCGTAATCAATCGGTAAGCTGACTACGAGGAGGTTCTTGTCAACCAACCGTTCAAGATGGCTTCCACTCGTATTTGAACCCGCCCCCCGTCCGGCTAATCAGCTGATTTCATTTCAAATCAGGGTTTTGCATAAAATCTGAGGGGGCGAAAAAAACCACCGCATGCCATCGTGTGAGTCCTCGGTGATTCTGATTGATGAGTGGATATAATACCGTGGCCCCGGATATATTAACAATAAAAAAAACGAGTCGTTACGTGGGTTTTAACGGAGCGTGTAAACGAGCTTCGTGCAAACTAATGGTTGAAATAACGAACTCCCTTTACTCAAATAATCCTGTGATATGTGAATGGATATTAATATTAATTCTGGTTTATTGTTGTTGTTTTCATTCTAGTGGTAATATTTCAACTGGGGCATGATTCAGCCTGTATGATCTATATGTTTCATTATTATTTTTTTGATGATATTTTTCCTCCATTACATTTTTTTTTAGCTGCTTTATGACATAACCAGGCTGCAGGCCTCCATGAAAAATGACAATATTAAGAGCATTAAATGTGCAGTACAGCTACAATCTGACCTGCCCCAGATCAACAACACGATTCTGGCCAATACGTTCATGTCTCATTATTCCTCCGGTTCCTCGGCCCGGGTCCGACCCAAATACAGGATGACTTTCAGATACTGTTTCCACATCTGGACACATTTTAGCACGCACACATTCAGAAAATCTACCATGCAGAATAAGCCTAGACGACGACCCAGGCATATGTTGGGCCTCAATTTTCTTTTCTTTTTTTTCTGGGACTGGAGCAGGGCCTTGCTCAAGGGCACCTCAGTGGATTCATTAGCTACTGTAGCACTGGACAGTCACTTCACCAACCAGAAGTATCTCCAAGAACTTAAATTATTAATAAACTCTGGCAAAGTTTTACCCCAGTGATGATTTTGTGATAAAATGTCACACTCAAATACACAGAATTGAAATCTGGATGATGCTTAATGTAATGTCACACTAACATTCACTATCCCTATTGTTAGCACGTGGCAGGATAGTTGTGTTGTCTGAGGTTGTTGCCAGAAACAACCAAATAAATCTGACTAGTTCAGTACAACTGCCGTTTGTTTGTCAAAAGCTAGAAAGGGGAAGTCAGACTCACATTCCCCCTCTTGCTTTATTACTACAGAAACCTGCCATTAGGGTTTTTTTTTCCTGTTTTGAATTGTTTCCACCAAACACTCCCCAGCAGCAGCAGCAGCAGCAGCAGCAGCATTAACCAAACCCCCGTCCAAAGAAGTCAGCAAAGCAAATACATAAGATTCAGCACGAACAGGAAGTGCAACACATCTCTCTGCAGCAGGGTGAGATATACACTGAAGCCACCAAGATTTTTTCCATATGGCTGTAAAAAACATTTTTACAACTTTTGAGGTAAGAAATATTGAAAAATAGTTAAAGTGAATGGTGAATTTCTGCATAAATATTGTCTCTTTTTTTTGCATATCTGTTGGTTCCCATTCTAAATTTAAAATTAGCCCGTCTGTGTGTACAGTTTGTAATTCCTATAACCACAAAAGGATGATTGTCAAAGTAATGAACAGGTTAATGTCTTGCTGTCTAAATAAACGTTCTTTAAGTGCTTGGGGACATGTTGCTGTGGTTATAATCCACTGTTTACTGACTGTAAATCATAATTAGAATTTTTTCTGAACCTCAGCTGCAACATCTGGCATTTTATAGCGAGAAGATTTAAGGTAATTAGCCGCATGTATCTGGTTCCTATGGTTAAGATTGAACTTAATGATTTTTAAATTGTTTCAAATTTGAAAAACATAAACCACAAATGAGACAAACTGGAATTAGTGAACCATAAACCAGAAAAAAAGCGCACTCAAACAGCTGTGGATTAGTTACCCTTGGTGTAAACGGCTTCTTCCGCATTTCCTGTAAAGAAGAAATTTATTCTAATAGATCAGAAATGTTTATCACGTCAAAGCTGGCAATTCATTGATCATCACATTAATGCAGAAGAGAGAAAAAAAAAACGTTCTGCTGTATAAACGCCATCATTGTAGAGGAAATGACATCATGAAACTCTGTCACAACCTTTAGGCCCAATGATGACACTGAGACTAATGGCAGCAGCAGTCCAATTAGCTTGTATGGTTTTCAAATTAAAAATTCTGCTTTCGGGTCGTAAGAGGCAAGAAAAGCATCATGAATACAATAAAATAAAACAACAATAATAAATACTGACTCCTCTGTCTTATTCAGCAGTTTATCCACCAGACACAATATTGCCCTGGTTGGTGACTGAAGGAAAAATTAATTAACTCTTCAAAGGCAGATGCTCTGCAGTATCTGCTCTGGTAGTTAGTGTGAAGGGGAAGTGAAACAAATCTGGCTCGTTCAGGATTTCCTGCCAAACAATTTGACTAAGAAAACTCGGGGACAAAAGAACATAACGTGTTTTCACACCCGTACCTACTTATTATTACTCATTAATCGGTTTTCATTTCCTTCTTCAAAACAGCTATTAGAATTTAAAATATACCACCATGTTGTGCCTTCGCACAGCACGCCAAACCAACTCTCTGTGTCTTTGCGTTTTTAAAAAGGTGATGGACATCCTTTACCCCGACAATTACACAGACTACATCATCAACAGCACCGAAGAGCTGGCCTTCACCTGCGAGGACGACACGCTGGGCCTGGCCACCTTTGAGGCCGTGCTCCAGCCGGTGCTGTACAGCGTCATCTTCCTGGTGGGCGCGCTGGGTAACGGCCTGATGATAACGGTCCTGCTGCGACGCTGGCGCCTCCTGCGCATCACCGAGATCTACCTGCTGCACCTCGCCCTGTCCGACCTCATGCTCCTGTTCACCTTTCCCTTCAGCGTGGTGGACTGCGTCGCGGGCTGGCTGTTCGGGGACTTCCTCTGCAAACTCGTTGGCCTGATGAAAAACCTGAACCTGCTCTGCGGGAGTTTCCTCCTGGCTTGCATCGGGTTCGATCGGTACCTGGCCATCGTCCACGCCGTTCACAGCATGCGGAATCGGCGCCCGAGAACGGTGCACCTGACCTGCCTTGCGCTTTGGCTGGTCTGTTTGGGTTTGTCCATACCCAACGTCGTGTTTCTTACCGTGAGGGAGGACTACACAAACGCATCCATCCTCTCCTGTTACTTCCATCATCACGGCATCCACGGACACAACTGGGTTCTGACCATCAGGGTCCTGGAGCACGTCTCCTTTTTCCTGTCTCTGGCCGTGATGAGTTACTGTTACACGGCGGTGGTGGTCACTCTGTGCCACAGTCAGAAAAGCCAGGCGAAGCAAGGAGCCATTCGACTGGCTTTGCTCATCACCGTGGTCTTCTGCATCTGCTGGCTCCCGTACAACGTCACCTCGCTGGTAGAGACTCTGGTGGAGCTTGAAGGTCATCAGGTACGAGAGCTGCGAACCCGAAGCGCGGCTGGCGTTAGCCCACGGTTTGACGAAGAGCCTGGGTTTCTCGCACTGCTGCCTCAACCCTTTCCTGTACGCCTTCGTCGGGATGCGTTTCCGGAACGAGATGATCCGGTTGCTGTGTAAACTGGGCAGCCGACCGTCCACCTCCGAAGGAGCGACCAGCGTCAGCACCGTCGTCTGATAAACGCGTGCTCGGCGCCGGCCGTCGCTAAAATGCTTTTTCGTGTTTACGGTTTCCTCAGATGCTCTGACAATACAGTACCCATTACTACTTCGATTGCATTTTAAAAGATGTTTTATTTACCCAGTCAAGAAAAAAAAATGTTATTGTTGGCTGAAAACTGATTTTGCTTGTGTTTTAGCAACTGTTGATTGAATCTAATAAAGATTTCATATATCACACAACAACCTCGTCCCCTTGTCGGTGTTATCAAATAACAGTAAGTGACAACACAAGAACCAAAACTAAAACCACCTTAGAGATCAGTATTATTCTATTTTTTTTAGACTTCTATTAAAACACAGTTATACAGAACAACTGCAAACAATCACAAATTGCGTCTTATATACAGCAAGTATATATTATATATATATGTATATATATACTATATATATATAACTCCTTTGCACAACAGTTTGGTAGTTCGAGAAAATAAATCAATGATATTAAAACAAATAGAAATTTGAGGCACTCCTCTGCTGACCGCCACTCTGTTCCCACGACAAATACACACATCTTTGAAATATACATATTTTACATTATTTTAGAAAATGGCTTCAGATTTAGTTATTTAACCACGTTGCAGTGCTTTTAAATATTCTTGTTTTTTTTCTGTTTTTTGTTTTTAAAATCAGTCGTAATCCCAAATTTGAAGATTATCACTGATGCGCTGTTTTTACATTCCTCTTTTCAAGCGACCGCAAGAATAACAATGATGAAAAAAATTTGGACACAATGGGAGGGTAACCTAGTCGGCGTGTTTTTTTGTTGTTGTTGTTTTTTTTCCACAGTTCATGTGAGCTGGATCAGAATGGCATATTGGCCATGCCTCCGGGGCCGTAGCCAATGGGACTGTCCAGAGACATTCCCCGCTGTCTTAGAGACTGGGGGCCCATCATACCGGACTGCGGGTGGGGAGGGGCCATCATGGGACCCTGAGGGGACATCAGAGGGCCCTGGGGGCCGAAGGGATCCCCCGGAATTGACATGCTTCGCTGCTTGGCCTGCATCATCATAATGTTCTGCTGGGCCATCAGGTTGTGTGGGTGCTGCTGGGAGGGCATCATGCCGGGGTACGGGTTGGAGGGATGGTGGAGAAGGCTGTTGGCCATCATGGCCTGCTGTTGCTGGAGCTGCTGCTGGGGGCCCATGCCTGTCCTTCCCATCATATGCCCAGGGGGGCACATGGGGCCCATGCCCCCGCCAGAAACCATACCCCTAGAGCCCCCCTGGGGAATACCCATGCTTTGGCGTATCCCAACGTGCGAAGGGTGAGGTGGCAGCTGCTGCTCGGCCATCATATTCTGCAGGTTTGCTAGGTGGGGGTTGGAGGAAGGGCCGCTGCTGTGCGGAGGGCCCGAAGAAGACAGCTGTTTGAGGAGCTGCTGTGGAGTGGGTTGCTGGGACGGTGGCCCCTGATGTGGATTCTGATGTGGCTCGCTCTTGGGGAAATACTGAAGAGTGCTGCTGGGCTTATCAGAAGGAATGATGCGGGACAGATCAAATTCAGGTATCCCCGTGTGAGTGGGCCGTATGACCTCGCTTAGATCCGGGCCTTCCCCCATGGGCAGAGAGGCAAATGAGTCTGAGGGGTGAGAAGGGCGTTGGTGAGGATGACCTTTGCTAAGCAGGTGTAACTGCTGGGGGGGCAGAATGTCCTCGTTGGACTGCGAGAAATTCTGCGACATTCCTCCAATCGGCGAGTGCATGGGCCCGTGAGACGGCGGCTGCATGCGAGGAAAACCCGCCATCTGGTTCTGAGATATGGGCGAAACGTTGCACGGTCCCATCCCCTCAGGCGCGCCTCCCCCCATCATGGCAGAATTCATGGCAGGTATGCCCATTTGGTTTGGGGAAGATAGAACAGGTCCTGAGGCGTCGTGGGACAGGTGCTGCTGGCCTTGGCTTACGATTCCCATGGGGCTTTGAGGATCACTGTGAGGACCAATGGAGCCTTGGGAGACAAGCATCTGGGAGGTCTGGGGGTTTCCCATGTTTCCTGGTGGTGAAGACAAGGGCGGCATGTGAAAAATCACACTAAAACCACATTGAATGAAACGGACTCAACCAAATAGATAATGAACTAGAAAGCAGTAAGATTGATCGTACCTCCGATGCTAACGCCGGACAGGAGAGGTCGATCGGGCAGCATCTCGTCATCGGAAGTGGCGATTGTTTTGATTGCATCGTGGTAGAGAGGAGTCGAACTGGGCATGGCATACTTGGACATCTGCGACATGATGAGGGAAAGAGGGTTCTGAGATGGTGCGGCATCGGGAGAGGAGGTGAACGGCATGCTGGGGTTCATGGAGCCTGGCTGGCTAATGGGGGTGGAGTTGGAGCTCCTGGGGGGAAGCGATTGGCCTGCAAAGAACATAAAAACAATTAATGTCGCACCAACAATGGTGATCGGACATTCAGATGCCAATACTGGGATCTCGTGAGTGTTGATTCTGAGAGTACCTGTCTCAGTGGAGCTACTTCCTCCGTTGCCCACTACCTTCCCGCTGGTTGGACCACCTGGACTTGGAAGAGCTGTTTTAGGAGACGACCACCCCGGGGAGGCCACGGCCATGGCTGGGGACTTCAGTCGTCCGGGAGAGGCAGACGGAGAGTGCATCCCGAGGTTGGAAGAACCCATCAATTGAGGAGACTTCATGGAAGAGGAGGAAGGAGTCCCAGCACCAGATGCAGGGGGAAGCGGGGATGATGCCCTGCAGAGGAGATCTGCGAGGGTGACTTCAGCCCTGGAGCAGAGGGGGAAGGTAGGAGAGGAGATGGCTCTTGGTTGAGGGATGGCGACTTGAGCTGATGAGGTGCTGAAGGAGAGGTCAGGGGGTTAACATTGATCGACAGGTCAGAGGGGTGCCTCGGACCGAGGTCTGCGCCCCTGAGGGCTCCACCCATCGGCATGTGACTGAGCCGTGATGTACCTCCCATATGATTCGGACCTTGCTGGTCAGGTCCAAACATTGCAGGGCTAGACTGCTGGAGATAGGGCCCTTCCACCTGTCCTCCGGAGAAGGGACCTTGATTGGGAAACTGGAAGGGGCCATCAGGTCCTGAGATCATTCCTTTATTTACCCCTCTTCCATTCTGCGAAGCCCTGATTCGTGAGATCTCCGCAGGACTAAACATCTCACCTAAAGGCCCCCCTCCTACAGGACCTCCTCGGATCTTCTGAGACAGAATCATCTGCTGTTGCTGCTGAACATTCATCTGTGGGTTCATGTTCATCGGGAGGTTGCTCCCCAGGGAGAATCCACCAAGTCTCTTATCTGAGGACCCCCTCCCGTAGATCCCATAATTTCCCGTGAGCCAGGGAAATCCATAGGATCACCTCGAGCGGACGGAGGGCCCCGGCCCATTCCCAAATTGGAAAATTCTGGGCCCCCGGGATTATCCATGATTCTTGAGCCCAGGTTTTCCTGTTGCTGCTGTTTTGCTAATCTGTCAAGTTCAAACCTAGGAAGGCCCTGCATTTGCCGTTTCTCCATGATGCGAAACATTTCCTCGCGTGTCAACAGGTGTTCTGGCTCACCCTGTAGGTGCTGAGGAGGTCCACTGGGGTAGCAACCATGAAAAGGACCTCCACCACCTATGTCATCTAGCCAAATCATCCCTGGCCTGGTGGGCCTTTGGGGTCCTAGGCCCTCCATTGATAAAACACCCCCTGGACTACCAGGAAACCCCCCTCCCCCAGACGGCCCTCTCTGCAACTGTCCCAGGAACCTCGGGCCACGAGGTCCCTCTTGGTGCATTTCTATCATTCGAGCATTCCCACCCATTCCTCCTCCCATCATATTGCCAGGACCCCACTGCTGGTCTCCAGGCTTGCTGTGGTAGGGAGGAGGGGGCCCTCTCATCATCATGGGACCTCCATGTAGGCCCATCTCAGTCACCATTCTAAAGTGCTGGGGATGCGTGGGGGGCTGCATTTCCTGTTGCCGTCTCTTCTCTTGGTAGTAGTCCTCTTGAAGTTTCCTCCACGCCATTTGCTCCGGGGTCAGCCCTTCTGGTCCGAGCAGGGGACCCATGTCAACCCCGGGCGAAGATAGCTGATGATGGGGGTGCTGGGGCAGGTTATGGTGAGAGTCCATTTGAGGGCTGTCGAGGGCAGGTCCGCCGAGGGACTGTGTTTGAGAAATGATGGACTGGAGGGGTTCTTCGTATTTCTTCATCCCTCCCATCGGAGCCAGGGCTGAAGACAGCATATTACTGCTACCGCAGTTTCCGGGATTGTGAGCACCGCCGTCGCCTTCCTCGAGAATACCGCCCCTGTCGCTGTTGTTGTTGTTATTTAAGTTGGCGGGGTTATTAGTGCCGTTGTTGTTGGAGCCCGCTGTGTCTACGGGTCCTCCACCCGCCCCGCTGCGCAGAAGCAGCCTCTCAATGTCTCTCAGCGTCTGCAGAGAGCGTTCCCGGTGTTCCAGCTGCTCCTTGGAAAGCCCGTCGGCGTTCCCGGGGCCACTCCTCTGGCCCACAGCGCTCTGCAGGTGCGCAGCCAGGATGGTGGGACTCCCCGAGGGGGAAACCGTAGCAACAGGAAGGGGCATACCCCCAGCACCGTCCCCATCTCCATTACCTGAGAGCGGGCCCGCAGGTGGGGCCGCGCTCCCTTCCTCTGACCTGTGGGCGACAATGCTGTTATTGCTGGACGCTCCGCCAGGCCTGGTCTGAGAGGACTCGTTATCGGAGTGTCCTGCCGACGACGGGGTCCCCGCGGGATGCAACGGGCCTCCGACTCCCGCAGAGGCCGGCCGAGGAGTTCCACTTTGGGATTTGGGCGTGCCCGTGGGCGGAGAGCTGCTGGAGTTTACCTTCTCGGATATGTTGGGAAGCTTCCCTGATGGGTGGCCCTGAGACAGAGAGAAGAAGAAAAATGAAGTTGTTTACTCCAGGCTTTTACTACTACAATTACATTATTATTTATTTATTATTATTTTCTCCTCTTAGCATATTGTATTATAATCTAAATTACAGTCAACTTCACTTTCTCATTACAGCAGTGAAAGTATCTTCTGATGGAAACAGGAACTAAGTGGCAACCGAGACCAAAATAGCTAAACAAATTAATCTTGCCAGATACCGTACTTTCCACTTGCGGTCTTTACTGTGGAAAAAAAAAAAAAACTTTCACTCCCCCGTGATTAAAAAGGTTCAACACAACTGTCTAACCTGCTCCAACTTGGTGCGTGGAACGTTTTGCTGGTGAAACAGGAGGATGGAATCGGTCTGTCCTTTCATTACCGCCTCCGCAGCGCTGTCGAACATAAAAAAAAGGGGAATAATGCAGATCGATGCTCCAACAACACAATCTCATCCCGATCTCCAAAAAAACAAAACAAGGGCAGACAAAACATATTTCTGTATTTCTCACCTGTTGGCCAGGCTGGTTGTGAAAACATACACCACTTGCTGAGAGGGTTGAGGCGGCTCCGCTTTCAGCCCCGGGGCCACGCCGCATCCCATTGCCGGGCCCCCGGGCTCGGACATGGCCCCCGCGGACAGGCGGTCGGGGAGCCCCTGGATGGGACCGGCCAGGCCGCGGTCCCCTGGGAAAAAAAAAAAAAAAACACAACAGCACACAGGGTCAGTCTCATCGACACGTAATCCCAGCGCGCCCCTCTGGGCTACGTCTGGACACTAGATGGAGCTAAAGCACACGTAAAGCCGAAACAGGATCGTGGCATTCCAGGCTGACATCTTCTTCCTCTCAGCGGAGGATCTGGAGACGGCGCTGGATAATTTACGGCTTTAACCTGTTGCTTTCATTGAAATTCAAACCGGGGACACAGCGGGGGTGAGATTTCTACACACAGCCTGTAATGACACACGTATTGTTATACATTCAGATGACGGTGGTGGTGGTGGTGGTGGGGGATGGGGTTGGACGGACTCACGGTGGGTTGCGGCGTGCGGTTTGTCCTCATCTTCCTCGGTGTCGGGGCCGGAGCACCATTCGTCTCCGCTGTACGGCTGCTTCTTCTCCAGAACACAGCGCCGCTTACTGCGCATAACACCCTCTGGAGAATAATAACAACACACACACACATCAACACTTGGTCAACAGCTGTCACGGTACTGTCCCTTTAAAGGTTGTTTTTTTTTTTAAACCAGTGCTATGTGCTGGCCTGGACGCACCACTGTGTTTTCCAGCGCCAGAGGCTGTTTTAAAGTCGATTCCTTTACCTGCTGGAAGATCCCAGCATCGAAAAGTTGCACCATAGTCATGTCATGGAAAATTATGGATTATATTAACCAGAGCTACGATTTGTCTCTTTTTCTTTTAAACACTGGAAGTGTATAAAGGTCAAATACATGACCGTCTCCTCTGCAGATACGCAGCTGCACTGTCACTGGAAAAAAAAAAAAAAAAAAGACATAAAACTCTAAAAAAAAAAAACAGCAGTGACACACACACACAAATGATCTGCCAATCCAAAGCGAAATATTGGTGAATCCTACTTAAATACACAAATGGAAAACATTTGCATGGAGTCATCTTTGCGCTGGTTTTCTTGCATGCTGCAGCTTTAACGTTTCCAAAGCGGCGCGGCGGGCGTGGACTCGCCTTCTGTGACGGCCGGTTTAAACTCCACAACGGTGACGAAATAAACCGAATCCCTAAATTACCGCCGCGGATTTAGGGGAAGTTCAAAAAAAAAAAAAGCGGTGCGGACTCATTACTCAACGTGTTGCTGAATTTGTGGCAGAAAACCAACACATGGGGAAACTCGGGCGACCGCGAGACTTGAACGTATCGTACGGGAGGGAGGGAGGAAGTCTGCAGCGAACGCTCAGCACCTCGTCAGACCCGTTCGGACTGTTTACACGACCGACACCGACGCTGCGGGTTCCGGTAGCGGATTCTGGAGTCAGGCTTGTGTTTTTATTTGAACGCACATGAATTAGATCACAGGGGACGAGACAGAAACACACAAAAAAGGTGTGTCGCTCTTTGTGCGCCGGAGCCACGCCCCCCCCCACCTCTGAGCACGTCAAGGTGTGCGTGTTTTTTTAGTTGTTGTTTTTTTTGCGAACGCTCATGCGTAGGGGGGGTTTCGACTCCTGCGCAGAAAGTCCAGGCGACGTTCGCATTCGGTGTCACGTTTGCAGCGGGCACGGTCGCGCACAGGAACTTCACGCCCACTCGCCGTCTCTCCGCTGCAACAACAACCGCCTCCCTTCGGGCTTTTACTGAGCTTTCGCAACCTCGCGACGCGCCGCGGCCGCTAAGCAAAGCCGCCCCAGATGCGTCACTGCGGCGCACAAACTATCAAAAGACGGAGTGTGTGTGTGTGTGTGTGTGGGGGGGGGCAGGGAATTCTGATGCCACGCCGAAAAGGTCAAGTTATTTCAGCGAGAGACAAAAACAAATTCTTACGTCCTCTCAGTCCTTACATCACTTCCTGCTGTGGAGGCGGCGAGCGCGAGTAATCTGGCATTTCGGGTAAAGATTAGGCCGATAGGGCGGTACAGGAAGTGAGCTTACGCAGACTCGGAGCAGAAGGCGCTGACTGACACACTTTCTCCTGCACCCTCACCTCCTTTGGCGTCCGTCTCCAGGGCGGCGGGGGCGGCATTTCTTGATTCGCCGGAGTCGATGGAGACGCTCCGCTCCCTCTTGGACTTGGTTTTCAGCATCCCTCCGACGCCGCTCACCGATTGGCCGACGGCCTTCAGCCCAGGGTTGCCGGGGGAGATCTGGTTGGCTTTGACCCCATGGCCCTTCGGGCCCAGGTGGCCGGCGGCCGCCCCCCCCTGCTGCTGCTGCTGCTGCTGCTGGGCCTGCTGGTTCACGCTGGGGATCTGGGATCTGCCGTCGCCGGTGACCTGCTTGCCATGATTGGCCAGTTCATTGTCTTGGTGCATTTGATTGGCTGGTGATTGAGGTGGAGGTCCGGTGTGGAGAAAAGCTGCGCCGGTTCGTCAGCGGAGCTCACATCGCTTCACTGGTGGAGAAGAGGAAAGTCGGGAACGTCAGGATCTGACGGAGACCCCTGAGGGACAAGGGGGGGAAGTCATTGGACTTCCTGGTCGCTATGGAAACGGCGCACGCTCATCTGTCCGAGATTTTAGTTTATTTTTGTGTTTGTGGTTTCAAATTGACGTGTTTCGCCAGAAACTCGAGAAAACCACCAATTTTTTTCCCCCCCAAAGTTTTTCCTACATGTCCCTTCAGGGCCTCCGTACAAACGTCTGTAATAAAATGTCGAGTCTGCGCCGGATCGGCTCTGGTTCCGGTTCCAGTTTAGGGCTTTTAAAAAGGTTTTCGACTCACCTCATCTCACCCAGATGTTCAACTGACGCACGGCCATGCTGCTCTCCGGGACGCTTCACTGACTGTGCATGGACCTGTGGGGGGGGGGACAGCAATATCATCAGTGGACGGCAGATAGCGGCCTTCACCTTCGGCGCCGTCCGCCCCGGGCCCGTGGGCCGACATCGACTCCACGGGGCAAACACAGAAAAAAGAAATAACAGAAGAAGAAGAAGAAGAAGAGAGAGCGAGACGCCGCGAGGTTACTGTCCCTTTAAGGGAAAAGAGAGCAAAGACCGAATTCAAGCTCGGGGGGAGGGACTTGCAGCTGAGACGGAGCCGAGCGGCGTCTCACGCTCCTCCCCCCTCCACCCTCTCCACCCTCTCCGCCCGCCAAACACTTCACAAACCCACAAAAACACCACACATTCCACAACACCGTCTGTAGCAATACCTGACTCGCCCCCCCCCCAGCCCAGCGCACAAACAGGCCAAACCTCCTCGCGCTCGTCAGCGTCACCCGGATCTACTGGGTTTCAGCATGCACCCCCCACCCCCACCCCACCCGGCGGCACACGGAGGCCTCGCTCCGGGCGTTCACGTCCATCGCTGCAAGCCGACGCCCTCTCCACAACGCCACCTGCCCGCGTCCGTCCGTTAACCCCCCCCCTTCCTTTCTTCCCAGCTTCCGATTTTAACCTCCGAGCGTTTAGCGTGCACGCCAGTGTTTCTCGCCGTCGATTTTCCCTGGGGAAAAAAAAAAAAAAAAAAAAAAAGGTTCTGCAGAATCTGCAGGTCCGGACAGGACCCTTCCACACCTGCTGCCGGAGAACAACAGTCGGTCAAAAACAGTCGTCATCATCCCAGCCGTAAAAAAAACCCATCCAGCCCAGGTCTCCGGCCGCCGTGACGCCGATCTCCTGCAAACGCTTCCGCCGCCGCCGCCGCCCACCCCCCCTCGCCGCCGCTCCGCTGGAACCGCCCGTACGGCTCGCTCACCTGGACAGGTGAACGGTAAACACGCCGCCGCAATTAGTCATTAACTAACGGCGGCCGCGGTCGGCACAGAGAGGCGCCTTGTTCGCCGGCCCAGGACTTCATCACTCATTAACCCGCCGGGACGGTCGGACATCGCTGCTGTTGACAAAAGTGTGAGTCACTCGCTTTTGTGTAACGCAGGCGGATTAACGGCGGCCGAGAAGAGACGGCTTAATCTGAAGTAGCGGTCGACCCGCGTGGTTTTTTGTTTTGTTTTGGTTTTTTTTGCATCAGATTAAATCCAAAAAGAACAAACGGGGAGAAACTGACACGAGCGACACAACAAAAACAAAATCTCAGTTTTTGGAGTGTGTGCTAAACAAACGACGACAACAAAACCAGAGCTCTGTTCACGCCGAGTGACATCATCCAACAGGTTCCGTTCATCGGGCCTATCGCTAATCTCAAGCGTTAATCTGGTAAACAGTGAGTCAAAATCTGCTCTTTGACGTGTTCCACAGGGGAAAAGCCCAAACGGGTCCGGACCGGACCGCTTCCACGCTTCCCCAAAGCCGAAGCCTCTTCCGCACCGGGACGAGGCGAAGAACCGGCGCTGGTTTTCAGGCGTGGGAAATGATTTTTATCTCCAGACGTTAGAACATCTGGAGGAGAGTTGTCCGGCGCTGCTGCAGACAGGAGAATTAAAAAGCATAAAAGTTCTACGGGGTTTTTATTTAGCTCGGTCACGTGACCTGGGAGGTCGGGTTTGGGGTTTTGAAAGAAATGAGAAACGATTAAGTCGAGAGCGAGGCTCATTAATCCTCAAATCACCTGTCAACCTTGATTACACACAGCTGATCTGTGATCTGTTACGCAACGTCTTAAAATAACTGGTTGCACCGGTGATGACTGAGGTGTGTCGCGGCGGCGTTTGTATTTCATGTAGAACATTTTGTGACTTTTCGCGCTCACGTTGAGGTCGAGGTGCGTCCGGGGGGGAACGACGCCATCGCCGACAAAACAAGGCGGCGATTAATCGGCCCGAAAAGGCGACTGAACTTAATTGATGTCATCTGCATTCATTATATCCCGACCTCGGCGCACACACACACACACACACACACACAAACAAGACGCTCGCCGGCTAATCTCCAGGAATGATTAGCGCTTAATCATGCCGACATTTGAATGATGAATTAAATCAAATCATCATGGCTGCTGTGCAATTAATTTGCAAAACAATCAAGGTTGTAAAAATCAAACTTAATGTCCCTTAAGGAAGGTGTGTCCCACCCCCCTCAACCAATCACACTGCCCTGGTCTGAACGAACAGACCCACAATGCATTTCTTCGCCACAGAAAGGAAAATGACCAACATCTGTTGCCAGACGTTAGATGGAGCCGTCACCCGGTCCAGCTGGTTTCGGGACTGTTAACGGAACGGACGGACGAAACGCCGCCGACATATGGAAACGCACAAACACCAGTTTCACTCGTTGCGTAAAAGGGCGCTGGCTCCGCTGACTAATCACACATACCTGTGTGTGTGTGTGTGTGTGTGTGTGTGTGTGCAGAGGTTGACTAATCGCCGCCGCTGACTAATTACTGAGAAAAGACCCAAAAAAAACCCAAACGGCGTGAATCATTTCTCACAACTCGGCCTCAAGGTCGAACGAGCGCGTCACACGTCCTCTGACGAACGAAAAAAAAGGCGAAGCAGGCGGCCGTACGTTGAAGCGGAGGTGCGTTAGACGTTTCCGCCGTTTCTCATTTTCACGAGTCGTTTGGGGGAAACTAACTCGATGTGGACGGTCGGGACTCGTCCGGCGGCGTCCAACCGCCGCGCCGAAAGAATCCAGGAAGTAATTTGATGAGTTTTAAAACCCGTAGCGCGTGACCTTTACGTTCAGAGCGACATTCTTCAGCGCCGACGGAAACAAAAAGGGATCCGGGTCGGGCCCCCCTGAGGTCTGACGTGTGATTTAAACGGATCTGTCGAAAGTATCCGCTTCCCCAGTTTGGAAAATCCTGACGTTCCGCTAATTTTTCTCAGCTGACGGTCCGGGCAGGGCTTGTGTTCCAGCAGACTCGTGGGTGATTCGATTTGCAAGTGACGGCACAATAACAGCACAACAACTCTGTGTGTGTGTGTGTGTGTGTGTGTGTGTCGTCAGTTTGCCTACGGTAAGAGGTCGGGCTCTTGTTCAGTCCCAGTGGGTCACACGGTACTCCGTATTTTTAGAGCGGGCTGGTATTAATAGAGCCGAGAGAGCCCTGGGAAGTCGAGGGCCGACGCCGAGTCCCAAACACAGATGCCGGATCAGAACCAGTAAACGTGTTTTAACGGCGCTGATGAACGAATCATGCGCGTGACGCACGGCGACACAGAGGCGCTTCTTTTCTGCGCCGGTGGAAATGCGGCTAACGCGACACGTGTGACCGCCGACCGAACGCGCCGCTCACGTCCGTCCGGGTTTTTTTTTTTTTTTTTAATTTAGCCGATTATGCAAATTACCGCATCAGTAACTCTCAAATAACTGATGGAAAATCTTGATTTTTTTTTTTTTTCCCCACCACGTTCTCGGTTTCTCGGAGTCTGACTCACGTCCAGCGCCGTTTTTTACATTTCGCTGTAAATGAGGCGAAGTTTCCGCTCGGGTTTTATCGCGAGCGTGTTCAAAAATGTTTTCCCTTCCCTTCGTCTGCGCGACAAACTCGCTGTATCTGCAGACAAACATCGTTTAAAAAGGAGAACAACAAACAAACAAACAAACAAACAAACAGGTCTGCAGGAAAATGCTGCCGACGCTCGTTTCAAAAAGAATCCAGGTTTCTCTCGAGCGAATTCTGCAGCGGAAACTGCGATGTCGTCTCCGAACGGCCGCAGGTGGCCGACGACTAACTGCAGCACGCGACCTGCAAACAGTCTGTCTGTCTGTTTGTGCGCTGACACACACACACACACACACACACACACACACACACACACACACACACACACACACAAACGCCACAACAAAGTGGACCCGGCCGTCAGCTGACCCGCTTCCACGCTCCGCTCTGTGATGTGGCCCGCACGGTAGCCGTAATGACCACCTTCACGTCCACACACACACACACACACACGCATGCATACACACGACGCACGCACACACACACACACACACACACACAAGCCCGAAAAGTGGCCGCCGACCGCTCAGCGCCGGGTCCGACTCGCCGCAGAGCGTGTGCAGGTGAACCCAAATCAGGTGAAAACAAGGAAGTCAGCTGCTGTGGGACACAGAGTCAGAAAATTAAGTGTGTGTGTGTGTGTGTGTGTGTGTGTGTGTGATGATGAAGATGAAGACCATATTTGTAGCTGTCGGAGGCCGCGGGCGAAGGAAAAGACACAAATGGAGCTTGTTCAAAAGTCTCACAAGAGGGAGAGGGGGAAAAAAAGAAAAAAAACAGAAAGCTGCATGTTTGGCATTTTTTGGTCGGAGCGCTCCGGCGGGCCGGCTAACGGTACCACAGGCGGGGAAGCCCGGTTCCTGGGTTCAAACCTTCACAATCCCTCTGCCGTTGTTGCTTTTTTTTTTTTCCTCCCTCCCTCCCTCCCTCTCTCCCTCCCTCCTCCCTCCCTCCTCCGGTCATTTGCTCCTTCTCCTCTCCCGACATCCAGTTTGTTTTCCCGCAGCCTGGTGTTGTGGGAACGTACTGTATCGGCCCCGCAAGCATAACAAGAGGTTACTGCAGGTCAGCGTCCGTTTGAGCAAACATCATCCCAAACGGGAGGGATCCCAGTCGGTCCGGAAATCTCTCCGGTTTAACTGGGATTTTTAAAAAAAGAGAGAGAGAAAGAAAGAAAAGGATGGGAATCTTTCCTTCCAGTCTGCTCAGGCTACTTTGTCGAGGGTGAACCGCACGGCATTATGGGACGGCAGAACACAGGTGTGCAAAAAAAAAAAAATATATATATATAAATCTGCACACTGAAGAGGGGGGTGGGGGGGGTTGTGGCAGGTTGCTGTGGCAACCAAACATGTCACAGGGCTGAGTAAATATAGGCGACCCAGTAGGCGAGGAGGACATATGTGCTCCGGATTGGATTTAGGTGAAGGCGCGGGGGAAAGTGGGCATTTCGCGCAGGATTCCTCGCGGGCCGCTCCGGACGAACACGGCGGCGGCGGCGGAGAAGAACTGGGCCCGCTTTGTGCGGCGGGGGTTAAGGGTTGTATCCTCTCCAGCACATTCTGGGAGCGACGCCAACTGGAGCGAGAGGAGAAAGATCAGGCTGCAGCCTGGGCGCAGGCCGGAGGCAGAGCCCAGAGAACGGCGACTCCTTCCCGTCTGCGCGGCATCGGCTTTCCGAACCGACCCGCAAACACACAGAACTGCCTGTTAGTTTTCTCCGGGTAGAACCGGAACCTGCAGAAGTAAGAAAAGGTGGAGCGCCCTGCAGTGATGCAACAGGAGAGAAACTGGGGATGAACGAAAGCCGAGAGGAAAACTCACCTGGATTAAAACGGGCAAACTTGTAATTACTGGAACTGATATTTCCAAGGCGGGGAAACGTTCAGCGCACAAAAAATGTTACAACAAGAGTCTCGTGAGGCGCCACATGCAGGATCTGGACGGGGGGAGTCTGCCCGTGCGTCCGTACGTCACGCCGTGCGCGCCGCGCGCCGCTCCGAGGGAACAATGGCGTACGCTGTGCGCGCCACGCCGAGCTCCGCCAGACCACCGCCGACATAAAAAGCGATTGTACGTGTGTTCTAGACGAGCGCCAACGCTCCAGAAGTTAAAATAAATATTTTAGTGTCGATGTCGCAAAACAACCAAATGTGCCGAACACAAATGACACAGAACCCACAACAACAACAAACAACAACGAGCGTTGCGCCGGTCACCTTCAGCCGCTTCATCGCGTACGCATTTCGCGATGGAGTCCGACCTCTCCTTAGCCGGTCGGACAACTTCCTGGTGTTCATACGTCGGTTTGGAGGAACATGGAGGAACGTCCGAGCACAGGTACAACCACCACGGCGTCACGTGACCCCGACAGACGGGAGAGGAACATCTGCAGACCCGGACCGGGTCCTGAGTCCACGCACGGCCTGTCCAGACCGGCGCCACCGCGTTTATTAACGTCGCCTCGAAAAAAAGGCGGCGGAGCGACATCATGCAAAAACATTATGCAAAGGACGAGCGGCGTGATGTGAGCGAGGCCCACGCGTCTCTCTCTCTCTCTCTCTCTTTCCTTTTTTCCCGTCGTGTGGAAACGATATCACATTATTCTTTCATAGCTCGCCTCGGCCGGCCTCCCTGTAACTCACCCCAAACTTCTCAGATCACCTCGCCTGATAAGAAACACTTTGTCAGCTGCAGCTCAGCGAATGTGAGCTCCTCGTTAAATAACACAACAACAACAACAACAACAAAAGGGAACAGTTTTATACATGCAACTTTGCATGGACTGTTGTTTTACGGGGAGGCCGCCTCATCACCACCACCAACTGATCTGTGCCCCACCGGGGACGAAACACACGTCCAAAAAAAAAAAAAAACGCAAAATTAAAGTCCTCCAGAAGACGCAGTCAGAAAATAAGACGAGGACGGCGTGAGCGCAGAGGCGAAGGGGGCGATTCTTTCGCTTCCAGCGGAAGAGCAAACGTGCAGCGCGCTGCAGCCCTGAAAGACAATTCAGATCAAGTTGCAAACTCTGTTAGATTCTATATATAGCTCACCAGGATATTGTAGATACACACACAGCATGAAGCGCCTGTGCACACAGACACGCACACGGACAAGGCTGGTGTACCCAACAGAGAAGAGCTGCAGCAGAGCGTCTTCCTGTGAAGTGCAGCGCGATCACGGCGCATTCAACAGGCTGAGCAACTGGCGGGGTCATGGGGTGTCATAAGTTTACGCACGCACACACACACACACACACACACACACACACAGAGAGAGAGAGAGAGAGAGAGAGAGAGAGAGAGAAAGTGTGTGCTTTGTCTAATAAACACAATCCCTCTTTACATTTCATTATATTAACTAAGCTGCACGTCTGTGTGTGTGTGTGTGTGTGTGTGTGTGTGTGTGTGTGTGTGTGAGAGAGACACACACACACACACACACACACACACACACACACACACACACACACAGGAAATGCCTGTCAAAAATAAAGTATTGTGCAGACGACACGTACTTGTGTTCTCTTTTTGTTTGCCGTTTACGTGACGGTGCGGCTGGAAGCGACGCGGCGGACAAGCGGCGCGTCGCTCCCCCGCGTGTCCGCACGCTGCCCCCGGCTGTGCCGGAGCGACAGGTATCGCTGTCACCCGGCGAGCACGCTGGTTTAGCTGCTTAGCATCCCCCCCCGGAAAAAAAACCCCAAACAACAACCCCCCCACCCTCCACACACACACACACACACACACACACACACACACACACACAACATTCGCTCCGGCTGTCACGTTAGCTAGCCGACGAGCTAACGTGGGCAATCCACACATGGGGGGGCAGGAGCCGAGCACGCACCGCGTTCACCGCGCGGAGAATTTAAGGACACACGCCCCCCGCGCCCCCGGTGTGAACCCCGGCGCTCGGGAGCGGAGAAGCCCCGCTGCGCCAGCCAGTCAGCCAGCCAGCCAGCCAGCCAGCCAGCCAGCCAGTCAGTCAGTCAGTCAGCCAGTCGGTCCCGACGGCGGCGGCTAACGTAGCATGCTAATTCACGTCCCCGCTAGCTCGCTCGCTCCGTAGCACACAGCTGCGAGCGAGCCGCTGCTAAGCTAACGGCGGCTTCAACTTTGTTGCCTTGCTAGCGAGCCCGCGGGCTTCGTTCCGTTTTCCGTCTTTTCTTCTTCTGCTCCTAAATAAAACGGTGGGAAAGTTTGTCCCCGCACGTTGACACGGCAGTTCCGGAATAACGTGGACGGCTAGCATGCTTCGGCGCTGACAGTGTTTTAAACGCCGTGTGTGTATGTGTGTGAGTGTGTGTGCGAGTGTGTGTGTACACTCTACCCCATTTGGCTGGTTGTCTGAGATCAGAAGAGGCCGATGTCAGGACTGACGGCCGGTCGACATTCCCCGGAGTGGCCGCCGACGCTGCCGCCGCCGCCACCGCTTGCTCCGCTGGCCGTACCACTGCGCAAGACGGGTCCCGATCCCGATGTTTGGATTTATGAGAAAAATAAATTTTAAAAAAAATTTAAAAAGCGGAGCTGGTGCAGTTTTGTTGTTGTTTTTTTTCTTAGTCGGAGGTACGGGCTCCGATTTTTTTTTTAAATAAATAAATAAAAAATAAAAAAAAAAAAATCCCGCGGCGCTGTCTAGGTTGAAGTTTCGGTTGAAATCAGAGGACGTGTCACCTTGCAGCGGTTCATGACTCCCACTATTCGAGATGTAGAAGGGCAGGACGTTGCGTTTCCCTGCGAGTCCATTCACTCCCAGCCGCTGACAATAATTAGTGTGTCCACACGGGCATCCGTATGTCACTGTGCTGATATGTCACGCTGGACTTCTGTGCCGGCTCACACACGGGTTATTTTTATTATTATTATTATTATTATTATTCCGCCCCCCCCCCCTCGGAAAAAAAATAAATGTTTAGAATATTTTCATGTCAACACGTGAACACACGGAATTTAATCCCGCAGATTTTTTTTTTTTTTTTAAATGCATCGCCATTCCGCAACAGTGAGAAAACGAGTCGATCAAACGGCAGATGTTTTATTTATTTTTTTATTTTTTCACCTCATCCACAGTAACTCTCACATCAGACGTGCTGCCGCCCTGCAGCTTTTTTTTTTTTTTTTTTTTTTTTTTTGGGTGCATGCAAACTGATCGTATTTTAAGGTGGGGGGGGGGGTGCATTACCGAGTAAAGTCAGAGTGAACATCCAGTTGTTGCAAACCAGCTCTTCTTCTTTCTTTTTTTTTCCTCTCCAGATGAATACTCCCCTCTGGTGGTGTGGGTAGCAGAAGTCTCCTGCCTCTAATCTGTCCTCCAGGAAAAAAAAAAAAGGCTGAGGGTGCACAAACATGTGTGTCACCCTGGCAACGGTGTCATGGAGCCGGCTGCATCTTAACCCCTGCAGAAAGCAGAGCGCGGCCTTCCCTTTGTCCAGATGTTTTGCAGGATGGAGAACGAAGCCTTACCACCGGTTGAATGTTGCCGCACTTATCCCTGGAAAGTAGGGAGTAGGAATTAAACACCTCTCCGGCCCGGCAGATGTGGAGCGACAGGCGGTCATAATCCCGCAGGAGGCCGACCCCCCCACCCACCTTTCCGCACGACCTTCTCCTGCCAGACGAGCCACAAAGGGAGCGGCATTAAACAGCCCGGGAAGCGCCATCACACCTGTTGGCGTCAGACATTTTTTAATTATTGAGTAATTAAATATCTTGAGATTTTAATCACGTCATTTGGTGGAGACGCACATTATCCCGTCATCGTATGCCAAATCAGGATGAGAGTAAAACCAGATTGGATTTGGGATTAAAGCTTTTTTTTTTTTTGTTTAAATAACCAAACCACACGGCTGTTTGACTGAGACATCTTTTTTTTTTTTTCTTCTTTCGTCTTTGTGAGTGCCTCCATGTCAGTGTGTAGGCACACTAATTGCCAAACAAGTGTATTTTTCTAATCTGGAGAACAGCTCATTGCTCATTGTTTTGATTGGATAATTTGAGGCTCTCGGCATTGGCTTCTGCCAAACAGACAGACTGCGGGATATTTAAGAGCGAATAAGATGGCCCACAGACAGAGTACTGTGCCTTTGTACACAATGATAAAATGAAAAGGGGGGGGGGGATGCTTCATCCGAGCCCATTATTCTCTGCTGGTTAAGGTGAGGAAATGAGCGGAGAGGAGGAATTTGGACCCCTCGGTATTTTGGCGAGAAAGAAAGAAAGAGATGAAACAGCAGAGGAAGGTCAAGAGAACATAAGAAAAAGGAGCAGTGGGGAATGAGAGCGAGGGAGAGGGAGAGAGAGAGAGAGAGACGGACAGAGAGGATGAGAAAGTGAAACTATGTTGTCATGGAAACTGGCATGGATCTGAAGAGCAAAACAAGAATGTAAATTGGTTTACCCTCAGGGAATGTGACGGTGCTACAGGGGAGAAATGAGCAGGGAGGCGGTTTGAAGGCAGGACCTTCCTTTACGTTAGATCCACACCAGCAGATTAAAAGGAGAAAAAAAAAAAACGTGGAAAAGTAACGCTGACGCCGCGAGCTAACGTAGAGACTCCCAGCCTCGACGAGATGAGGAGCGGCCGCCCGGCGTCTCTTCGGGATCAACATTTACCTCCCGAACGGCGGGTTAGGAAACGTTTGAGGGGGTCAGAGGTCAACCTGAGCCGCAGGTGTCAGGGGTCAAGGCCTGCACAGACCCACGAGGCGGCACCTGTGTGCTTACTCTCGCCGCCTTCGTTAATCCCTCCCCACTCTTTCGCTCCGCCGCTGGAATCCCGTCATTAGATTTGAATTTGGAGTCGGCCGGGGGATGATGCGAATGTTGCCAAGAAACGAATGGTTTCCGTGGTGACAAACGATGGCCGTGTCGTTGTGCGGAGCAGCGCAGGAAGTCCAGCCGCTCACCTTACGGCTTTGCATCTGCGGCGATCGACAGCGTTTCCTCACACGACGCTCGCGCTTCATGTTCGCACGTGACGTCGTGATATTCGCTGTTTCGCAAAAGTTTGCGCGTGCATTGTGTTCACGTAGTGACACAGAAAAGACGTGTGACGCTGACGGACGGCGCCGAACTCTACGGCGACACCATCAGGTCTGATCCCAAAACTCCCAAATGCTTCACGAAGCAGCGAAGCCCGACGAGATAAACACACCGAACAACCTAATAACCAGCAGCCGTGTGCACATGTTTGTTTGCCAGCCTGACGGTGGTGTGTGTGTGTGTGTGTGTGTGTGTGTGTGTGTGTGTGTGCTTAGCGAGGAGGATAATTGTAATTGGGGAGAAGTGGTTGCCGTGGCATCTGGCGCTGATGCACAGCACTGGTCTCTCAAACAGGTGGATTCCCAGATGGGCAATCATGTTTCTTCCTCTTGCTCTTACTTTAAAAATCATGCAGGTCTTGGATTTAGGTGGAGGGGTGGGTGGGGGTGTGGGTGGGGGTGTGGGTGGAGACAGCAGGATGACATGGTGCTCAGGAAAGCAGGAGGCAGACAGTCCGGCGGACAGTCTTGTTGCCGCGAACACGGCCGACTCGTTTCCTTGGACGTTTATCTGGTGAGTTTAGGTTCAAGAATGAGCGACACAAACGTTCCCATTTTGTATCCCTTATTTGTGTAACACCAACACAAATACTACAGCTGGAACTAGATCCCCAAAAAAATCACAACAAAGTTTGGTTTGGGAAGGAAGGAAGGAAGGAAGGAAAGAAGGAAGGGAGGAAGGAAGGGCATCAGTGTGTCCTCGAAGAACCAGAATACCAGAACCAACTTGGACCTGAGCTCCGCCGAGCTGGAAAAACTGCAGAAAACCCCCAAATGACTCAGCTGAAGTTTGAGTCAGAGCGTTTCAGTTTCAGGACCCGGTGGAAGTCGACCGCAGCGTTCTCTGATTTACCGGCGTTACCGTGGGAAACGGCGGCGGGCAGCAGATGGCAGCAGAGCCGCTGTGATGAATTTGAACCGGGTTCGTTCAGCCCCCCCCCCCACGGTGAACACAGCCACAGGTAGGACTCGCTGAGCAGAAGAAGAAGAAGAAGAAGAAACGGCAGATTCCAGATGTTGTTATAAAACTGGCAGATCCAGATGTTTCAGGACTTTTTTTGTGGGATACTGATGAACTCCTAATAAACTGCGTAAAATTATTTACTCTTCAGCTGTGGAATAAAACCAATCGCCAATATGGAATCTTTAATATGAAATAAAACAGTTTAAGTGAAACTGAAATGTATATCCTAAATTTATGATTAATTTATGTATAAATATTAAAACACATCAAAGTGAAAGAGAAAGAGAAGCTTAAAAGTAAAAATAAATACATAAAAATTTTTAAAAAACACGTCGACAGTGATGAGATCATTTTGCTTTATAACTGCACTAATAAATTATGTTTTATTCTAAGTACCACATGTACAGTAGAGCCGGGCCCGTGAAGTTTAACAGGGGCCGCGTGAGGTGAGGGCCTGCCCTGCCTGAAGCTCGACCCTAAAAAAAGGTTACGGGGTTTTGGTGTGTGTGTGTGTGTGTGTGTGTGTGTGTGTGTGTGTGTGTGTGGGGCTGCGGTGACCCCGGGCGAGGCCCTGAACGCCTCCTCGGGCCTCAGACGTCGTACATGTGGCGTCTCCCTTTGAAACGGCGAAACAGTCTGGATCCTATTAAACCTTTTGTCTTTCTCCCTCTCCTGCTCGCTCTGTCTGTTTTTACTTTGTGTTATTCATATTCATTCCATTACAGCCACACACACACACACACACACACACACACACCACCAGTCTCGCAGATCCCACAATGCATTTCACCGAGACTGCTCTGCAGATGTTCTCATGAATCCCCGGCACAGAAATGTCAGACGGAGTCGGACTCTGAACATCACGGCAGGGACGTAATCCTTAAAATGGAACGATTAACACGTTCCGACGCCGCGAAAGAGAACGGCGGCTGGTTCTACCGACGGCAGCAGAACCCGGCGGAACCGCCCGGCCCGGGCCCACGTGACCCGGCAGCCCGGCTGAGAGCGACCTCATCTGGATCTGCCATCAGTCGCTTGTTAAACGGCGGTGTGCGAGCGGGGCGGGACCTCCGCACACAAGCTGCAGGTCGCAGTTTGTTTAGCGTGTGTGTGTGTGTGTGTGTGTGTGTTTGTGTTTGTGCTGTGCAGGCAGCGACACACAATCTGCCTCCCTCCTCCTCCCCCGCTCTCTCCGAATCCTCGTCCATGTAATTGATCCCAGACTGGACACTTGCGTTGCCAGCAGCGATTCATATCGTTTTTATCTTTCAGACAAGCCCTCTACTGCTTCCAGATGGGGGAGGCGCTCTGGGGTTCAAGTTTGTTTTGAAAAAAAAAAAAAAAGGAGAAAACTTTAATGCTTTAATGTCTTTACCTTACCGAACCCACAGGAGCAGGATGATTCCGCCTTTTTGTTGTTGTTTGTTTGTTTGTTTGTTTTCACGGCTCCTCTGCGTTTGAACGGAGGCGTATCATTGGTCACAGAGCGGCTCCAGCCACGTCACGACTTCCTCCGACGCGTCACGTCCGAGGCGTAAACACGCCGCCGAGCTTCGTTTCCGCCAATCGGAATCAAGGAGTGTTGAGCAAACGCTTCCCGCACGTCCACAAAACATCGTCGTTCCCAGAAATGAAAGTTCTCCCTCTCGTGAGCGACGTCAGAATGAAGCAAGTGTCCGTTTTAGGAGCTCGTAAAGCAGCTGAGGCCAACGGGTCAACATCTGTGCAGATGTTTCACAAACTGTCGGGTCGACAGATTCACGGATCACGTTTAAAAATGCAACTGGAGTTATCTCATCTCCTTTAGTAACACGCTGCACCATCTTTTACCAATGGAAAGTAAAAAAAAAAAATGTTGGGTCACAAATACAAAAATAAAAAATATGACTCACTGCTCAATAAGAAGAAATATGAGTGTAAAAAATATGTAATATACAGATACAAACATGTAAAGATGTAAAAAAAAAAAATCTAAAAAATAAAATATATATAAAGACTCAATATACAATATTAAAGTAACTATAATAATATTATTATATAATTTATACACACTGGATCTGTAACTGCCAATCACTTAAACTGACTAAAATTCATTTATTCATTTATTTATTCATTATTGCATTTGCTCTGGTTTCATTTTTACTGCAGGAAGTCTGATATCCACACAGGGAGGAAGTTCCCCGGGTGGAGAGCGTGCAGCTCTCAGGCCCCTGCCAGCCGCCGTGCCAACCGGCGTCACGCACGTTCCCGCCCGCCGCTCCTAAATCACACGCAGGATTTCTGTCTGGAAGACGAAGGAGTTAAACCGTGTTTGACAACTCCATTACACCAGCGGAAAACAAAACAGTAATTTCACTGTCATGTCTGAAGCTTTCCTGAAGCTAATTTTCGTTTTTAGGGAAACGTCTCAACATTTAAATTGTCGACACACCGCGAGTCTGATAATTTACTGTCGTACATCTGGGGATAAATTGGATAATAATACAAAGTGTTCCCCCGAATGCTGCAGTCGAAACGGCCTGAACAAGAAAACAGGAGTCACAGCGACAGTGAAATATGTCGTTTGACGCTGCAGGAGGAAAAAAAAAACCCAATGGCCGTGAAGTTAGCGTCCGCCCAAAGCAATTTAAACGCTAAATGTTTCAGCCCATTGACTACACATCACATACTGTACACTCTGCGCCGCCGCTAATCATTTCTGATAGCATGCTGCGGCTCCAGCTGAACTGACTGTAAACACCCCGACATCTGCAATAACTGTAAACGCGCCATTCATCAAGTCGGCGGCGTCCGTCTCAATATATGTCTCACAGCACGGAGGTAAAGACGAAACACCTCGGCTGGTCGGCTGGAAAATAATGATGAATTACGGCAGCCATGTTTTATCTGCATTAAAGGAACAGTCCGACATGTTTGGAACATACCTGCAGTCACTGTTTATAAATGAAGCATTAATGTAATTGACCTCTGTCTCCTGATCTGATAAAAAAAAAAATAATAATAATAAAAATAATAATAATGGATTACATGTTCCTCTCTGCCCTCAGCTGCCACAGCAGAGTCTGGAAAACAAAGAGGCCTGTGACAGACCACCTGCTCAGAGAGGATTGTGGGTATGAGGCTACTGTACACTAAACAGCTGAACCAGGAGCCGGGTCCCGCGGGGGCCACAGGGCTGGAGGGGCGGGGATTGGGGGCGGGCTTCTCCGGACGAGGTGGAAATGGCCGCGGCGGCGTATATCTGCTGCTTGGGTTGTGACGGACAGTGGCCGAGTCGGCGCTCAGTCCATAAATACTCCACGCTACATTAGCCACCAAAGCCGTTCCACATGTTGTTTGCAGAAGGGCCTCAGCGGCGCTTAAACCCCCGATCCCCATCTGGCTCTTTCCAGGTCATCGCATCCAGGACTTCGCCGCGCGGTCCCCGGCTCGGACGCGCCAGGGCCGGGTGTAGTCCAGCGGTTTACACACCCGACCTAGCGCAAGCTTAATCCGGGTCGGACCGGCGCGCTGTAAAAAAAGATCCCCGCTCAGTCTTTACAACGCGGGGGTCAGCTGACTCCAAACAATCTTTAAATGATGACGGAACCGGATTAAATAATCTCAGCCCCGTTTACAGATTTTGTTCTGCCGAACTCGTCCGTTTCACGAGCAGCACGAGTCTCCGTCTCATTTAAAGACGACTCTTGCGGTTTTACTGTATCCGAAGAAATTTGCCGTCCCGTCTCTCCACGCGAAACCCCGAAGGCGTCATCAATCGTTTTAAGATTTCGCCGGGCGAATTCGATCAGATTAATTCCCTTTGGAGGGCGTCGCTAAAACACAGCGCTTGTACGTGAAAAAAAAAAAAACAAAACGGCACAAACATCGAACAGGAAGTGCAAAACAGCTGACTTCCTGTGGGGTAGAGCTCAGGGAGGTTGGTACGTTACACGTGTCTCGTGGGCTCGTTTGTTGAGGGGGGGTTTGACGTCGCGTGTTTTATTCCCTTGCAAACGTGATTAACGTTTGTCAGGAAGAACAATCATAAAAACCAGAGCACTTTATCTCCCGTTGCCGGCGAACGTGAGCGGCAAAACAAACACGGGTTTTTTTTTTTTTTCCGGAGCCTTCCTGTAAAACAATATTTTTGGGCCTGCGCCTCCTCCTGGGGGGGTTCACTTATACAGAGGAGAGGGGGGCCCCCTTCCTGCTGCCCTTGTCCCAAGGCCAGTCAGCTGTGGCTCTGCTCCGAGGTTCGGGTCCGGGGCCCGACGGGGGGTGGTGGGGGGGTTGCTTTTTACGAGCCTCCTCCACCCTGCCTGCCCGGCAGATAAATGATGGAGCAGAAATATATATATATATATATATATATATATATATATATATATACGGTAGGCTGGCTAATATACGAGTGCCTGTCTGCTGGAGGAGTACAACGGGCTCGCTCCTCCTCCTCCTCGATGTGTGGTCCCCAACACAACTGTCAACTGAAGGAAAAGCAGAGAGGAGGAGGAGGAGGAGGAGGAGGAGGTGGAGGAGGTGGAGGAGGAGACAAGCCAGCATGAGACGCATGGGAGTCACAGCTGAGGGCGATGGACCCGGTCAGATGATGAGCGCACAACGCATCCTCGCTGTGCACACACACACACACACACACACACACACACACAGGTGGTCCCTGTTGCAACCAATCAGGTCGGCGCTCCACGTCGCCGCCGGTAACGACCGATCTAATCACAGGGCGCGCTGGCTGGCGGAACCCACCTGTTTTGCCAGAATCGCTTCGCCCGGTCGGGGCGGGTGGCACATGTTGGGGTGGCGGTAATGTGCGACCCAGATCCCCCACACGGGCCCGGCTCTCTGGTTCTGATTCTGTTCTCTGATCTGCTGCCAAGAATGAAGAAAACACACAACCCAGAAAACAGTTGCTGAAGCCGGGGTCCGCTCGATGGGGCGCTGCACCTGAAAGCTTTTACGGGACTAAGAGGGTCCAGATAAGATGCAACTTCTCCCTTTGTCGCAACACACACACACACACACACACACACACACACACACGCAACACACAACACACAAACACACACACATCCAAAACATTTTGTTTTTCAACGACTCACATTTTCCAGTCGCCTGGTCCTCTTCCTTCCCTTTTTTTTTTTTTTTGAGGGTGTGTGTGTGTGTGTGTGTGTGTGTGTGTGTGCGTGTGTGTGTGTGTGTGTGTGTGTGTGTGTGTGTGAGCAGATGTGGCCGGCCCTGGTGTGCAGCGCTGCAGCACGTTCACAGGGGACGTGTTTCACCAGTGAAGAATTCGGTCGGGTCTTTCTGGTCCCGTTAACGGCCGCAGCTCGGACGTTACGGTCCAGCGGCGGCGGCGGCGGCGCCGTGCGCGGTTTCGTCACGGGGAACGCTGAGGTTTTTACTTTTTCCCAATTCGCAGAAAAAAACACAACTTATGTTAATAACGCGAGGCCGTTCCCAGAGCTTTCGCCCGCGGCCTCCTCCGGCGAGAAAAGCTGGCCCAGGTGTCACTGCGCGACTTTTCCCGCTGCAGCGTCGAAGCCTCTTCTTCTTCTTCTTCTACTGCATTTCCACGCAGACCGCCAGCGAACGCCGCCCTCCACGGTGGACAACGCGCGCTGACAGCCGAGCAGCGACTCCAAACTGCGACAAAAAAAGTCTCAAATTTGTTAAGTCCTCGTAAAGCGGTCTGCGTTCGCCGGGTTTCTGTCGCGCGCTTGTATCTCCGTCCTCTCCGTCTCCGTCACCGTCTTACGCCCGGCGTGTTTTCGAACGCGTCTCTTGGCCCGCTCGTCAAAAACACACCTGCGCCCGTGCGTTCGCCGTCCTGTCATTTGCCCTCCCCCCACCACCACCACCCTCATGTTGTTTTATATCACGTTTTTACTGCATCTGTCTGTCTTCCAGCAGCTTTCTAAATATAGTGCTGCTCTTTCACCCCTAAAAAAAAAAAAAGAGCCGAACACTCAGTCCCTACTAATTACAGTCTTCTCCTCAGTCTGGGGTTTTGCCTCCAGTAAGAGCAGGTTTACAGGCCGCTCGCACGGCTCGGCTTCAGGCCGAGCGAGGCCCAGACATCAAGCGAGGCTTCTGGGAAGCGGAGTCTTTACGGGGGGGCAGCCGTAATGACGCCCGCTGTTCATCTCTTAAATCTGCTCCAAAAACGGAGCGTTGTGTGGTTGAGACGCTGCATTTATTCACCCCCACCCCCCCCGTGAGGCTAAATAATCTAAGGCTATCTCCACCGGGTTTGTTGAATAATAAATGAAGCGCGCGGCATCGTCCCCGACACCCTACACCCCTCGCCCTCGGGTCGGGGCGTCCGCCGATGAATAATTTAAACGGCGGCGCAGCAGCGTGGGCCCGCGCCGGACGGCGACGGCCTTTAAATAGCCTCCCGACTCGAGGTTTGCAGCCGGAGCTCGGCGGCACCGCGGCGACTCCGAGGATGAATCCGTCTTCCTGGCTGCTCCTCTGCTGGCTGGCCACCCCTGCCCTGCACGGTAAGGCCCCCCCCATTGTGCTTCAGTTTACTCTGACAACAAAAGCGACGAGTCGGGGCGAAGCCGCTTCGCCTTCTCTTTATCATTGTTTCCCGCGGGGTTGCCGAGCGCCGCCATAAAACGTGATCCATCAAATCGGCCCGAGGCGCACAAACTGCCAGTGTGTTTAATTATGTGTTGTTCATCCTCTGGAGCTGACGCAGACGTTCCCAACCCGCTGTGAGGTCTTGTAAAGTTTGCACCCCCCCCACACACACACACACACACACACACACACACACACACACACACACACACAACGTGCAACATCAGACCTTTTCTTTCTGTCTCCGGCCGTCCCTGCAGGTCTGGAGATACCGGACCCAGAGGAGGTGGAGTACGTCCGCTCCCACGCCGCGGCGCCGGCGGGCGGCGCGGTCACCTTGGACTGCGGCCCCGCCCTGCCCGACATCTTCATCTGGGGGTTCACCAAGCCGGGGAGCGACGGCAACGTGGCCGTGGCCTACAACTACGGACGAGGCCCGAAGCTCCAGCCGCGGTCCGGCGAGCTGGGCCGCGCGCGCGTCGCCGCCAACGCCTCCGCCCTGGTCATCGAGGAGCTGCGGCGGGAGGCGGCGGGGATGTACACCTGCCAGGCGCTGTACCACGCCGAGGACGGAGCCAGGGTCACGTTCTACTTCACCCGGCTGGACGTGGGTGACGACTGACGGCTCGCTGACGTCCGCTCGCCACCAGCTGTTGAGTTATGGATCTTGATTTATCAACAATGTCTTTCTGGATTTGCAAAATTGTGTCTCTGTGCATCCTCCTGATAAGATTTAAGAAAAAAAAAACACGTGGCTGTTGAATTTTTTAAATGTAGATGGGGGGGGGACTTGCTTGACCAAATAAAAAAAACTAACTAAAGTGGCGTAACGCACACTGAAACACTTTGATCAGCGGCTGACTGCGCCATTGTCTCCTGCGAAGCTTTGTAGCCGTATAAACTTACGCGGCGTGACACGGTTTCAGTTTCAAACGCTTCCCCTCCTCCTGTACGGCGTCCATTATTAAAGCCACCTGGGGCCGTCGGGACCGGGACGCCTGTTGTTGGCGAACAGTCGTCCGGGGCCCGTTGCGTCGCGTTTCCCTTCTGCCCGCGTCAACAGGTCCGACCCCGGCCCGTCGTCGATCGGCTCGTTATTGATCCAGAGCGGGATGAAATGCCTGTCGACAGGAGGGGAGGGGGCCGTTTGATTGGATGCAGCTGGGATGAGGAAGATGAGGATGAGGGTGTAGTTTTTTTTTTTTCCTCTTCCTGATTAAATTCAACAGGTGGGGCACACGCGTTATTAGCCGTACATGAGCTCATCCGTCGCAGGGACCCACCGGAACACGCCGCTGGAGCTCGTCCAACCCAAACACACTTGGCTCGCGGTTTGTGACATCTCAAGGATGAAAACACCCCCGGGGTGGGGGGTGGGGGGGGTTAACAGCACACTGCCCAATTCATGAGAAGAACATTCATTCAGGGGGGGGTGGAGAGGAAGAATGGTGGGCGGAGGGAACAGAGAGAGAGAGAGAGAGAGAGGGGGGACCGGCGTTAACAGGTCGGCTCTGCGGCGAGGGGGAAGGAATTCCGGGGCGGACAATGAGCGTTCCTGTTCCCGCGGGCTCCTTAATGAAGGGGCGGGGCCGCGTGGGCAGAGGGCGCGGGGCAGCGCCCAGGGATGGTGTCGACGGACGGACGTGGGAGACGGAGACGCCGCTCCCTCGGAGACAACCCCGGCCCTTATCTCCTCCTCATCGGGCCGGCCCGTATCTGTCAGCGACCCCCCCCCCATCCCACCCCGGACCGTTCCTCTTTCATTCCCAGCTTCATTTCCTCCCCATTGTTTCGTCCCCGGGAAATGTAACGGAGACTCCAGCTCTCGAGGTGCCGCACGGAGATAAACAAAAAAAAAACCTCCACTAAGACGGGCCCCGCTCTCTCGCTTTTCCTTTGGGAACAACTTTAAAAACCTCAGAGAGCGTTTCAGGGCCGCTGCTGGGAAAAGAAACGGGCCGAGGTCACGTCACAGCACGAGCGGCCTCCGTCCAACGCTAAAATAAACCGGCGGAAGAGGCCGCGCCACGCCTCGCGAGTAAATCCAGGATTCTCCCGCACGCTGTCGGCAGGGAGCGGAGGACTCCGGGTCCGGCCAAGGGGCCGGCACCGGCAGGGAAAAGCCCGCACCGCCGCCGCCGTCATCCTCGGCGGAGCGCGGCCAAGGCCCCGTCATCCGGCCCGCTGCAATCCCATCAGCTCCAATCAGCCGGCGCGCCGCGGAGGATTTTAAACCTTTTAAGAAAACGGGTTTTGGCCGAGTCGGGCCCCGAAACCCGAGAGGAGCTTATTACGCCCGAGTTATCTGCAGTCTGACATCACGGCGTTCGATGACAGGGCTTCGGCTCGCCGCCGCCGCCGCCGCCGAACACGCCCCGGTGAGGTAACGCAACGCGCAGCTCCAGCTGGCGACGGCGAAGCCGATCCGCAAACCGTGGCGTTTGTGAACGTCGCTGCGGCAATGAAACAGAGAAAAGTTGTCGTTTTTTTTTTTTAACTCTTCCATATCTTCTCTTTATATTATTACAAAACTTTACACAGACACATCGCTAATCTCCACGCCGGAGCGGACGAAAACAACAAAAAATAAAAAGTATTTCTCATCCAAAAGGCATAAATAATATAAAAGACAAACTTTGTTTTCTTTAAAACAGATACATTCATATGAAATAATATTTCACGACTACAAAAAAATAAATAAGTCATCTAAACAGTTTGTTTTTTTTAATCTTTCATGAGTCCGCCCGCCTGTGGGATTCGGTTTCTGTCTTTTGAGCAACGCTCCCTTTTCTTTTCTCCGTCTGGCTCCGCGCTCTGTCATTTTTTTTTTCCCCCCACGTCTCTCGGTCCGTCTGACGGCTTTGTGTCCTCGTCACCGTAGCGACGCGCAGTGTCTCCGACTGTCCCGTCGCCAGTGATATTTTCCACAAGCGTCCGTCCGCCAAACAAACCCCCCCCAATAAAAAAAAAAAACGCCTCCACGCCGCTCAGACCTCCTGCGGGCCGGGCTGGATCAGCTCTCCCGTCAGGCCGCCGCTCAAGATCCACCCAGGCTTTTCGTCAGAGTCCAAGTCCGGCAGGCCGAGACTCTCCCAGCACACAACAGGCCCGTCCGAGTCCACCACGCACTCCGGCTCCTCCTCAGCTGCACAGAGGGAGGGGGGGGGTGTCTTTGGTTTACATTTCATATTAAATAAGACAAGCACAGATTCTGCAGGGGCCCGCGGTGTAATTTGTGGCGACGCTGCGTAGTTTGTCCGCGCGGCGGTTTAAAAACAGGAGTTTGATTTCACAACACGAGGGGAACGTTTCCACTTGGCCCGCCCCCGCCGGGACCGAGCTCTCGCGTCTGGAAGAAACAGTTTTTTGGGGGAAATATGCTGACGCGCCCTCTTCGCCAAGAACCGGGATGAAAAGATCGATACCAGTCGCGTCTGTCCGGTAAATATGAAGCCGGAACCAGCAGCTCGGAGGTTCGGGTCAACGGTAACAAAAATCTGCTTTTAAATCATCAGCGTTTAAGGGGTTAAATGTTCTGGACTTTCCCCAATTATCTCAAGAAAGCAAATATTTCCAAGACTGTTCCTTCCACTGCCTCGTGTGTTACTGTAAAAGCTATTAGTCGGCCCGACTGTAATTTTATTATTCTGCATTATCCGACCATTACGAGGTGTTCTCGCAATAAAGAGCACGAAAGCAAAGTGATAAATGATTCAAAAAGCACTCGGGCCGAGTTTGATTACGATCGCGAGGAGTTCCTGCTTAAAATAATCATGTTTTTGTATATTTTAGTCGCTGTGCTCATAATTCAATTACATTAATTGGTGTTTTGTTTTTGTTTTAAAAAAAAAAAATTAAAGTTGCACAACCAGCGCCGAACGTGAAAAGTTACAGTTTTCTGCAGCAATTCAAATTTAATTAATCAGCTGATTTGCGTTAAATGATGCAGACATAATGTTGTTTCGCCAGAGGGAGAGAAAAAAAAAAAAAAAAGAAAAACAGAGGAAGAGAAAGAGTGGAGGAGGAAAAAGACAAAATAACGGAAAGACTGTGTGGGCATCTGGTCTCACCAGTGTCGTCCGCTGGAGAGTTTTCATTGTCCCCACCAGACAGCAGGAATGCTGCGAGGGCGACGACTCCCGGCACCCCGGCTCGGCCTCGGAGTCGCCGTCCGGGCCGCGGCACGGCGCCGGGACCTGGCCCAGCGGCACCATCTCCAGCCCGTCCTGCTGGCACGGCGCCACGCGGTGCATCATGGGCAGCGTGCCGTTGGCCTTGTTGTAACATCTGCTCAGAAGACAGAAACAGAAGTGGGACGCGGGTTCGTCTACGGGGTGCCGACCCGCCGCTTCACATACCGTTCCCGTTCTTCCCTCTCTCGTAGATATCTGTGGGGTTTTTTCCCCGACAGACACAGACAACCCTTGTGCTGATACTCCTTAACGGCGCAACAAAACAATGGCAGCTCTTAACACAACCGGCGCGCACAGCTGCACAAAATCTTTTAAAAACGGCTGGACCGGAGATTAAAGGTCCGGGTCCCCGCTGCCTCTAAGCGACTGTGACACGCTGCGGTTCTGCTCGCCGGTGAATTTCCCCAAACGTAGACCCACGTGATTGGACGGTGACCCCCCCTCCTCTTTTCCCAGCAGCCGGAGGTAAATAAACACAGGGCTCATTAGGTCTGCTGGCTGGGTGCACACAGGGTAAACTGTGATGCTGGGGACCCTTAAGTATATAAACAGGACTAGCAGGAGGGCAAATGAGTGTGTGTGTTGGGGTGTGTGTGTGTGTGTGTGTGTGTGTGTTGGGGGGTAACAAGCAAAGTAGGACAAACTTCTGCTTAACTGCAGCTCATGAAATATGAGCAATGTTGAATTTTGTCATGCCGGCATTTCCTGTCATATCCATATTCCAGACTTTGGGAAAAAAAAAAAAATAAATAAAAAACACACGGGGTTTGGTTTGCAAACAGCTTCACCCAGATTGTGTTCCCTCACGGCCAAAAGCTGCAGTCGAACCCGGATGAATATTCAAATACATGTAAATAAACTTCCGGAGATTCTCTTAAAAAGTATGACCAATGAGAAGCAGGCGTCCAGGTCTTACCTGTTGTTGTTGCACAGGTTCTGACAGCTCATACAATCAGACGACTCCGTCTGGGGCAGAGCTGTGTACACACCCCCGCCCTGACAACACAAACACCACAATCAGCCAAACGGATCCGGGGGGGCCAGAACATCTACACGTGACTCGTGAATCTACGAACCCGCCGCACTCACGTTGTGGTGGTGGTGGGGGTGCGAGTGCTCGCAGTCGCGGGGGCCGTGGGGCAGGGAGCCGTCGTGGCCGACGTGCGGGTGGCCTGGCGAGAACAGGCCGCCGGAGCCGTTGAGCAGCGCCAAGCCGTTGGGGAGCTTGTGGTGGAGGTGATGGCAGCTCTGGGCCAACAGGGGCCCGCTGTGCCCGTAGCCCCCGTGGACGCCCCCATTGATGCGGCCGGCGCCGGGCAACGCCGTGTACTCGAGCATGTGGCCGTTCATCTCCGCCGGCTGGTACAGGTAGCCGGGGGGGTCGTACTCTGCGGAGGAGACAATGGAGATGAAAAAATTAATAATCTCATTGACTATAAGCCTTAATAATGGAGTGCAGACAGATATGTGGTTTCTTTTGTAAGATAGCGAGCTTACAAGCCACGATAGCTAGCTAGCTTACACTCTACATTAGCTAGTAGCTCAATGATAGCCAGCTAGCTTACGCGCTACAATAGCTAGTAGCTCAATGATAGCCAGCTAACTTACGCGCTACAATAGCTAGTAGCTCTATGATAGCCAGCTAGCTTACGCGCTACAATAGCTAGTAGCTCTATGATAGCCAGCTAGCTTACGCGCTACAATAGCTAGTAGCTCTATGATAGCCAGCTAGCTTACGCGCTACAATAGCTAGTAGCTCTATGATAGCCAGCTAGCTGACACACTACAATAGCTAGTAGCTCTAAGATAGCCAGCTAGCCAGCCAGCTACAATAGCTAGTAGCTCTACGATAGCTAGCTAGCTGACACGCTACAATAGCTAGTAGCTAAATGATAGCTAGCTAGCTCGCACAGATAGACACTCTATTGATCCTTGTCAGAAAACGATTGTGCTGCAGCAGCCACATCCTACTGTAAAAAACAGTAGTAAGTAAAGTAGAAATTAACAAGAACAAATACTAAAAACAGAGAATGGAGATGAACGGCAACAGAGCTGAGGGCAAAAATATGAGCTAAAATAGATATAAAATACAGTGGGCAATCTGAGCAGGACGTACAAAGTTAGCGCTTTATTATACATATATAAACAAGCTATACTGAGCGTTCTGGTCAGTTGTGTCCATTAAGCAGTGGACAGTTGGCAGGAGCGACCCCCTTTACCCTGTAAGATACAAAACCCAAACTATTTACTGGGCCAACAGTTCTGGTAAAGAGTCCACCCAACAACGGCGAGCTGTTTTGCAAGCGCTGTGGGATCCATATCTGGACTTGGAACTGCTGGAGCTGTCACGGCTCCAACTCTCTCTATTAAATATGAGACAACTCTGGGGTTGGCGCGCCGGTCGGACCGCGGCGTGATGCAACGACCCGCGGGTTGCGCGTTTGCTCCGGGTTTGTGTCCGCCGACTCACTGTGCATGTTGCTCTGCTGGCGATTCCTCCACAGGCACATGGCGATGAAGGCCAGCAGGATGAGCACCATCACGCCCAGGACGCAGCCCACGATCAGGTACAGGAGTCCCCCGGGGGGGCTGGGTGGCTCCTGCGGGTGGGGGCCGGGCGGGGTGACGGGGTGCTGGCTCGGGGCCCCCGGGGCCTGACGTGCTGCGTCACAGAAGGACAACAAAGAGAAATCACACATGGGCGAGCTGTGAATCGCACACCATTGTTGTTGGTCTCGTAAAGCTGTGAGCGTTTATGATGTGTAATTGCGGCAGTGACACCCATTATTAAAGTCACGGAAACATGTCCGATCACGAGGAATGAGAGCGTTTTCTTTTCTCACCTTTGGTCTCGCAGATCATGACGTTGCTGTACTCGCTCTCCCCCCCGTCGTTAAAGCACTGCATCTTGATATCGTAGGAGGTCTCGGGCTGGAGGTGGCCAATCATGTGCCAGTGTTTCACACCTGAGAAGGCGGGGGGGTGGGGGGTTAGAAAGGTGAGAAACCACTTCCTCCAGTGTTGACTCAACGTTACCTGTGTAAACTCACAATCAGTAATTCCTGCCGTCTCCACCGTCTCGTCACGCCTCACACTTTGACGGAGGTCATGTTCTTTCATGCTCTCTCTCTCTCTCTCTCTCTCTCTCTCTCTCTAACTCAACCCCCCCACCACCACCACCACTCTCTCTTACTCCATCAGTCCCACGAGGGCCCAGACAGTTGCTTTACTCTAGATGAACTCCATATATGGCAGCTTAATGTTTGTCCTGGCTTGCCTCCAGTATTCCCATTTTACACACACTGGACGTGCACACACACACACACACACACACACACACACGCTGCTGCACTGCAACACACAACCACGCCACTGCGTGTTCAAAAATCACACACGAAGCGACCTCAACCTCCGACTTGGAAACGCTACGCTTCCCGCAAACGGGGCTGAAAGAAGCGTCTGTTTGGTCCGATATGAAGTTGAATAAAGTTTAATGAACGAGGGCACGTGCGTGTTGCTACGTTGGATTTTTGACGCCTCAAGAAAAGCGGGAACAATAAAAGAAACCTGCTGCCGAAGCCAAATCCAGCCGGTGACGAAAGGCAGCATCAATGATCGAAAAAAACCCAACATGTGGACGTGGAAATCCTTGTCAGATCATATGTTTTGGTAGAAAAATGAGATGCAGTCTGTTTTTACTGTTTCATGAAGCATTAATATGATCACAAATCCCAAACTTCACTTTGCATTTCGCTCATTTTTCGCCTCTTTCCACCAGCGAATCAGCAAACGCGACGCAACGAGAGCTGGGCGGAGTTACCGGACCATCCCTCCTCCGCTTCCTGTACCAGGCTCCACGCTGTTAACATTCCACCCGGCAACCCGAGCCCCTCTCCTCCGGCCCGGCTCATATTTCAGCTCTGGCCCCATTAGTTGGCAACCATTTATTAAAAACAGATTTCAGAAAGACTTCCCTCGCCGCCCGGGGGACAGCGCGCTCTATAAATCACCCCGGCGGAAAATGCCCCCTCTTCGCCGCGCCCCGATCTTTTACGCCGAGTATCCATTACCGTTCCAAATCGCAGTTTATCGGCGCAGCGTGAGACCCGGCGTCCGGGACCGGACGCTGCGGTGTGCGCTCACCTTCCACCACGTCCCGTTTGTAGTCGCTGTCGTTGTCGCTGTCCGTCGGCCTGTAGTAAATGTAGAAGCCTTGGATCGGGGTGTTGTTGTTACTCGAGGGACTGTACTGGATGGGGACAGGAAAAAGGAAATTGGACTTCAGGAATTATGATGCAAAGAGAGGAAATTTTCCGGCGACTAACGGCGAATTATTGGGTGAAGACGACGCTCAATCAGAAAGGTCCGACGGAGTCTCAGCTGCCGAATTATCAAGGCTGGAGTCGGACCCGGTCTTAGACGAGCCGACACTTTACCTAAGGTGCCTTAACTCAAATGATTGTTGATCTCAGCGTTTATCTTTCCGGCGTACTCACAGTCCAGCGCAGCATGATCTGCGTGTCGCTGATGGCGTCCGTGGACGAGATGTGCGGGCCGACCACGGGCCGGTCCGCCATGCGCGGGCTGGCTTGCGGCACCTGGTACGGTTTGGAGGGGATGCTGTGGGGGCTCTCGCCGTACAAGTTCATGGCGGCGACGCGGAACCTGTAGGTGGAGCCTGGAAAACGGGGAAATGACGACGTTACCGCACGGCGGCGCCGATGAACTCGCGCCCGAGTTCGGTCACGTCAGCTGTTTGTGTTCCTGAGTCCTCTCAAAGAACCAAAAGGACCGAACCGCATCCGAAGACTCACCGGGCTCCAAGTTGCGAACTTCCACCGACAGCTTGAGAGGCGAGATGTTATCCGCCGCCACGACCCACTCGGCGCTGCGGCCGCGCCTGTACTCCACGCGGAAAGCCGTGATGGGCGAGCCGCCGTTCGCCCTGGGGATCCAGGTGACGTAAACCGAGCTCTCGGTCGCCATGGAGATGGTCGGTCGATCGGGGGCCTCGGGCACTGCGGCCAAGACGGGAGAAAAAAAAAACAAAAACTTTTGAGTTGCGCAACATGAGTTGGCAACTTCGTCCAATCCCGTGCGAGGAAGGAACGAAGGAAGAAACCAAACGGAAACAGGAAGAATCATTTCTAACACAAAGATCACTCATTTTTATTTTTTTTTTTTTTTGCAGGACGCTTGTGGACGTACACAGTTGCTAAGAAAAGATACTGGATGTCATTTTCTTTATTTTCTCGTTAAATTTGAAAAAAACGTTTGCGTTGCATTTACGACTTCTCTCGAGCCGCCGTCTTTGCCCTTTTCCAACAGATGTTGCACCAGAGCCGGCGGAGCTCAATGTACAAATATTTTACGTGAGGTTAAAAAAAAAAAAAAAAAAAAAGAGAGAGAGAGAGTACACATCACAGTGAAGTGGCACGTCGCAGAGGAATGTGTACTTACTGCCTGGGCGCTTAGCCACAGAGTGAGAGAGGGCAGGAGAGAGCGAGAGAGAAAAAGAGAGGGGTTAGCGAAAAGACCGATGTGAGTCGCAGCAAAAAAACAGACTTGTAATTGGAGTAACACACACACACACACACACACATCTGACCCTAAAGCCGTGTGAAATCTCACAGCTTTCTGCTCAGAGCATCCTTCATCCAACGAGTCATTACAGGGGCGTCAGCGACCGTTTTTTTCCCTCCGAGACACGAAACAGACGGCGTGGAGCTCGGCGACCCGTTCGGCGCGGTTCTGGTCGTGAATCCGACGGCGCCTACCTCGGTCGTGTATGATGACGCCGAAGTGCGTGTTGGGGGTTTTGTCCTCGGGAACTTTGGGGGCCATGGAGACGACCGGAGGTTTGGACGGGTTCTTGTTGGAGGAGGTGCTCTTCTCTGAGGGAGGACAGAAAGGACGGGAGTGAGAAAACGAGACAGCACAGGGCGACCGATATTTGCACCTGAGAAAACCCAACAATTTAATAAGAGCAAACTGACACCAGCAACCGGCTATCAGCGCCACCCGGCTCTGACATTTCCTGGTTCTGGTTTTGATCGGGTTTCAGCTTCACGCCGGACGTCTCGGCAGCTAACGGCTCGACTGTGCAAAAAAAATCATCCAGCTGATCCGTTTTAAACCGGGCCGGAGCTTCTGCCGGGGACACAGAGGTCAGCGCCGCCGGGTCGGTTCTGGGTGTCTGAGGTTCTTAATGCGTTCTCAGGCTCCGGCTCCAGCTGTGGTGGCTGATTTTGAAAGTTTTTGGTCCTCCTGTTTTCTTTTTTTTTTTTATTTGATTATGGGTTTAGCGTTTCTCCATCAGAATTTTATTTCTGGCAGCGAAGAAACAAGCGTCACGTAGAAAGATCCGTTCTCACGGACGAACGCAGTCGGCCAGGTGAACGAACGAATGTGGGCCGACGCGTTCTCAGACCTTTATATGAGTGGAATCGCTCTCAGGAAGGTGCCGGCGATCCGGTGGAGTCTGAGGCCACATCTGGACACGAGAGCCTGGTTTTGGACCGGTCGGCGTTTCTTTGGGCCAGGACCGTTTTGTAAAAAAGAACCACCCTTGGAATACAATCGTGTCCATGGTTCCTGGCAGCGTCTGACATATTTCGGAGCGGGGAACTTTTCTCTCAGCCCTGCTGTGGTGCAGCATTATTGTTAGTTTGCGAAACATCTGCGGTGGTTCTTATTTTTATTTGTTTAAAAAAAAACACCCAACTTGATCATTATGCTTATATTTATAATTGTTATTTAAAGGAAAAAAACCTTCCCTCAGATAGAAACTGCAGATGAGTTCATTTTTATTTTGGGGGGGCGAAAATACTTTTTGGTGCAAAATCGTGAGATTCTACGGGTTTTTGCACAGAAATCGGCCTCAGCGCCTCCTCACCTGAAAACTCCCGAGTTTATTTTACGCATTTCCTCGATGGATGGAGGGAAAAAGACGAAGGTTTCTGCTGAATGTCAGCGCAGGATGGCGGAGCCCAGAAACGACCAGATGCTCTTTAACTCAGAGGACCTGACAGCGAAACCTGACATTTACTGGTGATGTTTTAGGCAGCTGAACATTTTCTTCGTTCTCTTGTGGCTTTAGTTGGAAAACTTGGGGGGGGGAGCGGTGTCTTCCAGTGGTCAGTTATTCCCGGGAATACCGCCGGAGCTCGACCGATAACGGCAGTTCACGTGACGCGTTTTTTTTTCTTTTTCCGGTCGGACTGACCCTTGCCGGTGCGGAACGTGAGCATGGCCGGCTGACCCTCGCCTGCCGAGCTCCGGGCCACCATCAGAACCTCGTACAGACTGGAGGACTCCAGCTCCGACAGCCGCAGGGTCTTCTCGCTGCCAGGGACCCGGACCGTGTGCCAGTTCCCCACCACGGTTCCCATTTCATCGACCTAACACACACACACACACAGAATATGACTCAGAATGACAAGAGAGAAAAGTAGAATCATATGTGGGCCTGCGATCCTGCAGCGCTCGGTCCCTGTGCGGGCCCGGCCTCAGGAACAACGCCTGGGAGAGTTCTGTCACAGTTTCCAGCTCCGGCAGAACCGGGTCCGGCTGCCAAGACGGTCTGAAGCAGCACGGCTGCAGCTTTTACAGTCGGGCCGAGCTCATTACTGACACACACACACACCGGACTCTAAAGAGGAAATGACCCACGTGTCCAGTCGGTCCAGACCCAGATCCTAGTCCTAGTCCTGGTCCATCCTGCTCTCAGTTTGAGTCTGGTACTTTTTTTTCCGCTCACCTTACGGTACTTGACGAAGTAGGCGATGATGGGGCTGCCCCCGTCGCGCCCCGCCCTCCACTCCAGGTCGTACACGTCAGGCTTGTGCGTCTGCGGCGGGCTGATGATGATCGGCGCCTCCGGGGTGGGGAAGTCGCCGCCCCTGTCGCTCGGCGGGCCGGTCCGTGGCCCTCGTCGCGGCCCTCGTCGCTCTGCATGGGGTGGAGGGACGGCGAGGCCTCCGGCAGCGCGGCGGCCGTGGAGCCCAGCGGCGGATCTGAGAGGGATTAATAAAGTTAGATTAAAAATTAAATAAATTAAAAAAGTGTTGAAAAACGTGAAGCTGGATAAAACTTAACTGTCTCAATATTTAGAAAAAACGTCGACCTGAGTAAAGTTCTCCGTGTGCAAACAGACTGAGTTTACTCTGAAATATGTTTTTTATAAATTATATTTTTTAAATTTAAGGTCTTTGGAAACACATTTCATGTCGGGAATCACATTCAATCATGTGAACACGCATATTCTTTGGCAGTTTTATTGTGAATATTTAGCAGCTGGATTAAAAAAAAAAAAAAAAAACGCTCACGCTGAGTTCTGGACGCCAATGGCACCAGTGTTTGAGCGGCGCTGCAGGTCCGCCGAGGCCCGCGGACCGGCCGGTGCTGGAAAGTTTTACATTTGGAACGAGCTTTTTTTTTTTTAATCTACATAAAATAACAAGAAAAACCTGGATCAGCGCAGCGCCGCATAATCGCGCTTTGTTTGTTTTTTTTCATTAAACCTTCGCCAGAGCCAGAGAAGTCCACCTGGGCAAATCGTGCGAGCTCGGAGCCTTATTACGCCTGACACCGGCTTGGCAGGACCCGGGTGGAATTTTTTTTTTTTTTTAGCTTGGAGGACGGAGAGAAGCCAAAACCTCTGGACCTGGAGCCGCACCGCCGAGGTCACGGGAGCGGCGTGATTGAATATTAAAATCCAAACGAGGAGCGTACGAGGAGGTTCGAAGCGGCGAGGCCTCGCCGCGGGGGCGTGGCTCCGGTTTCAGGGGGGAGGGGTTTTTAAGGCGCGCGCGGCACCGGGTTCACTTTGTAAAACAAACAGGCCCGGAGCTGGTAACACTAGACCTGATCCCGGGACCGCGGCCAGCTGCCACACATTCCACACGCCAGCCATTAAAATACCGGAGAGAATCAGACCCCGGCCCGACACCCAGTCCTGCACACACACACACACACACACACACACACACACACACACACACACACACACACACACACACACACACTCCGGCCTCCCCGCAGCTCTGACTCACAGCCCGACCACAGACGGGGCTCCGATCACTTCAGGCCACGGCGTCCTCGCGATGGCGAGGGAGCGTCTCGCTGGGAATGACAGGGAGGAAACAGCCACCGAACGGATGCAAGCGGGGAGTCGTCATGGCGACAGGAACAACCCGAGCCCAAACACACACACACACACAAAAAAAAAAAAAAACCCAAATATTTCGGATCGCTCCCTGCGACCAATTACAATAACAGACGGCGCGCACATCCGAGCGGGACCGTTTACGCCCACGGGTGCGTTCGATAAGCTCCGGCGCCTGGTACCTGAGTGTTTACCTCCACCCGGGCGGGCCGCGCTTATCGGCCCCCGCCGTGTAAACCTGCGCCGCGGCAACAGATACCGAACCTCATTCCGCAGGGAGGGGAGGGGGGGGCGAGCTCAGGAGGAGGAGGAGGAGGAGGAGCGGGGGGTTGTGATGTGTTAATAAATAAAAGGCAGTTGTGTATGATGTTGACAGCTGGGTGGTCTGCTCCTCGTCATAACCCTCCACGGCTACTCCTCGCATTCCAGCGTCCGGGGGCTTATCCCCGGCGGCGCGCACAAAGCTCGCTCTCACGCTCGAGCTCCGTTCGGGGCTGGGGGGGGGGAGGAGGAGGAGGAGGAGGGCGGCCTTGGCCGAGCCTCTCCTGCCCGCCTCAGGAAAACACACACACACACACACACACACACGGAGCGAGGACTCCCTGCAGATGCTGCACGGGCCTGGAAACACGCCTCAAACGGCAGCAAGACGTTTCTGCAGCGGACATTTACCTGTCGTTAGCGTCGTTAGCACGCCGCTCGCCTGCGCCGAGCCGATCCCGTTGTCCAGCAGGCACTGGTACACGCCGGCGTCCCGCGGCGTCACGTCCGCGATGACGAGCGACGAGCCGGAGATCCGGAAGCGGCGCGACGGGGCCATGGGGTCGGCGTTGAACAGCCACGTGACGTTGGGGGCGGGGTTTCCTCTCGCCGTGCAGGAGAAGCGGGCGGAGGAGCCGGCGGCGGCGAGCTGGTCGTTCGGGCCCTTCGCGACGGTGGCCGGCTCTGCGAGGGAGGAGGGGGGGAACGTTAGCCTCGCCGCGACCTTCAGTCGCTCCCTCGCCTCACTCTCTCTTACCGAGCACGTTCACGGTGTAGTTGGCGCCGGTCACGGTCCCGCGCTCCGTCTCGGCGGCGCAGGCGTAGCTCCCCTCGTCGCTCCTCGTCACGGCGGCGAACGCCAGGTTGTTGTGCCGCAGCCGGTGAAGAGGCCCCGGCGTGACCTCCTCGCCGTTCTTAAGCCACCGGGCCGCCGGCGCGGGACTTCCGGAGACGACGCACTCCAGCGTCAGCGGCTGCGACTCCCGCGCCAGAACCACCACAGGGGCGGCGGGGTAAGCGATCCGCACCGAGGAGGAGGAGGAGGAGGAGGAGGAGGAGGAGGAAGAGGAGGAGTCTAAAAAAAAAAACCCAACAACGAGCCGAGTCAGCGGGCGAGGACAGAAACGACGCAGACGAAAAAACCTCCGAAATCTCGCCGCCGGACTCACGTTTCAGCGACAGCCTGGTCCCGTGAGGCTGCACCACGGTTTCCCCGGTAACGGGGTTGATGGCGCCGCACTTGTACGTCCCCTGGTGCCGGGCCGAAAAGGAAACGATCTGCAGGTTTCCAGACGGAAGGACTAAGTAGTCGCCTGGAAGGAGGAGGACCACGGCGCAGTTTCAGCGAGGGACTCGAGGCTGATTTGAAACATCACAAGAGAAGAAGAAAAGCGTTTCCTGACCTGTCGACGCCTCCATCCACTCCCCTCGCACTCTGAGTCGGGGGAGGGCGGGGGGGACGCTGCGCGGCAGAGGACACTCTACGAGGACGGTGCTGCCCTCCTGCACCGCCGACGACCGCCGTCGGCCATCTTGGTATTCAGAAATCCCTGCAAGGACGGAGGGAATAAAACCGGCGGTCAGTGCAGAGCGGGAGGCGTTCGAGCGCCGCGAGCGTTTGTTTATCGCCGCGACTCCATCCAGCCCGACGCAGCTGCAGATCGGGGTCGACCCCTCGGCGTCCCAGCAGGAACATAACGCGTTCGCACAGGAAACCCCGAGGCTCATTAAGGATGTCGGTCTCCAGGCATCTGGACGGGCGCCCGACGAAAACCTCCTACTGCTTCCTTCCTCCGCGGCGCTCGGCCGAGGAAAGCCATTCTCTCAAAGTGCTCAACGCTCACCGAGCGGCCTTCCTCCTCTCGAGGCAACTTCCTGTCCCCCCCCCCGGCCGCTTTGAAGCGAGCGCAGACGGGGTAAATTCCCTCGCGTCCGTACCTGCTATGTCCACGCGCGCGAGGCGGCTGGCGACGGCCGGCCCGCGCCCTAAGCGTGCCACGCACTGGTAGACGCCGACGTGGCCGGGCGTCAGGGAGGAGATGGTGAGGGAGCCGCCGTCCAGCTCCACGCCGGGCAGGGAGTCCCGGTCCAGGGGTCGGCCGGCGAAGCGCCAGGAGACGGCGGCGGACGGCGGGGTCGCCGAGCAGCGCAGGCGAGCGACGGAGCCTCGGCTCTGGACCAGGGAGGCGGGCTCGGAGCTGAAAGAGGGATATTGAGCTGGCGAGGAGAAAGAGAAACCGCCTCGTTAGCATCATAACGTAGCACAGGAACAACCTGTGGAACTGAAAATATTAATATATCATATATATCATTAATAAATTTTATTTTTGGTAACTTGGGAGCAGGAAACCCCCACAACAAGCTGAAAAGAAAAACAGAGCGCTAACGTCTCCTGCAGACACGTAGCATCGTTAGCTTCGCTACGGAGTCATGCTGATGCTGGCGAGTGTGCTACCAAAATAAGAAGCTAAAAGGGGCTAAAAAAAAAGCTGCTAATAGCTGGTGATAAATTAAAGACTTTTGCTCCATATTATTAATAGAAACTATTTCCCGGTGGATGTTGTAGTGAAACACCATCACCCCCGTCCAGCAGGACATGAACTTACGTGAGCAGCCGATGAGCAGCGGCTGGCTGAGACACAGCACAGTGGACAGGAGGACCCTCAGGCCACCGTCCATGGTGCCCTTTGACCCCTGTCAGCAGCCGTCGTCCGTCCAGCGAACCTGCGAAGAGCAGAGGAGACGAGGACGGGCGTCAGCACGGCGGATCGTCACGTGCTTTCAGATACCTGAAGCTGATATTTGCATCGATCGATCGATCGATCAGGCCGATCAATACGTCCCCCCCTCCCCCCCCCGGGACCTGCTGCTAATGGAGTGTCTGTGGAGTGGGCGTGGCCTCGCTCTTAATATCACCCTCTTGTCACACTGCGTTGCGTCCTCACAGGTTCAGCGTAGCCTGAAGTGCAGATCCCGAGACGAAGCTGGAGGAGGGGACGAGGGACGAGGGACGAGCCGGAGCCGGGGGACAGAAAAGGAGCGCGGGGAACGTAATTAGGAGCATTCCTCCGTCCTTTTCAACCCGACCCCCCTCCGACCGCGGCACCACCTCCTCCTCCTCTCTCCTCCTCCTCCTCCTCCTCTCTCAGAGTAATCCGGGCGAGCTTTGATCCCGGGTTGCCGCTCGGTAACCAGGGTCTGAGCCCGAGGCCGGTGGTGGGACAATGGCCGTCCAGCTGTGACATTCACGCCGGCGCTTCGGCGGCCTCGCAGACATTAGCGGACGGCCGGGGGGGGTCAAATTAAAGGGATGATGTCTGGGTGGGAGCGGCGAAGCTGAACGGGCTTCTAACCCCCGGACATCGTTTCATCTGCGCCTCCACCGAGGAGCCGTGATGCTCCTTCAAAGCCGAATCGGATGATACGGTTCCGGAAAGGCCTGATCAATCAGATTTGAAATCGATCGACTGATTCAGAATCAGATACGACAGAGAAAACAAACGCGTTTTGCTCGATTCGATCAATTAATCGGTAATCGATCGTTTCCTCTTCCTCCCTCTCTCTCTCTCTCTCTCAGAGCAACGTGAGAGGAGGCAGGAAATAATAAACTCTCCCAGCTCCTGGCTCACGCCCCCTTCTCACTCGGAGGTCAAAGGTCAGGGAAGAACACAGGGGGGGGGGTGAACCAGCGGGTGTCTGGCGGCCCCGGCCCGGCCCCCGGAGGTCAGCTGACGCTCACACACACACACACACACACACACACACACACACACAGCTTCACAGAAACTTTCAGCTGGAGTTGGACTGAACAACAAACAAACAAACAAACAACAACAAACCCCGGCAGCGATCGTGCCGCTGCTCCGCTCGTCCGGGCAGATCCGACCCGCATCTCGCCGGCTGCCGTTTCTCCCGCGAGTTGCGACAGGCCCCCCGCCCTGCCCCCGTCCCATTGGTGGAAACACCCCCCTTCTGCTGGAATAATGATATATAATTATAATAATTAACAACGGCATGAGGAGCTGAAGCTTGCTCGCTCTTTATCTGCCTTTCTCTCTCTTTGTTTAACCATTTGTGCCCCCCCCCCCGGGCGTCGCCGCCGGGCACCACAGCTCCGACTGGTTGCCCTTGTGTAAACACACACACACACACACACACACACACACACCTATCAGGCCCGTGGATCTGGCGCGACGAGGAAACAACGGGGCAGCGCTCCCGCCCTCTTATCTGCTCGGCTTTCCTCTGACATCCGCCGCCATGCAGTGGAGACAGACACGGCGAGGATATCTTGTATCCCTCATCAGATGCTGGCAGCGCCGGCTGCGTGGAAAGGCGGGTCCTCCTCCTCCACCTCCTCCACCTCCTCCTCCTCCTCCTCCTCCTCGCGTTACTTCCTGTCCTGAGCAGACGCCCGGACGAAAGCCGGAGCGGCGCTTTGACGAAGGGGGAAGTCCCCGTCACCCCTCCGGTCCGGCCCGCTCCCCTCGCTCCTCCACACTACACAACTTAAGGGGGGGGGCGTTCCCGATCCCCCCATCCCAAATCCGATCTCGTGTTACCCTCTGTTTTCGCGCTCACGTCGGAGATGCGCCGTAAAATCCAGGAGACATCCCGCGCCGCTGAAAGCTGATATAAAGACGCGGGGACAGTTTATGAAAATAAATGGGGTTCGAGTCAGAGAGTTCAAGTGGAAAAGCTCCTTTTTTCTGTGTTGGGGGTTGTGTGTGTGTGTGTGTGGGGGGGGCCGTGTGTGTTTTGGGAAATGCTTGAGTGACACCGGGCTTAAGTGTTGTGTGGATGATGTGATGTTCACCTTTATTTATCCGTCCTGGGAGTAACACTACACCCCCCGAAACACAAGAGGCATCCCTGGTGATGACACGGGAGAAAATAAACACACTGACAGGACGCCCCGAGGGAAGGGAAGGGGTTCCAGTTTTGATGGTGGTGGTGGTGGTGGTGGTGGTGGTGGTGGTGGTGGTGGGGGGTTAGCACCTGCACTTAAAGCCCCGTGTGCCCCCATGTGGGGGCCGGGCCCTCATCCCTGCCATATTGGGTAAACAGGGACAAAAGCAACGCGGCAGAGCATCAAAAGACCCGGAGGGCGGAGGAGGAACAGGTCGCAACCGGCACCGATGGGGGGTGAGGGTGGGGGTGGGGTGGGTGGGAGCAGGGTAAAGGGGGGGGGGCACAGCTGAGCCAAACACCACGAGGGGGCTGAGTCCACCCCGGGGTCCCGACCCAGACCGCTCGGACCGGAGCGGCACAAATATGATGAGTTGTGACAAACGGGTCGGAGGCTTTAAGATGGGGGGGGGCAGGGTGTGTGTGTGTGTGTGTGTGTGTGTGTGTGTTTGGGGGGGTCTTTCTACCGCGATGGTCTAATCTGACGTGTTCACCGAAGCTGATTCACATGCTATACGCCGAAACCTGTCCACACTCGCCCCGCATCTCACTGACAGAGGATCTGCAGCACACACATTCCTGAGAAACACACACACACACACACACACACACACACACACACACAGGGGAGATGGGAGATAAATTCAAAACATGAAGATGAGAGGCCCAAAAAAAAAAAAACAACAAATGAGAGAAACTGGAAAGAGAAGATCTCTGGGAGAGAGAGGTAAGAGGAGATGGGGGTAGGAAGAGGTGAAACATTCAGTGTGAGGGCGCAAACGCTGCCAAGCCCCGCCCCCAAACACACACACACACACACACACACACACACACACTTTTTATTCATCTCTCAGATACAGATAATGGTTCACATCCACATCTGCCAGAACTGACCGATGATTCAGCTCGGCCCAGAAAACTCAGGGGGGTTACAGGCTTCTCCTGCTGGTCTGGGTGAGGCAGACCCAAGGGTGGGGGGGGGGGGGGGGGGGCGCAGAGGAAACTAATTAGGGGAAGCACCGGGCCGAACTCGGTGTGATTAAAGACTGAGATGTTATTAAAAGTGGGACCGGCTCGGAGAAAAGGGATCGAGCTAAAAAAAGGGGGGGGGGGGCTGGGCGGGGGGGGGTGAGCTGGAAGCAACAGAGGGAATTGGGTGGGGGGGGTGAAGCGGAGAGAGTCCCGTTCGGGGGGTTCGGTCCAGAACGACCGCCCTCATCAGAACCTTAACCTGATGAATGACGTACAGTGAGCGGCGGGGACGCGCCCTCAGGGAGGGGTCAAACCCCCCACCCCAACCCCCGTCCCGTCCTGTCTCCCGGTGGACACACAGCCCGGGGTGGGGGGGGGGTTCACGGGGGCGACGGCCGGGTCCCAGGGCCCGACGACGGGAGGAGGAGTGAAAGGAGAGGCCCCCGGGGATCACACAGTCACATCCCACAAAGCTCTGTTTACCGAGAACACACACACCCCCCTCCTCCTCATCCACCGCCAACCCAACCCCCCCCACCACCACCACCAGAACGTCTCTGTTCACCAAAGCCCCCCCCCCCCACAGAGTGCCAGGGCCGGGACCTGGGAGACAGCGCTAATTCCACCCTGAGGCTTGTTGGCCGAGGAAACAAGCGAGGAGCTGCTGAATGGTACAGTATGTAAGACCCGTCTTAATTGGAGATTGTTCTGCCATGTTTTTCCTGGGAATCTGCGAGGGGGGGGGGGGTTCGTTTCCCAAGGTCCCGAGCAGCGGGGATTAACGGGCGGGGGCCCGAGCTCGGGACGCAGATCGTCCCTCCACCTCCAGACCTCATCGCGACGCTCGTGTAACTAACAACCTGCCGCCATTGTGGAGGCTCCGCGGGGCCTTTCCGGCTGATTTCACAGGCCTTTCAGTCCTGGGGGGGGTGGAGTGGGTGGGTGTGGGTGTGGGTGTGGGTGGGGGGGGCGGCGTCTGTTCGGACGAAAAGGTAATTCTGATGGAAAGGAGGAATGCGCCAGAAGACCTTGGTGCCCGCGGGGTGCGTTATAACACCGATCTCCCAACATGCGGCAAGACTCTGATTCGTCACGCCCCCCCCCCCCCCCACCAGCCGAGGGGGGGGGCGTGGGGGGGGCGTGGCACCGGGGCGGAGGAGGCCGCATTCCTCAGTATCAGCCTCGATTACAGAGATGGAGGGGGGGGGAGAGTCCACCTCCTCCAGACACTATCTGCGCTTTTAAATATGTAGCATGTGAACTACAGGCACCGCAATGATCTGATCCAGCTGCCCCCCCCCCCTTAGCTCTCCTGGATTCCATCACCGCCCGCGTCTCCACGGCAACGAGCGGCGAGGACGCAGACAACAGTTTCTGCTCAGCCTCCTCCTGTCGGGACGCTGGCCGTCGCCCAGAAACACCGTCCCGACTCGAGCACGGCGAATAATGATCCCGGTTCAAGTGTGTGTGTGTGTGTGTGTGTGTGTGTGTGTGGGGGTGTGTGTGTGGGGGTGTGTGAACAACAACAACAACAAAACTTTCGTGAAGTCAGAACCCGCCCAGAAATGGAACCGGACCCGGGGGTCGGCGGCCCTTTTGTTCGTTTGTCACTCGGGAGGCGTGAGAAAGAAAGTACACGCAGAGTATTTTCATTTCTCAGGATGACAAATAGACTCTGTAAATATAACGGACAGGCGTGTGTGTGTGTGTGTGTGTGTGTGTGTGTGTGTGTGTGTGTGAGAGAGAGAGTGTGTGTGAACAAAAACAAACACATGTAAAAAGGGTTAAAACATGATTAGTCTTCTTCACCGGTTCCACAAGCAAAAAAAACCCAAACAAACAAAAAGCGGCCGCCGTGTGTGTACAAGCCCGCGGGCCCGAGCGTAAACACGGCGCGTCGGCGCTTTATTTAGTTTGTCTAAATGTTTACCCGTCTCGCCTCGTAACGTTTCACGCTTGTCGCCGCGGCGATCGCGAAAACAAACTCGGCGGCGGGGGCGGCGCGCAAACCGCCCGAGTTTCCCGCCGCTGGACGATTCGGCCCGGGTGATGTCGCGTTCCCGCGCCGGACCTCGCATTCCTGCTTCGGTTCTGTCGCTCGCTGAGGGGGAGGGGCAAGGGGTGGGGGGCGGGGCCAAAATGGCCGCCATGACCACAGGCCCGGCGGTACCCGCGCGCCGCCTCACGCTCTGATCCGGGCGCAAAACAGCCGTTCAAACAAGCAGCCTGTTTGTCGGCTGGGTGGGGGGGGTTGCCTTAATATAGTCCTGCTGATCCCTGCACACACACACACACACACACACACACACACACACACACACACATTCTGCCCCCCCCCTCTAAGAAAAAAAAAAAAAAACCATGTCAGATGTGACTTATTGGTTCAACATTTGAAATAGAAAGCTGCGGTCGCTCGTGGGGCCCGGCGCCCGGCGCCCAGCGAGGTCGCTCGCAGGAAGGGGGAGACAGAAAATGAATCTCGCAAAACAGGAAGACGGCGAGGACGCACAAAAAAAAAAAAAGCCGTCAGCGCGGGTCCAGGTTCAGGAGTTCACCGCGGGACGGCGGGCGTCTCGCCGTGTGCAAAACTCCCCAGGGAAGTTTTTCTGTTTTTTTTTTCCCCGCGTTTAAAGCGTGTAATAAAAAGGCTCGTACAGAAAAGCTCCGCGCTGCCGGCTAAAAAAAAAAAAAAAAAAGACTCGGGGACTTACAGTCTGTCCTTGTCTTTTCATCGAGTCCCCCCCCCGGCCGCCATCTTTGTTTCCTCCAGTAAAAACCAGCGCGGGTCCGTGGGGGTGTCCGGACGGCGCGGCTCCTCTCAGAGCGCCACGTGTGTGGTACTGGTTTACATTCCCTTATCATATCGAGAACGCAGACCTATATATATATATATTTTAGCCCAAGCCTGCATTTCAGTTACATTAGCGGGAGCGAGGAGGAGGAGGAGGAGGAGGAGGAGGAGGAGGGAGGAGCAGGAGGAGCATTTCAGCGGCTGGCTGTAACATCTGTTTCTGCTGCTCCCGACGCTGTTTGTTTGTCTTGACAATTACGGCCCCGATGGTTCTCATTTCATTTCTCCCATCTCTGGAAAGTCATTATCCGGTTTCAGGTCCTTCAAGGTTCTGAACTTTTTCCGGAAAACCCGACCCGACCCGACACCGACCGTGCGTCGGCCTGACGGTCTGCTGACCTTTGACATTTGAGGGGAGGCGTAGCGGCGAGCCTATCTGTAAACCCGCTGCAGCGGCGTGCTCACGTAGCACGACGAGGCAGCGCCGGGTTGTTTGGATCATCTGTCAGAGCCGGGGAGGGTGTGTGTGTGTGTGTGTGTGTGTGTGTGTGTGTGTGTGGTGTGTGTGTGTGTGTGTGTGTGTCGTGTAGTTAAAGTAATGGCGCTGCGATAAGAAGCGCTGCTAACGACGGCTTCGTGTAAACAGCAGTGACACCTTCAGCTACTGCATGTGCCGTCACGGCTACTTCAACACACTCGTCCCGCCAGTAAACGTGTGTGTGTGTGTGTGTGTGTGTGTGTGTGTGTGTGTGTGTGTGTGCGGGGGGGGTGTAAGTGCTGCAGCTGCAGGGTGCACTCACAAGGACTCTGACCTGCCTGTCTTTCCCATCCGCCCTCACTGCTCAAGGCTGCTGGGTGTTGTCAATCAGCACCACCCCTCCCCACACACACACACACACACACACACACACACACACACACACACACACACTGGCTCCTTGAACTCTTTGGCAGGCTGCCCACACACACCCCCCCTCGTCCTCTGTCCATCTAACAGGGGCCTGAGCCCGTCCTTGACGAATGAGCGCAAAAGTGAGCGGCGTCGGGAAAACGCCGCGGCGTGACTCGATCCCCGAGCAACGAGCGGGAAACGGACGGCGGCGCGTCGGGAACTCAAAACAAGCCGGGGGGGCAGTAAGAAGCTGGGACGGATTAGCCGTCATAATATTGTGGAGGACGATGACAAATAAGGCGGCGGCTCCAGATCGGGACGTCTCTCCAGCTTTTACGACTCTTCGGGGATTTTTTTTTTTTTTCTTTTCTCCCTGTCGTCGGCCAAAGGTTCATCTTCTGGAGCAATAATATGACAGATCCCAGCGCGAAACCAAATAAACAACCGCCCCGCGCTGTGATTTAGGCTTTTTAAGAACGCGCTCGCTGCGGGCCGGGCCTGCGGTCTGGAGCCGGCCGAAAATACACTTCAGTCGCCCGCGGACACGCCCCTCCGCCGCCGCACTCACCTCAGACACACACACACACACACACACACACACACACACACACACACACTCGCACACTCGCACACTTATCCATATTCAAAGAGGAGCGAGAGCTGCGAGAGAAAGAAGATGGAGCGGCGCTTTCTGCTTGAAAAAAACAAAAAACAAAAACGACTTTGAATTTCGCCGATTAATCGCCGAATCGATCGACGACATCCGCCGACTCACTTCCTGGTTTCTCCGTCCGGCCCCCGTGCGATTATAAACGCCGCATCAGAAACATAAAAAAAAAAAAAGAAAAAGAAAATCAAGAGAGTCATTAGAGAGCAGGGGGCTGGTACCATTACACATGCTCACATTCAAATTGCCCACTTAACATAGTTCTCCTACAGCAACAACATGTGTTTATCATTAGCCAGCGCCCTAATGGCTCAAACATTACTGCAGCCCGCCTAATGGCCCGGCTGCCGCTTTGTTCGGCCCGTCCGATAGCAGCCCGGCCGCTAATGGTTTATTAATTTCCTCCCAGCACAAGATCCTGAAGTCATGTTGTCGTCCCAACAACGCAGGTAAAAAATAAAAAAAAATATCCCCACGCGTGCTAACAACTACAAAAAACCACGTTCAACGGGAAGCCGTGTTTTCATTTCCCGCCAGGTTAAAAGAAAAGCGGCGTCTGGCAGATGAGGCCGCGGTAAACAAAACAACACAAACAGCTGCGGGTGCAAAACAAACGCACATCTGTAAACGACCTCCCTCTGCAGGCACCCGAACGCACCACCTCGCCTCCGCATCAGAACCTGAGGGAGGTTCTGTGCTCCAACACAAAGAGCAAATCTCTCTCTCTCTGCGACACCCCCACCCACACCCCCATCACCTCCACCCCCACCACCCCCCAGTCCAGAGCTCAGCCGATATTGGGGGGCGCTGAAAGGACCCGAAAGCCGTCGGAAGTGTCTCCTTGTCCCCCCGTGGAACGCAACAATGCACGAGCAACTGTTTGAACTTGGGAAGTGTTTTATCTGGGAGCAGCCATGTGTGTCCCACTCGCTGGATGTCGTGCACTCGAGGAGGGAGTGTGTGTGTGTGTGTGTGTGTGTGTGTGTGTGTGTGTGTGTGTGTGGAGGGGGGGGGCGACTTTGTTCTCCATAACTTTTAAAGTGTGTTCGCTTTTCTGAGAAGTTTGCCCCCATGTAACAAAAGCCCCTGTGAAGCTCTGATGATAGGGGTGAAGAGCAGACAGAGGAAATTACATGAGGTGGGGGTGGGTGGTGGCGGGTGGGTGGAGGGTGGTGGGGGTCACATCACCAACTATCACTCTCACTACTTGAGACCTGGGACACAGTATTTACAGTTACACACATCTGCAGCGCGCATGAGTTAACAAACCAGCGTGGCTTTAAATAAAGTAAAACTTTATTCCAACGATGTGGACGGTTCGTCCGCAGCATCAGAACCTGGATCAGAACCTTTCTCATCCGGTTCTGGAGGCATTTCGCACGTGGAGGAGAAAAGCCAGTTGTTGGATGATCTCCCTCCCAGAGGTTTTTGTTTCAAATCAACCGCGCTGATCCACTTATCTCCCATCAGAAGATCATCAGAAGATCAGCGCCGACGCAGAATTTACCAAACCAGCGTTTATCAACTCATCTGAAACAACCAGGGCTCCAGATATTAGTCTGAGCCGACGTGTGTCTGCACGGTGGGAAATGTGCAGCTCCCAGACTGGACCCACAATAACACGAAAGGCAGAACCAACACATCCTGATCCATTCCCACGTCTTTCTTTTATTATTATTATTATTATTATTATTTTACAGCTGTGGCACCAGTGTGTCAGCTCAGGGACATATTTGCCATTTTTAAAAAAAACATTTTAAAAAACTTCTTTTCATTTTCCAGAGCAGGCCATCTGTCTCCACCCGGGGATGTTGAGTGAAGTGTCGCTGCTGTTTACCCAGCAAATATTTTTTTTTTCTCCTCCTTTCGCTTCCATTCACTCTCAGACTCTTTGTGCTGTGATTCAGCAAAAATGCAAGAGAAAAAGGAAAATTAAAGTCACACTGAACAACCCTCCCTTCTCACACGGTCCGGTCCGGTCCGGTCCGGTCCATTCACGCGTATCTGCACGCGCGGTGTGTTCGTTTCCGTACACGGGCGCCCCCGGTTCCGCGGGCTGCCGCACACAGGCGGCGCACGCACCGCGGAGGAAGCGCTCTCCGTCTCCCAGCGTTACTTTATAATACTTTGTTAACTTCCAGAAAAGCACCACCACCACCACCACCACCACCCTCCTCCAGCGCGTCTCCCGGTCCCGGGACTCCCCCCTGTCGCTCCCCTCCCTCCTCTCTCTCCCCCCCCGGGTCCTTACCTCTCTTGCAGGAGGTGCGAAAGCCGCGAGCCGTCGGGCGAAGAGTTTAGCAGCCAGGCGCATTCTTCTGCTGGCAAATCCGCACGGGGCCCTCCATTAGAGGCGACGGGAGGAGCAAGAAAACAGCCGGCGAAGAGAGCCCTCAGACCCCGCGGAGCGAGCTCAGGCGTCGGGGCCAAGGTGCGACGGCTTCCCCTTCCCTCCCTCCCGCCCTCCCGGGTCCGAAACGACGAGCTGAGCCGGGGACGGGACTCTGGGAGTCCGCGCGTTCTGGGTTAGAAGTACAGGGGGGAAAAAGTCCAGGCTCGTTGCGCACACACACACACACACACACACGCGCGCGACACACACACTTCCTCCGTGTTGTCGTAGCGTTCCTCCGTCTCCGCCGCTCGCTCCCTCTACTCTCGCATCTTTGAAGCCCAGTGTCGAGTTGCTCAGCGAATCATGGCAGCGGCGAAGGCTGGTCGTCAAACCAGGAATGTCCCAGCCCCGCAGCCCAATGCGGCTCCTGGAGGAGGGGGGAGGGAGGGAGGGAGGGAGGGAGGGAGAGAGGAGAGGAGGGGAGGGGAGGGGGTGTTACCCATATAGACTGTGCATTAACAAGTTTTACAATCCGACGAGGAGGAGAAGAAGAAGAAGAAGAAGAAGAAAAAAAGAACTTCCTCCTTCCTCGTCTGTGCAAACTCACCTGTGTGACTTGGTCCAATCAGGAAACACGTCGGCCTCCTGTTCAAACATGACAGATTTGAAACATAGTGTAGTTGTAGTTATAAAACATGCATTGAGGTTTTTTTAATATTCTGTTTTACCTGTGCAGGTGTGATTTACTCGCTCACGCAGACAGGAAACTGTTATCTCGCGCCTCACCCGTGTAAACGAACACCGATTATTAAACGCTCGGAGAGAGTGTGACATCATGACACATTTTTTTAATAAAACGGTCTTCAGGCTCCGAGTTGAGATGACGTCCATTTTTCACGAAAACACACACTTTGTGTTGTTTCTGTTTCCGACTCCAACGCTTTCAACACACGCGCGATCCAACGCCGCCTCAGAGCCACAAAGGCTGTTCCCTGCAGATTAAACCAGCGCTCCCTGGGCCCGTTGAATTGAATTAAAGTTGTGTTGTGTGTGTGTGTGTGTGTGGGGGGTTGTTGGAGGTTGTGTGTGTTTGAACAGCTAATAGCTACGGGTCATTTCTGGCATCAAGACCTGCCTGGTTGGATCGTCTGAATGTTGGCCGGCTGCAGCCGTTTCCTCATCACGAGGTGAAATGCCTCCACAGAGAGGAGGCGCAGGGGTGTGTGTGTGTGTGTGTGTGTGTGTGTGTGTGTGTGTGTGTGTGTGTGTGTGTGTGTGTGTGGGGGGGCTCAGAAACAGTCATCTGTTGTGCGTACGGGCCGTGAGTAAACAGCATAATCATCTTTGAGGCGGTAATTACGTGCTCCGGCGTTGGGCGGCGGCGGCGGCAGCGGGCCCACCCTGCTTCAGACGGCAGGTGCAGCTCGCCATCTGACAGCCGACTTCCACGGTAGGCGTGGTCCAATCCTCCCGAGGCCGCGGGTCGACCCGGCGAGGGCCCTTCGTGCGGCCGGGGCCAAAGCCAACAAACCAGCAAAACCTCTGACACAGGAGGAGAAGGAAAACAACACGGAGGAGGAGGCGGTGGAGACGGGGCCGGCGAGGGACGGACGCCTCGGCTCTGTTTTCACTGACGGGAGTTTCGGAACCGTCCTGTTTTTCTCTTAACTCGCCGCCGCGGTGCCAGGTTTCTGTCAGGGAACTACTTCTCCTCCGAACTTCTTCCCTAATCTTCCTGATTACACGTGATTAATTTTATTTTCTATCCGTCTCTCAGGGTCAGGAGCCGGTTGGAGATGGAGACAAGGCTCTGGGTTCTGGTCGGGGGTGGTGGTGGTGGTGGTGGTGGGGGGGGTGATTGGACACAGTCGCATGTGAAAGGCCAGAGAGCGGCGAGTCCACAGGGAGCAGGGTCCACACACAAAGGGGCCAGGGAGGGGCCCGGCGGGGGCGGGAGGGCCGAGCGAGGAGGAGGAGAGGCCACGCTGGGAACCAAAGCTGACAGCACAGACACTTCTTATCCACCGAGGGTCCGGCTGTCTCTGCCCCCCCCCTCCTCCTCCTCTTGCCCCCCCCCCGGGGGTATATACTCAGTTATCTGCACGGAGCTCCACAGCGGCTTCGGAGGCCGAGAGCAGGAGCAGCAGTGACCTCTGGCCCACATTTAACCGACATGACGCTCGTTTCCTATCAGCCGGCGATCCGAATATCAATAGATTACAACACGTCGGGCCAATCGCGCCGCGGCTGCACAACACGGGCCGTTTACACTTATACCGATTTTCCTCCCGCGGTCGGCGGCTTTGCGCTCTAAATCCACAAGCAGGGATTGTTTGGAGTTGGGACACTCAGCTTCGCGCCGAGGATAATAAGCCCTGCGGCCACTGTCGGCAGAGTGTTTATGACCTGCAAAGCAGCGCGAGGTTGTGTTGACTCTGTCAGCAGGGGCCCGGGGAACGCCCGGCCCCCGGTGCTATTAAAAGGCACTTTCAGATAGCAGGAGTGCCGTCCCCTCTGTTTGGGTGTTTGCGGATCGGTCAGCGGGGGCGAAATGCCACAGCTTAATTGTTTTAGGCTTCAGACCTGGAAAGCAGATTTCCATAATTTACTCAGAGGCAGATGTCGCCGGTAAGAAGTTTGTGAAAAAGCACTTGTTCGCTTTATTTGTAAAGTGTGCTTAGGCATGAAGTAGGACAATTTAAACAGAAAAAATTATTTTTTTTTTTTTTTTTTTTTTGCTAAGGAGCTCAGACGTTTTTATAAGTTTTTATAAGACAAGGAAAACTTTGTGCAGGCGAAGAAATATATAGGAGAGTGAGAAAAATCACAAATTTTACAACGTGGGCTAAATGGATTTTCCCTAAGAGGGCCGTATATCTCACAACTTAGACAGGTGTGCGCAATGAGTGTGCGTCCTTTCTGTAGGCACGCCGCTGCCGTTGTGTGTGTGTGTGTGTGTGTGTGTGTGTGTTCATGGATGTGTAAAAGACAGAGGAGAAATTTGAAGGCACTCCTCTCCATCTGGTTTCCGCATCACTGCGGCGGGATCACATTATCCATCGTGGGCTCTCTGGGAATTTCATCAGTGTGTAACATCTCACTTATTCACACGTCTTCTTCGCCGCCGTACAACAATCCGGAGTGTTCCTCATGACACCGCCGTGACCCCGGCCTGGTCATCTTTAAAGAAACTGTCCAAACGCCAGTCTTCACGCTGTTTTGTGTGAGTTGTCAACTACAACGCACACACCTGAAGGAGTTTAACACAAAGTTTTTTTATGGTTACGAGTGGCCTCACCCAATCTTCCCCTGCTTGTATATTCTATTAACAGCCCTTTTTTTTTTTTTTTTTTTGGGAATCGCCACTGCTCCGCATCCCTTCCTCCAAGCTGGGATTCATAAGAATCGTCCGGATGCGTTGTTCCGGTCATCCGAAGCTGGGGGTGACACGAAGCCGTCGCCACGAGGCGTTCACGGGGGCCGGTTGCAGCGGGCGTCTTGGGAATCTCGGGGCAGGAAGAGGCCGAAGTGAAACATCACTCCTGTTTAACGCTGACGTTTCCTCTGGTCCCACAAGCTCGACGGTGACCTCGTGATTTACGGCGCGGCGCCCGGAGGAGCGGGTCGGAATACAAGCTGCCCCGCGACTGCGCGCAAACATGTGTGCGACTCATGCACAACTTTAACTTTCATATGCGAGTCGCTGCTTAAGTCGTCATCTGCATTTGAATGAGCGCAAGCTCGGGAGTGTTTTCCAGCTGTTAGACAAAAGAACAATCAATCTGCATTTCCAGTCCATGTGTGGTACATTCTTTCATTATTCCAAAACTAAACCAAACAAACGAACGTCTTTCTACTTTAATTAAGCTAACATTGCTTGGCTAATGTGTATACAGCTTATTAAGTCATCAATCTCACGTTTGTTGCTGTAGCTAATAGGCCTACTAGCCGTCTGTCCCTCTGCGGTCCAAGACAAACAGGAGTCGCCGTTTAGCGACATCGCTAACACCAGCTAAGTAGCATTAGCGCTGTTGCTAAAGAGCAAAGAGCGCCACTGTTTCCAAATGGAGGTGTTAGCTACAGAAAACAAATGTGAGCTTTATCACTTAAAAGGCTGCATACATGTTAGCTAAGTAATGTTAGCTATAAAGCTATGTTGATTGACTAGCTACATAGCTAACTCCTAGCTACATAGCTACAGCAACAAATGTGGGTTTAATCATTCAGTAGCCTGTGTAAACCTGAGCTAAGTTATGTTAGCTTAACTGATTGGTGACAAAAGTGAAATAGCAAAACAGCCCAGTTTGTTTGTTTTAATTTGGTGTAGAAACAGAATAATAAAAGAACGATATATCGTACACAGATTATTTCCTGTCTTTTGTGTTTGTTTGCTTCCGACTGTTAAAATAAATAAAAGCTTGTTGCGGTTAACTGGCTTTCGCAGCTCATTCCGAACGGCGCGAAGCCATGTAGAAAAATGAGCGAGATGAGGAGGATTAGCGCCGGAGGCTGCGAGCGCCCTTATCATCTCCCCGCGGTGCTGGAGTGTAGCCATGGAAACAGGAAGTGAGAGGCAAGCTTCCAAGATGGCCACCAGCTTGTGAATGGGCGCATTCCTCAACGGCAGGGTGTCCGCTGGAGGGAGGAGGGGGCGGGCGGAGTGTGTTTACTCCAAAAAGGGACTATATAAATAGTTACTGCTGCTGTTTTAAGGACTTCCTGTCACTAGGTATTCCATAAAACAGTAGTTAAATAAACAATCGCTTTCCCATTGGGGGCGGCCCGGTCTATACTGAAGCGAGGTCCGCGGCGGGTTCAATCCAGGACCCCGGCGTGTGGATTTTTAAAGCCCCAGACTGGAGTCATGGAGCTGTTACAGGTCACCACACTCTCTTTCACTCGCACCCCGTCTGGTCATATAACCTCCGCACACACCCCCAGGCCTGAATTCCACATTCAGCATGGGCTTTTTTTTTTTTTTTTTTTCTTTCCCTCCTCCGCCAACTAACTCCTATGCTGACTTTTCAATGGAGCTCTCCTCTTTGTTTTGTTATGCGAGCCGCGCATGTGGTGCTCTTTTCGCAGCACAAGGACTCCGGGCTCTATTATGAACTGAGTGGAACATCATTCAGGGTGTTGCAGCCAGAGAAACGGCCGCGATAAGGATAATCTGTGATAAGCGGGGATAAGGAAGTAAAGCATTTTGCTGTTTCACGCTTTTGGTTTTTTCTGGCTTTGGGAATTGTGCGATATTTTAGGTCCTCTAATCTTTAAAGCGCGCAGCTCGGTACTGACAAGGCAACAGCTCCTGCTAGTCAAACAATACGGATGTGATGACCCTTAGATTAAAGACAAAGGTTGACACTTTGACCTCACGGCCGTTGTGTAACTCCAAATCCACCACAACTGTTCAAATAAAACACAGAACCCGAGCACTCGGTTATTCGCAATCAGTAAATCCAGGGATCGCGGACACAAAACAGCGACTGTCGACATGCGAATGAAACGGATATGCGGAAAGCATCGGAAATCTGTCGAGGAGAGGTCAAACGCACATATTGAGGTCATTACACAAATACACAAACATCCACCAGCTGGCATTGTCGAGAAAGGACGCCGCATCCGTCACGCTTGGATCCGCTTTAGGCCCGGGCCGCGGAGCTGTCAGCGCGCATTCCTGAACGCAGCCTTCGCAGTTCGTCAACCTTGAGGCGAGCGCATGCCCAGGATGTTTGGACGTTTAAACTTATCTCATTATGGAGGTTTGCAGTTTACGGCTGCTAAAATAATCCGGAGCGCTGCCGGGTCTCGGGTGGTGGATGGTTCGCCGTCACGGCTGCCGTCGGGATGAAACGGGACGCCGCGGCGTGATAGAGCATCCGCCGCCCACATTCGTTTTTTTTCTTCTCCTCCGTGTTTTCCCCCCGACGTCTCGGGAGAAGTATCACTTTTGTTTGTGCGTCGCGTCGGTCCAACACACCGTCCAGGACGATACCATCTATCTCTCTTCCGCTTTTTTTTTTTTTTTTTCAGATGGTGAGCCAGCAGGGCCCAGGCGCACAATCGCTGCAGGATATCAGCAGATAATCCCTGTGGAGCCACAGGACAAATGTACCGGGAGTAAACACGCAACGTGTGTGTGTGTGTTTGCGTCGACGCACCATACACATCTATTTACATTTTCCAGTGTGTGTTTGTTTTTCTATGTAGCCATATGGATGCATGTTTTGTCTCTCCGACCGCATCGTGATGATGACTGCGATCTCGTCGGTGACGTCGGCGACACACCAGTTCTGCTGGGTCCAATCAGAACCCAGAGGGGTGTGTGTGCGCCCCCCCCCCACCGCCCGTCCTGTTCCGGGGGGGGGAAATCTCAGGCAGATGTGAAGCGAAGCCGCTGATGTCTTTATAATGATCTCCCGCTATCTCGCCCGGCTCTGCCGGTCTCGTCCTTCTTCTCCCCCTCGTGCCAGAGAGACAAACTAGATCCGTGAACAATCGGCTTCATTCGCCGCTCCCCTCCCCGCCCCATAAATCGCGTCTCCCCGGGGACAGCTGGACAGACAGTGCGAGCGGGAGCCAGATAGAGCCGTCTCAAAAGGCTCCTGTTTTGAATTAGGCTTGCTGGACAAAAGTCCTCCTGACCCCGAAGATGAATTCATGTCTACTTCCTGTATCCCGTTTCATCCGGCCTTTTCCAAGTACGGATAGAAGTGGAGAGCGGGAGTCGGGTCCGACGCTGGTGGTGTCGCCGGGCCTGTGGTTCCCCCGATTGGGCCACAGTTTACAGCCCCGTTAAATGGGAATAAAAAAGCTCTGGAGAGCAATGACGGCCCGTGAAGCCGACGGCCCGGCCCAGCGCGAGCTCGCTGGACTTCCTCCCCGGTTCTGCCTCCACGCCCCGCTGGACTGAGGTCACCGTGCGGGGCGGCGTGCTCAAAATGAAACGGGGTGCGGCGGGACGGAGAAGTGAAATTTGGTGTGTCCGCGTGCAAAAACTTTACAGGATATTGTATTCTGTCGCTGCGGACCGCCGCAAAAATCCACACATTCGCCGACTGGCGACGCGGCTTCCTGCGCGAAACGGTCGGCGACGTGAGTCTCCTGGGAGAAAAGAAGAAGTATATTTTGTTTTGAGAGTCGGACGTGAAGGAACACGTGCTCCTCCACCCTCCTTCTACTAACCGGCCCGCTCGGTACCGGCGCCGTTGGCTCCAGTCTGTGGACTTCATCGCGGTCTGAGGTCAGGAGAAACCGCTGCGGCACTTAATCCACTTCAGCCCCGTCGAGAACAACGAGAGCGGAAGAGTAAATTGCGCGATTTCAGTTCCTCCGATGCAATAATACAAACATTTAATAGCCGCAAAAGCTGCGTGCACTTCTCCTCGCCGATTACACGGCGGGCGCACACGGATTTACAGTAATGAAAGACTCGCTCGCTACCGTACGGTCCGTCTGCCGCGTTTACAGAAATGATTATTCTGGAAATCGTTCACAACTTGGCAACTTTGTGAGAATCACTTCAGACGGGTTCCCCGTCCCGAGGAGGGAGCGTTCCGATTTTGAGGAATTCTCTCGGACCGCACATGGACGGAGTTAATCTCCTCCGCCTTAATCTGGCTCATGGACGTTAAGACCGGCCTCCTCGGCCCCGGTCCCATCACCTCTGACCCCGGCTGTAATCCGCCTCTCCCATCAGCTCGTTAAGCCCGGGAAGTTCACACCTCTCGCCATGCTGGGCCCAGCTGCGCCCCCACCATCCTGCCAACCACCACCACACACACACACACACACACACACACACACACACACACACACACCAGTGCCCAGGCTGGCTCCGGGGTGTCAGGAAAGGCTGCCGGCTTCACAGGCGCGCACCGGGCCTCTGATCTTTGCTAAAAACGCCGTAAATCAGGACTCGGAGGTGACGGTCCAAAGTGCTCATTAAAGGGCGCAGTAATAAACGTGGGGAGAGAATGAAAGGACCTTCTCTACCTGTCAGCCCGGCCCGCTTAATGAGAGCCGCCTGCCGGACCTCGCTAATGACGGACGGCGAGGAAACGGGTCGGTGCAGCGCTAACAAACGCCCGTAAAAGCCGCACAATGGCCGTCACAATGCCGGGACAGGGCCCGTCCGTCACATTTTCTCCAGTTCCAGCTTCGCTCGAACCGACTTTTAGCAACCGGGTCTGTGTTTACGCTTTGGAAATGTCACGGCCGTTTCAGCCGCAGTCCGTCTGACAAATAAATCTTCTTTATTTTCTTACCAAAGAAGGCGCTCGCTGCGAAATGTCTTTGAGCTGTGACGCGGCAATAATGAGGTCATAGCTTTTCCTAAGGGGGGGGCTGACATCCACACTAATCTGTCTTTTTTAATAAGATTCAGATTGAGAGATTTCAGCGTCATGTGTGCTGATCTTCACGGAGCCAAACACTTGTTGTCTGCCTGTCTTCATGTTCACGTCTTGGATCTTAACGGAAAAAGACGATAAAAACATAAAATAATCATTATTTGTAAACAGTTTTTAAAGTGAATTATGAGCTCGGGAACACGCAACAGACACAAACACGCCGGTGTTCATGACCTGGACCCGCCGGCTGCAGGAAGCTAATATTGGGTTTGTTGGTTTGGGTGGTGTGGTGCAGATTAGGAAGCAGCGTGGGTGTGAAAGGACTCTCTTCAGAACCTTATCGCCCCGTGGACTGAACGCCCACCCCCCCGCGGAGGGGCGGCCCCTCAGAGTCGACCCAAAGGCGACTTTCACCGCCACGAGAACCGCCGGCCCGCCTGAACGTGGCTCCGTGATCCGACGCAGTTCTGGTTTCATCTGACGTGTTCGTCCCTGCAGGACAAAACCAACGTTTAATACGTTCAAAGCAAAACAAAAGTTTGTGAACTGTGTGTGTGTGTGTGTGTGTGTGTGTGTGTGTGTGTGTGTGTGTGTGTGTGTGTGTGGGGGGGGGGTGAGAGCGAGTCCACGCCGTCGTCGTCGTCGTTGTTGTTGTTGTGAGTCTCAGCGCAGCGGCTCCACATCGTCGTCATTATCTTGTTTTGTGAAAGCCTGAGAACAGTCGGATGCTGGAAAGGAAATAGAAGGAGAGAAAGGCGGGGGTGTGGGTGTGGGTGTGGGTGGAGGTGGGGGTGGGGGTGCAGGCCTGACTGGATTAGGAGAGGGCCTGTTTTTCCTCTCCATGTCAATGCACTCCCGCAGCAGAATAGATAGATAGTGACGGCCTGCCAGTTGGTTTTCATTACGTCCTCTGCACTTCAGACCTACGCAGAAAAAAAAAAAAAACTCCCCCTCCCCACTGAACACACTTTTCCCTCTGAAGGAAAGGTACAAAATTGTTCCTGAAAGTGAAAAGAGAAGAAAAAAAAAAAAGAAGAAGAAGAAAGCGAACCTGCCGGAGGCGGCAGTTTTTCAATGTATTTTTCTAATATCCTCTTCAGACTGCGAGTCTCCCCCCGCACGCCTCCTTCTCTTTTAAGTAAAACCCTGTCATCTCCCCCGTGGGGGCTTTGCAGGAATGCTACTTCAATATAAGATCTGTACCTTTTGCATTCTCTGTAATGCACGCCAATGTGTGTCCAAATGGGTCTGTGCACGGGCGGGGGGGGGCAGACGGAGGTGGAGGTGGTGGTGGTGGTGGTGGTGGTTTCAGTCGGGGGATATGGGAACAAGGTGGAACTGTGCTTTGTTTGTCGGGCCCCTGCGCATACCGGCGCAAAATTGAACAGCAATAAAATAAGGCACAGATGTGCATTACTGGCTCAGGCTTCAATTGTCCGCAACCCTGGGTGGAGGCCCCCGTCACATGGTATGAAAAGGTGGATGGTCTGACCCCACCCCCCTTCTAAAAGCCTGTTATCTCTCCAGCATGCTGCGCTGCCAGCATAGCTCCACCAGTAACCACAACCAGAACGTCTGCGCCCGCGGGTCACGCCATGCCGTAGGTACGGGAGCGCCCGCGAGCTCCCGAGCCCGATTGATTTGTGGCGGATAAGACGACTCCTGTCTGCTCTGTGAGCGCAGTTGACCTCTGACCCCCCCCCTCGACACACAGATCTGTTCATTATTTCAATCAATTGGAAATTCCTCCCCGCACACGTCTTCACTCAGTCCGCGGCAGGAAATGAAAACCATGCAAGGTAACGCGGAGGAACTGCGCGGCTATTTTGATGCGAGCTAGCGGAGCAGCTAATTTTGCAACGCGGCGAAACAATGCTGGAAGCAGCCAACCCCGAACACGCCGCCGATGAACGCGCCGACTGTCGAGAGGAACGTCCGGCCGAAAACCTCGCCGCTCCCGGGCGGCCTCCATCGCCTCCCATCTGTTTTGTCTCTGTGGAAGAAAACGCTGCACGCGGAGCCGTAAATCTCCCGAGATGTTCGTCTCTTCTGGTTTCCCCAAACGTGTGCGAGCTGAGCAAACACTGACGTGCACTCTTTCCCCCCGATGGCCCCCCGCCAGGGCCGTAAACGCGGATCCCGGCAAGATGAAACTGGAAACTACGTCGCCATATTCCTTTATCAGAAAACGGGGGGAAGCGTCTTGTGCAGATTTATCGCACGTGGCCTGATTTAACCCCATTATCGCAGTTTTTCTCGACTCGTCGCCGCATCGCAAGACGAACTGTCGCTGCTTTGTTGTCGATTTTCTTTTTCCATTCTTTTTTTTTTTGTGTGTGTTTGTGTTTGTTGCGTAGAAACACACATGTGAAACAGAAAAAAGGCGAGGAAGCAGAGGAGCAGGCCGAGCGCTGCGAGCGGAGGAGGGACAGCATGGGAACCGTTTCCAGCTCCGGCGGCTGCAGATTTTTCCAGATAGCGTATCTGCCAGGGCCCGGGCCCTTCAGCGAATCGGCCCGCCGATACAAAGCAGAACGATTACGGGTTCCTGCCCAGAACCCGTCCGGGCCCCTCCGAGTCAAGAAGCGGGAGGCTTCTGCTCGCCGCGCTCTTATCTGCCAGCGGGGAGGCTGGAGATTGGGATAAAGAGCTGCAGAGCTACCGGGACGGGGGACGGGATCGCTCGAACGCAGACGAGTAATCTCCCCGCACTAATCACGCTAATTAGCTCACTCAAAGAGAAAGGGGGGGGGCGGGTGGTGGTGAGGTCAGAACTTTAGCCTCCAGGCATCTCTTCCCTTTTATCTCGAGGAGTTCACTCGAAAACATCAAGCGGCATCTGAACACGACGGAACGGAAAAGTACTGAACGTAACTCGGGGTGTTTTTGTTTACTTATTTGTTCCTGCGGAGGAACTACCTCAGCTTAGCTTTTATTCCCGTCGCCGCGGGAACAGCTGCGCAGCTCGGAGCCGGCGGAGACGAAACCCGACCCCGATTCTTTGCGCGGTCCGAGCCGGCGAGGCGAAGGTGCGTGCGGGACGTGTTGTGAACAACGTGGATTTGTACAGAACATTAACCGAGATCACACTGAACGCTCCGCCTGCGGTTTGTAATCTATTCTGGACGAGGAGCGAAGCTGCGACCTCACGACGAGACCTTCAGCTCGTCAATAGCGTGTTGGTTCACGGTCAGTTAACACCCATAATGCACTTCAGCGGCGGACGCGGAGTCGCGGGGGGAAGCGCTCGCGTTCGTCTTTGATGAGCGGCGGCAGAGTCGAGCGGAGCGAACGCGAGTCCGTCTTTGAAAGTCAGTGGAGCGAGCGGCGGCGTGCGTTGTTGTTGTTGTGGCCCCCCCACCCCCCCCCGCCCACGCGGGTTCCTGCGCGAGAGGAACCGCCGCTGCCGTGCGCGGGACCGTCCCGCGGTGCCAGAGCGAGGCGCCGGAGTCGCCCCGAACCCCCCGCTGCCGCTCCCAACATCTGCTCGCACGCCGGAACCAATCAGAGGCGAGAGCCCGGAGCCGCGACGAATCGGCCCGCTCGGTGATCTTTTCAGGGGATCCTGGTGGAGGAACAAAAGCCGACCCCCCCCCTCCTGCTGCATCCAGCCTCTCCATCCTCCCCAGCAGCCCTCTGGCTTTGATATGTTAGACCCCCGCGTGGAGGAATATCCTCCCCTGTCCCCCCCACCCCGCGTCCACCACGTCCACGCCAATAATCCCACGGATTGTGACAGAAAAATGACACGGGGTCCTGAGGGACGTCTCCTCCTTCATCTCTTATCTGGACCTTCTCTGCTCTGAGCTGAGATAAACCCCCGACGGCGGCGGGTCGCCGATACGACACGAGCTTTTCGGATTCGTCCGAAAACCCCGTCGGCTCCGTAAGAGCCGGTGCCGAGACAGCCGGGTCCTCCGGGCCCGGCGGGCCCCCGTCTCAGCGGGCTAATGACACGGCTCCCCCCCCCCCGAACATCTGAGGAATTGGCAGGCGAGCAAAGGAGGGATTGGGTTCACTGAGTGAAGCGCAGAAGGTAATTATGGGACGGAGCGACGGGGAGACGGACAGAAGAGACGGGCCGGTGGGGCGGGGGGGGCATGGCAGAGGGCCCGTGGACACAATGGGCACCCGCACGGGGATGACATCCCCCTCCATCCAGATGACGGGCCGTGACGGGCTCGGATTACGGCCGCGCGCCGCCGTCTCATCCCTTCGCGGCGAGACTTCAAACAATCGAACGGGGCGGGTTCGGAAAGTTACAGTAGAGCACATGAATCAGATACGCGATACCGCCGTCTCCAAGGTGATGGAGCTTTTCTCTTGTTGATGCCCGCAGTCTACCTGCGAAGCGTCTTTTTTTTGGGGGGGGGGGGGGGGTGTTGTTTCAGGTGTAATCTGGATTGGATCTGTGTAAACCGAGAAGAAACCAGAACTCCTCCTCCGCGGGTCGTCGGATGAGATGACCTCAAGGGGTCGACTGATTCAATTATCTCCATAAAGCTTCGCCGGGTCTGATCTCCGAGAGCGCGATCGGACCCTCGCGGAAGAAACGGACTCTGGTTTCGGAGCAGATGCGTCGGGGATCACCTGGGGAAGCGGCGGCGCCGCGGGCGGGACCAGCTGCTCCGCTCCGACAGGTGCCTAATGGCCTTGAAATCAGGTTCGGCCGGTTCGCCGTTACCACTTGAATTCGCGCATTAGTCAATCCTCTCCCTTTCATCCTCGGAGCTGTCAGCTCTTATTTATCTAATTGGTGTTACTGGTGATGAGGCGCTGACCCGCTGCCCTTCACCCCTGCTGCCCCCTCCTCCTCCTCCTCCTCCTCCTCCTCCTCCTCCTCGGCGAGGCCCCTGCCTTGGCCCCTCTCTCCGGCCTTTAGACCTCATGTCTCCAGTTCCATACGTGCAGGCGCGCTACTTTTATGCACCTCTGCACATTGAACTCTGGTTAACCCCCCCCCACCCAGCCCATGATGAGCAGAGGCTCATCATCGGTGACAGATCGGACCTGCCTGACCGTCTCGCCGCTGAGAGACGGGCGGGGGGGGATGTGGGTTTTGTTCAGAACGCAAAAACACGGGAAAGCAGGAAGTTGGAAGACGCTGCAGGAAATAACGCGAACCTCTTTCTCTGCAAATTCTCTTTGCAGAGAAAGACGCCTTTCTTCAGTTTGAGCCGCGACGGGTGAAGTTAGCGCTTGGAATCACTCGACGCGCAGGATTTACGCTCGACGGTTTAAAGTTTACTCACGGCAATCAGGAACCCAAACTCGTTCTGAACAGCGAGCCAGACAGGAAGTGAGCTGAGCACCGACTGCTCTGATTGGCTCGTGCAGCGCAGGTGAGGTAGAAACTAAAACAGGAAGTGACGCAAACCTCGCTGTGCTGCGACGGAGTCACGGAGCGCGGACCAGAAGCGCGGAGAGCCGACAGGAAGTGAGGCCCGGCCGCCACTGCGCCCGCGCTGGGAGGGAGTTTTGAAAATGGAGAAAGCAGAGGAGACGAGGAGGAGGAGGAGGAGGAGCAGGAGGAGGAGCAGGAGGAGGAGCCGACCGCCTGAGAAATGAACTGAGAGAGTTTGAGTCAGGAAGGCACAGTGGCTGGTGGGTAATTTATAGCACAGAAAGGCTTGTAGGGTGAAAAACATTATTTTAGCGGCCCCCACATCCTAATAGAAGCCAGATGTGGAGGGATTAACAAAGACCCTCCCCTTCTCTTCCCTCGCTCGGCCTCTCCCTCTCTCACAACCCCCCCTCCCTTTTATTTTTTTCTCCCTCCAGCTTGAGTCCCCACCGTCTCATTTTCTTTCCACTCTCCCTTTCATGGCCCGTCCCCGGCTCCCGCTGCGTCACTCCTGCATATTTTTCCTTGAGAGTGCGAGATGCTCTGGGAATACGAGAGCCGTCAACACTCCGGTTTCCGAGGCGAGGGCCCGCGGAAAGCGTCGGCGAACAAATCCGCCGTTTATCCCCCCCCCCCCGCGAACGGGAGCCCTGCGGTCGCTGACGCCGCCGCCGCCGCCAGCCTGGCATCGAGGTGTGATTACACGGCGCGGAGATACTGTTGTGATGTGGCGCCGGGATCTTCTAAAGCCCTTTGTAATTGCGCGCTTTGTGGCGGCATGGCGGAAAAAGCCGAAGCGCCATTACCTGGCTTTTTCGCCGGCGCACGCTTTGAAGGCCGACCGAGCCGCCGCACGGGAAGACGTGCCGAAGCTCGCGCGGCGCTGGCGGCGGCGGCGGCCGAAAGAAAGACAGTCGGATGAGAAAGCGGGACAGATGTTTCGAGTCTGCCGGAGCGCATTAATCACTAAAATGTGTCGAGCGCGAGCGCTGCCAATGAAAAGGTTCTGTGTTCCTTCCAGCAGAACCGTATCGGTTCCAAAGTCAACACATTATGTAAATGAAATTAGATTATTTTCGCTCTTCCCTCAGCGCTTACATCATCACCTGGGAATAAACGCTTCGATGGTGCAACCCGCCGCCGCGGCCTCAGAAGACCCCCGGCGCTGGCGATGCAGGCAGGTGCTTCTGGGAAAAAAATTTTATTTTTATTTTTTTCTCGTTTGGGCCTCACGTGAACAACCTGACCGCGTGTTCGCACGTCGTCTCGCCGGTGTGTAACGGTTTGTGCGTTCGCAAAGACGCATGTTGGTGTGTGTGCGTGTCCAACTGTATATTTATGGATGCGGTTGTGTTTGTCTTTGGCTTTACTTCTGTCCATACGTGTGTGTGTGTGTGTGTGTGTGTGTGTGTGTGTGTGTGTGTGTGTGTGTGTGTGTGTGGGGGGGGTGAAAGCAGCGGGGGCAGGAGCTCTGAGAATGACAGCGTGTCTGTGGCGGGCAGAAACTCGAACCCTCTGATCTCGACTCGGAGTCTCCTGCCTCCCAGCTGTCACTGTGCCTCTGGCATCCTACTTGGCCTCTTGCCCCCCCCCCCCACAACCCACCACCCCCCTCCCCCCACCCCCCCACCCCCCTCTCCCTTTGAAGACGGCTACCCAGGAAATTGAAAGCTGTTTTCAAACAAAGACAAGAGAGAAAAGAAGAGAAGAGAACGCGAGTGTGAAGAGAAAGCGATGAAGAGCGTTCGGAGCGCTCGCTCTGCGTTTCCACCGGCGAATCGAAATGAGCGCGGCGCTAGTTTAACGCTGCACCCCGCCATGGAGTCCGACTCCACCCTCTTTTTCCAACCTACATTACCCACAATGCAGCTGGAACCGCCGACGGCCCCCGCTGCAGATCCTCACTTCTTTCTCACGCGTCTTCACACCTGCGGCGTTCAGACTCAGGTGACATCACTCGAGGCGGGTGACCGTCAGGTGCCGCCGGGTCAGACGTTTTTTTAGCAGAATCCCGACCCGGAATAGATTGGCTGCGCGCAAACTGGGGGCCACGAACCGCACAGAGATGCGAGTGTGCGGGTCAACCAAACCCTCAGACGGTGTGTACACACAGCCAACAGCCTCACCTTTGTGCGTCTGTGTGTGTGCGTAGGGGGAAAATCACTTCCTCGTTCAGACAGAACATAGAGCTAAACACACTAGAAACTGCACGTACGTAACGCCAGCATGTGCAGCAACTAGCTAACCCCCCCCCCTCCCTTTCCCCGCGTCATTACATGTAAACTCAATGTGCTTTCCATTACAGTGTGTGCGAGGGCTCAGGGCTTGATTCAGGAGAAAGAGGGTATGAGCTCGGCATTACCAGGCAGCGCAAAACTCATAACGCACAGAAGGAGCAATATTGAAACTGCAGTATTAGGAGGAAATTTGCAAAGGGTGGTGGGGGGGGGTTTGCAAATGTTGAAAATGAAATGTGGGAAGATGTGACGATGCAAAAAGAAAAAACAAGAAATAAAAGCGGCAGCTCCATTGACTGCTGCGCAGTGTAAAACGGGTCGTGATGTCCGACCACGTGTTTCCGCAACGGATGAATCCGGGCCCTCTGACCCGAAACCTTCAGGACTCCTGGGGAGGGAGGGAGTCGCTCCTACAGCAGAACTTTCCCTCCTCGCATCAGCGGAGACAATACCGGAGTGTGCCAGAGCGCCGGGGGTTCCCGCAGCTCCGCCGGGCTTTACAGCAGAATAACATTCTGACGACCCGGCGGACGGGAGCCAGGCAGAGGGCAGATGGCCGTGCGGTTTGGTTTGGCCCGGTGGCGGCGGGGGGAAACGGCTCAGAAGAGCGGGCAAACAAACAGTGATGGACAGGTGGGCGTCGCACGGGAGCGGCAGTCAGATGGAAAGCAGCAGCAGCGGCGGAGGATTCAGACTGGCATCTTGGCACAAAGGGGTCCAGACCAACGCACGAGTCCGCCCGGGCCAACAATAACGTCTGCCTCATTAGATTCAGCTCCACGAGACTGACCGGTCGTTCCAGAGGGGAAAGAGCTCGTGAAGGAGGGCCCCCGCTCGGGACGGCGCAGTTTATAAACGCAACAGATGGGTTAGCACGCTGTTAAATCACAAGGCACGGAGTTTGGGTTACTGTTTATGGTAATGAGAAACTGAATGTGGGATTCTCCCGACCTCGACGTTTTAGAAAAGAACATGAGTCAACTTCACATTTACAACCTTTTCTTTTTGTGCCCATCCACATAAAATTGGTAATTTGACGTCTATGGGCACAAAAGCGACATGTTTTGTTTTTTTTTTTTTTTTACTGACATCCATATTCCAATGACTCTCTTTGTGCAAATGTCTCTGCACAAAAAAAGTTTTCACCACAACAAATGAAAAATTCACCACAGCCTGAAAACAAGCTGCGTTCAGGGACTGTGAGCTGGAAGAGCCTCACCACACCTGAGGTTTCCACCTCATGGAAACAGGGGGGGAGGAAAAAAAAAGATAACTGGAAAAGCGGATAAATCCCAGCATGAACTTCAGCCGCCGGATCAAAGAGGAACGAATCAAAGGCGACAGTGTGGAGGCGTCGGCGGGTATTTTACGACGAGTCAACATCTCGACTCGCTTTTTATTCCTGAACGTGACATGTTTTTCTCTCTCCGTCTCCGGCATGTTTTCCCTGCGACGTTATTATGTCTCTGGGCCGTTCGCAAAGCGCGCCCTGAGTCTACAGTTACAGCGTCAGCGAAAATATTTGTAGGAGTAAACCATTACATGGCTAAATATGAGTAAGGGAAATCACGAAACCATGTAATTATGGAGTAACGCAGCCCGAGGGGCCGGGGGGGTTAATTTCCAATGTTAACAGGTCTCTTGTCCCTCCACACCACCGGCCTCCTCGGCACCTGTGAATGGGATCAGCTTTTTTTTTTTTTTTTTTATTTCTATGAACAGTCAGACGGATCATTGTTTTCGAGTAAGAGTAGCAGCGTGAGTCAGAGCTGAGGAAGAAAAGTAAAACCACCGCTGGGTGATTTTCCACCGGTAAATGTCAGATATTGGGTGATATGCTCGCAGCGCTTGATTTTTAAATTTTTTTTTTTTTGCCCGCAGATTAAATCCCGGCGTCGGGCTGTAACTCTGTAACTTCGCCTCCCGCGGGAGGTCACGAGTTCACCGCGGCCTCTTATCACCTTCTACTGTGTCTGCGCGAGGCCGCCTCTGTATCCATGGCAACCGGTCTGCAATGACACGGGTTTGGGGAGGAGGATATTGTTTCGCTCGCGCTACAAAAAAGGAACATGCACCGACACATTCGGCGGTGATGAACTTGACGCACGGAGGCAAACAGAAACCGGGATCAAACAGATTCCTCAGACATTAACGCAAAAAAAAAAAAGCACAGTAAGCATTAAAGTAGCAGCAGCAACATGCTGAAGCAACCCCGTCTCCTGGATATCATGTTTCTGTACAAAATAAACTGCAACTGCAAATTTACATTGGGGGACCTGCCTGCCAAATGTTTAAACGAACAACATATGAATGACTTAGTGTGCAGAAAGAAAACTCGATCTGGTTGTTTCTAATTTGCTGTTGCTGTTTATAGAAACTTTTAGGAGTCAGGTTTGGCTGAAAGTGGAATGAAATATGAGCAGAAAACAGCTTCATTCTCTCTTTTAAACTGATCTCAGGACTCTTAAAAAAAAAAAAACCTTTTGGGAAAGCCCGTGTATGGTTCATGCTTATTTTGTTCACCTTAATTCACTGGTTAGCTAAGTAGCGTTCATTTAATTCACTTCTTAGTGCAGTAACGTTAGCTAAAGTCACTGGTTAGCTAAGTAGCGTTCATTTAATTCACTTCTTAGTGAAGTAACATTAGCTACATTCACTGGTTAGCTAAGTAGCGTTCATTTAATTCACTTCTTATTGAAGTAACGTTAGCTAAAGTCACTGGTTAGCTAAGTTGTGTTCATTCAATTCAATTGTTAGCTCAGTAACGTTAGCTTAATTCACTGGCTAGCCAAGTATCATTAGCTTGATTCACTGGGGACCAAAATAAAATAGAAAAACATTGTTTGTTTGTTTGTTTGTTTGTTTTTCTTATTTGGTTAAAGGCCGACCCATACACGCATTTGGTAAATACGCTCATTCGCCTTCGTGGCAAGAGTGAGATGAGAGGACAGCCGGTTAGCTTAGCTTAGCTTAGCGTAACCACTGGAACCAGAGGAAACGGCTGTGCTAAAGTTACTCTTATCTATCTTGTGCGTTGTGCTTCAGTCGCCTTCTCCTCCTCCGCTCTCTAATCAGCAGCAATAAGTTTGCTGACCTGGATCCCCAGGTGCGGAGGTGGGGTGGGGGGGGTCAGGGCTTTATGGGAGAGCGGGCGGGGGTCGGGACCTGCACTCCGTGGAATTTGGGTGTCACCATGGCAATCACAACGGAGCAGCGAGAATGACAGGTAGCCCCCCGGGGGCCGTAAATAACAGATATGCTCTCATACTTATGGTGGTGGGGAGGGGGCTAAAAGCCTGCAGCTCAAAACAGGAAATGAGCATAAGAGGGGAAGAACTGGGGAAAACAAAAACAGACAAATGGGAAAAGATAATTGTGTTTGAGGAACAAAGGAATGTCGCCAGCTGAAGGGCAGGATCTTGAATCCTGCTCATAAAAGCCCGGGAAAAAAAAAACCAACAAAAACCTCCAACGATAAATTCAGCAGTTTACAGGGAGTCTCAGCTCCGGTGCTGTCTGGTTCTGCTGAAGTATCTGGATCGGCCTCAGATCAGCGTGATTTATCTGCATGCGGATAAATCACAAAACAGAGAAGTGGAGCAACGTGATGAATGGCCACATTTGCAGAGTTGGAAGTGGAGTGGACAAAAATATGTCACAGAGACAAATAAATTTGCTTTCTCCGCTACTTTCTTATTTAGTCCCTTTTTTTATCGTATTTAATCGCCATGTTTGTTTGCTCTTTTGGACAAGCGTTGACGAAAAGTCTGGGACTTCTGGGTCTTAGTCGAAGAAAACTGAGACTTCTTTAATTAGCGTTTAATGACACTGGTGCCGTCTCGTCATCGTCTCGTCGTCTTCTTGACGAATGTTCTCGGTCGCAAAATAGGAGTGAAGGAATAAACAGAACAAAGCGTTGAAGTGGCGCGTCTGAAATCAGCTTCCCCAACGTTCCCATTTTTGAAAACGTGATTATGAAAACAGGCTTCAAACGCACACACATGCAGAAACATTTTAGCTCTTCGATCGTCCAGATCACTTCGGGGCGCAAAAGAGGAGACGCGAGCTTGAACCGGGGCCAGACCCGTCCCGAACGCTTCGCCTGTCTGGCTCGTCAAAAAAAAAAAAAAAAAAACGTGGAATGAGGAGCAGAGGAGGAGGCGAGTTGTTTAAACGTGTCTGCAGGAGCAGCCCGGCCTCGGACCGAGCGGGGAGCGACTTTTCTCCCGCAGGATCCAGAAAACTCCTCTGGGCCAACACCGGATCGGTGCCAGGGCCAGGCTGGGCGGTGGTGGTGTTGGGCGGGTGGTGTTGGTGCAGGAGGGAGGAGGGTGGTCAACATCACAACACATGAGTCCGGACAGAACAGTCGCACACTGTCTGTGCAGCGCAGGCCTCATCATGAAGCAACTTCCCTGACCCAGGTAATGATGTTAACCCCCAATTTTGAATTATCTATAAGTCTTCCACATGTCATTTTTTTTTTTTTTTCAGGATGTGGAAAACATTAAAGAGATTACTACACCGGAGAAACGCAGTCTGGAAAATATAACCACACAAATTCAGGTCCACACAGGCGCCGTTATGTCCGCTGCGTTTGTAAACTGATTGCTTTAAATCCAGCTGCACAATCCTATCTTTCACTAAAGTTTATGCGTTTATCCCTGTTTTTTTTTTTTTTTTCTGGGGGGGCAACAAGTACAATGACTCCATAGAGCTGAGGGACACTTATTGATCTGTCCCAACAAAACAGAGCTGGAAACTGGATCCGGCAGCACTCCCAGAGAGAAGAGGGGGACTCAGGTGTATACAAAATAAAGAGATGGGGAGGACACGGCCCATCTCTCAAAGAGGGGGGGAAGAGGTGGTGGTGGTGGTGGGGGGGTCCTTCACCCACCCCCAGGGTAGGTCAGGGACCCTGGCCTCTGACCCCTCTTCTGTGAAAGAAGGGAATTTAGGGGAGGGAGACAGAAACATGTCTGAGCAGAGCGAGCGGACGAGGAGCGAGCGAACAAAGAGCCGACAGAAGCCGCCGCCGACTTTCAGTTCTGCAGCGAGTCACATTACGTGTCGATAAGTAACAGTCCAGTTCCCCCCCCCCCTCTCGCCGTCATCGCGCACATACCTGAGCGATGTGGATCAGGGCCTCGGCCCTCCAGCCCGTCCGGCCCTCGGAGCCGCTCCAGAGGGTTTGTTCATCTCTGTTGTTCTTCACTTTTCTTCTTTAATCTGCGTTAAAGGGCCCCGGCGACCCCTGACCCCGGCCTACATCGGTCTCAGGAGCCATGTGCCTTCCAGATGTGGACGTACCTGACCCCCGGACAGCGGGGGGAAAAAAAAGAAAACCTCAACAAACCCAGCAGTTTGATGAGGTATCAGCAGATGGCAGCACACGGAGCGACTCCTTAACGTGAGTTTGAAGTGTTGATGGAACATCTGGAGCAGGAGACGAGTCTTTTTCTTTTAACGAGTCTAAACATAAACATAAGAGCAAGACTCATTAACGCGATAAAATATTCATAACTCCAAACTGATGACCTCATTCCTCCTCCTCCTCCTCCTCTTCCTCCTCACCCTTCCTCCTCCCGACGTCACCGCCTCTCCCTGCCCAGATGTGTCTATAAAAACCACATTGAGAAAAAGTGTGTGTGTGTGTGGGGAGTTGTTTGTGTGTGTGTGTGTGTGTGTGTGTGTGTGTGTGTGTGTGTGTGTGTGCGACACAGCTCGCAGCTGTTCGACAAAATATGACATTCACGTTGTGTTTTTATTAATGTGAGAGGAAAAAAAAAGAAAAATGTTTTCCTCGTGTGGGATTAGGGAGCGTATTCAATGATGATTATTATTATTTCAGCAAGCGACAAGGAAAGTGGTGACAGGAGGTTTGATGGTTTTTGGGTGGGGGTGGTGGGTGGGGGTCCAGTTCACCTCCTCCTGCTCCAAAACCACAAAAACAAAAACCACGAAGCCCCAGATCCAACAGCTCCAACCCTCGTCCCTGCGACGATCTGTAAATCCACCATACATGTACGACTTTTTCTCACGCCCCGCCTCCCCCCCCGCCTCCCACCTCCTCTCGTCACGTTTGCGTCGCGTCTCCGTCCGCGGCGACACACTCGTCCCCGGTCCGATTAAACGCGCTAACAAGCTTAAACCGGCGTGAGAAAGCCAGATTTACCGCCGTTCCCCCCTGTGCTGGTAATTATTGGCAGAGCGCACTGAAACAATTCTGGTTATAAAACCTGCTTACTGCTCGGTCACGGTTTAGACCCCCACCCACCCCCACCCACCCCCATCTCACACACACACACACACACACACACACACCACACCTCCATCCTTCCTTCACACACTCCAGTTCAACTTCGGCTCAGAGAGAGAGAGAGAGAGAGAGAGAGAGAGAGAGAGAGAGAGAGCCCTCTCTTCATTGGGGGGGTGGTGGTGGTGGTGGTGGTGGTGGTGGTGGTGGTGGTGGGGGGGGGGGGCGCTGAGAACAAGTCAGAGTGAGAAAGGAGGCAATTGTAGGGGGCTGGCCTGGGGACAAGTCACCCATTCAGATGCGGCCAGCCGTGTACAATGGCTAAACTAACATCATTGACATTTGGAGTTGCCCAAGCTTTAGACCCAGAGGAAAGGGGAGGAGTGGGGGGGTGGGGGTGGGGGTGGTGATGGTGGTGGTGGTGGGGGGGCATCAGGGGCGGGGGGGAGCGGGCGTTGGAAAAGCCTCATTCAGAGGCACCAGTCATTGATCAAAACTTCATGTCAACGCCGGGGATCAGACCCGCGTGCCCTCTGTTAGCTTTCATGTGCTAAGAAGCTAAATGGGGGTGGGGGGGGTGGGGGTCTGAGATAGTCACCCTGTCCCCCCGTGGACCAGACCGGGCCTACACCAGGAGGGGGGGGGGGCGCCCCGGGGGCCGCCGGCGTGACAGAGAGCAGGCCCGATCAAAGCGCTCGGATGGCGGCGCTTGGTTTCACCCGCGACGGGACGCGGCGCTTTGATGGATGAGAGGGCGAGCGGCCGTCACCGCGGTGACTGATGAGTCACTCACCTGCTCCTGACTGATACGGATGAGGACGATTTCGCCGGTTTGAATTCCTCGCCCCGTCAGATGAAGTCACGTGGCCGCCAGCACCATTAAAGAAGCATTTCACCCCCACCCCCCCTTAGTGAAGTAGCGTGTTAGCTTCCTGATGTTTCCTGAAGATGGTGTTAAACCGCAGATACACCTGCACACACCTGCTGCTCTGAGGTGTCGCACACGTTTTGGCAGGGGCCAAGATTCTGATGCGCCGTCTCTTTGGGTCGCAGTTATCTGGTCAAACTCCTGGGTTCTGCGGTTCTGTGGTCCTGGTCCTGCAGCTGGCAGCACCCCCACCCCCACCCCACCCCCCGCCTGCTTGATGACGTCCGCGATCTGCGGGTGGGGGTTGGGTGGGGGCTCATGAAGGCGCCCGCTCTGTTTAAAGAAGCCTGTGCGTGTGCGGCTGCAGGGGTAAACCCGGCCGGACCACCTTGCCTGCGCCGCCTCGCCTGCCAGCCCGCCTGGCACGGGCGACCCCCGGCCCCGGGCACTGCGGCGGCGTCATCGGGAAGGTCCCGCCTCCTCCAGCACGCCCCCCCCCCTCACCCCCGACCCCCCCCCCTCAGTGGGGACAGCTCAGTCTCTTGAATGCAATAACAGCTGCTAAAAGCAACAAACTGAGAACCTGATATATACTCTGCAGGGCTGACCCCTGCTCATGAATCAGTCCCCGGACAGGAGGTGCTCAAGCGTGGGTCATGAACACGCCCCCACCCCCACCCCCACCCGCCCCCCCACCTAACCACAAGGCTATTTTTGGGGTGCCCCCCCCCCCCAGAATATCTCCTCAGCGAACAGGGAATGTTTCCCTGTTGATTTGAAGCAGATGACGCTTTGTGAGATGATATTGTTGTTTTGTTTATTTATTTATTTTTTTAAATTCCGATCGTTCGCTTTGGTTCCGTCTCCGTCCAAGGATGCGACGCTTCTCACGAGGCTTTTACATCAGTCACGGCGAAGCGGCTAACGCGCCGCCGTAGAAACGAGGCGTGCGCCCGGCGTTGACCTCGCCGAGACGAAGAGACGTGCACGCCGATTAGCGGGCGCTGCGACCTGCGCGCTTCCTTCGTCACGCATCCCCCCCCGGGCGCTGTGCAACAGCTGCGGGGGCCTGTTAACACCCCAATCAGCGACGCGATTATGACTTAAGATACCGAACCACATGCAGCTCCCGCTCGCACAAAGCCGGGCCTGTCCCCCCCACCCCCGCCACCGCCGCCGCCGCCGCCCAGGAGATCCTGACACGACCCCAGCTGGAACGGACGGCGTGTTTGTCTGGGCCGGCGTCCAGCTCACCTTCAGTGTCCCGGGAGGCGAGGAAGGTCGCGGGGGGGGGGGGCGTGTTCCCTTTGGCGAACACATATGGCGACACAATCGTCGCCACCCTCCCAGCAAAAGGCCACCCAACTGCACTCGACTGCTGAGCACGCAGATCCGCGCTGTCCAACCTTCTTTCCATTCGCGGATGGTTCTTGAAATCCGGTGCGCTCCAGGATTTCAACGTGGATTTTCAATTTAATATCTGCGCCGGCGACGGGAAACGGGGAAAACATCCCCGTCCTTCGAAAACAAGGGATGTCCTGCCAACACCTCGGAGCATCTGCTTCTCTGTCAGCCAATCACGTGTCGGACGTCTCGCAGATGTGACCAGTTCGCACGGTGGAAGCAGGAAGCAGCTCCCGGCAGCTGTAATCAGCCAAATCTCGAGACCCGCGGAGTGACGTACTAATCGAGCGACTTTCGCCACGTGATTCTGAGCGCGCTCGGTACAAACGGCGTCGCACAGACATCTCCGCGGCCTTCGCTGCAAACGGCTCCCCTCTCTCTGTTTCCCATCGGAACGCAGATCCGATCCCAGGAAACAGGAAGTGAAACGGGAAGTCGCCTGGAGCGACCGCGAGGATCAGACATCTCGTCTCGGTTCGCGCACATCATCCGTCCTGAACCGCTCCGGCCCGGCCGCATAATTCAATTGTCTTTTTTTTTTTTCTTCTTCAATCCACAGGCGATGAATAACCTCTGCGGCGTCTCATCTCTGGACCGGCGGTGATGGGGGGGGTGGGGCTCGGATGGAGCGAGACCAAGCGAACCCCCCGTTCCATCCCCTGCTGGTGCAAATCAAAATAAAAGCCCCTCTGAAAGACTCGGCATGTGCTCAAGTCATCCCAGGGCCCCGCCGAGAGAAAACCTGGGAGAAAACACACACACATCCCCGGTTCTCATCCGCTCCCTGATAGACAGGCGAATCAAGCGCACCCCCCTCAGTCTCAGGCCGGATGAGGGACGTCACATCTCGGCGTGTGTTTTACATCCAGCGATCCTCGATTTACTGCCTGAGAAACTGTACGGACTCACGAGATCACACGCACTGTACACACTGGACGTTATGACGCCGGTTTATTTTAGTTTGAGGTTTTAGGAAAACGCTGTGTTGTGTACGCGTGTGTGTGTGTGTGTGTGTGTGTGTTTTCTTTGCATGTACAGTACGTGCACGTGTCCGAACCGACTCTGACCTTTTCTATGTAAAATGAGTGTTTGCATGTATGTGTGCATGTGTTGGGGGGGTTGTGTGTGTGTGTGTGTGTGTGGGGGGGGGGTTCCCTTTGCAGCAGATGTTGGTTTTCATAGGCTGCACAAGGCCACAGCTGGATTACAGGTGGTGGGGGGGGGTTGTTGTCGGACGCCTCCGGGACGTAAACTTGTTCTCGGCCACGAGCGACAGGCTCAGACGTGGCTGCACCTTTTCGGGGATGAACTCGCGAGCTTGTTTTATTTTTGTTTTGTTTTTTTAAAGTTCATGAGAGCGCGAGAAGAGGTTTGAGGAGAAAGCAGGAGACGCGCGATTACCTCAGCTCTTGGCAGGAGCTCTAATTAAAACCAAACTTGTTTCCTTCAGTGAACAAACATGACAGGCGCTGAGCAGAGAAGCTTTTTTTTTTTTTTTCTCCCCCCTCCTGCCAAAATATTAAGTGAGTGCAGGTGCTCCAGGAATGTCTACAAGGGCGGGGGCACGGCCGAGCTGACCTTTTTCTCTCTCCATTGTGTGTGTGTGTGTGTGTGTGTTTATTTATGTATTTGCGCGTTTGTTTCCTCCGACTGTTTTCACGCTTTGGTTACGCACCCGGCAGTCGCCCCTCTGCGGCGGAGAGCTGGAGCGAAAGCAAACGATTGTTAGGTTATTCGGGAGAGACTTGGGGGGGTGGGGGTGGTGGTGGGTGGGGGTTTAGTGGGTGGTGGTGGTGGTGGTGGGGGGGGCATAAGCAGGACCAGATGCAAAGGTCCTGGCGGCTCCCGGGCCTGATTGAAGGAGGCTCGGTAGCCCCGGCGGATCCTCTGGCAGGATCCGATGAGGGTTGGCAGACGGGACGCGGCCAGCACCTGATCGCCGCTGATCGGGAACGGCGTGCGGCGCCGCTCAGAAGACGTGAGAAGAAGAAGAAGAAGAAGAAGAAGAAGAACCCGGTCGTCGCAGGGCCTTCGGCCGCACAGTCACACCCCCCCAGGGGATCTCGCTGTCGGCCGTGATTGGAGTCGGGGATTTCCGCCGCCCCCATAATTGTTCATAATCCATTATTAATGTCCATCCCACGCTCATTAGCTAAGTCGCATGTTTAAGAGTTTCCGCTTCCTGGAAGTTCACGGCCGCCGCGGGCGAAGTTTGTGTGTGTGGGGCGCAGCCTGCCAGTCGCTGTTTTGGGGTATCTGGCATCTGAGTCCGGGAGTCGTCGGCGTGCAGGTCGGGTCACCTGTGAAGGACTGGCAACAGAAACACACCTGGACGAGCTGAACCGTGTTTACTGACTTGCAGTGCGCCCTCCGGCAGACGGGGGGCAGCGCTGAGCGAGCAGAACGCGGCGCATCGCGCTCATCCATGTCAGAAAAACACAACTTCTTTTTTTTTTTTCCATCGCAAACGAGAAATCTGTGAATTTAAATGGACCACCCCCCCTCAGGACACCATCCCCCCACCACCACCACCTCTCTGGCTTCGGCTGAATGCTGGTCCTGGTCCCGGTCCCGGTCACGTCGGCCTCTCGCATTCCTCCCGGGTCCCACCTCGCAGGGCCCGGCGTCTTGGCACGGGCCGGGGGAGGGTTGGATTTTCCACAGGTCGTCAGTGGAAGGGGCACACAGGCTTACCTTTGTCTGCGCGAGCACACACACTCAGTGTATCTGCCGTCACACACGGACTCACACATAACAAGCGGTGACATTAAGTCGGGTCCAGATGTTGGCATTTCGAGTCGTATTTTCGGATTTCGCTCCAGCTGCATCGATCGTAAATATATTTTAGCTCCTCGGCATCTTCTGGATAATAAAGAGAGGTCTGTGGAGAAGATGGAGAAACGAGGCGCAAATCACGTCCGTCTGCAGCTCAGGTGAAGCCGAAGACGTTCGCGATTAAACACAAACGCACAAAAACGTCAGCTCACGCAGGGGCCACATGCTGGCATCAGCTTTTTAATTTTTACGTATTTAAGACGGATTTATGGAGCGAGAACGCATGACGCTAACTAAAAAAACAAAGCAGGTGTGTGTGTCTGAGTGAGTCATAAATGTGGCTGTAGTTGTAATGTGTAATATGTGTAATACGTGTAATCCCTGCAGCCCTTTTAAAAGCAGTTACGGCCCGAACACTTGGCAGCGCTTTACTTTTTATGGTAACAAAGGCCGCACCTGGTTCGAGATGTAACTTCGCTCGTCTCGGTCTCTAAATGTCGAGTTAGCGAGGGGGGTTATTCCCACGTAAAGATGGAAGGCCCCTCCCCCACCGTTGTCACCCCCGCGGGGCCGCTGTGAGGCCCCCTGGTGGCAGGGTAATTAAAGTACCATGGCCCGGCCGAGCTGCAGTAACACTCGCTAATCCGCAGAGAATGACCCGAGCTGGGGCCGCTCCTAATCCTGTTTGCGGCCATCGGGAACTACCCCTATCCCGGCCGGAAGACCGGTGGGGGGTGGGTGGGGGTGGAGGGGTGGGGGGATAGCCCAGCGATGGGTGAGGGGGGAGGAGGGGAGAGACCTGTATTCACCCTCGCCACAGGTCGCCCTCTTTTTGTTGGTAGGAAAAAAAAAAAAAAGTGCGGAACCCCCCTTTACACTGTCCTGACACATCTGAGGCTCGACCTCCATTTTTTTTTTTTTTTTTTTAAATTATTCCATGAGTTCGGTGAACAGCGGATTTTCACACTCGCGAGCGTTTCATAAATTCCGAGTCGTGAAAGTCTAATTCCGTTTGACCCGGTCGTCGTGGCCGGGATTAATTAATCTGCCCTCCCTTCATTTTAACAAGCTCTCACCAGCTGCTCGCACAAACAATAGGCCCCTACCTGAGTGTGCTAATCCAACCTGCAGGTTTGCCCGCCCCCCCCACCTGCACCACCTGCACCACCAGCCACCCCCCCCCCCCCAAAAAAAAAAAATCCAATTAACAAACCCAGCAGGCCCTGCACCTGTGTGTCGGCTCCACCGCGAGACGGGGACGCGCCGCCCTCGTGTTTTCCATGATGCCATGTCCCCCGGCGGACAGACGCGGCGCCGTGCGTGTCACCGTGACACCCTATTACAGCATGCGCACTACCTCACCGCTGAGGCACCCGCCACTCGGACCATCCGCCCTCTCCCAGGCCCGACCCGGAGCGACCGGCGCTGGTTTGGCCGGCGCTGGCTGGGAAAATCCCCACACAAACACGATCTAAAAAAAAAAAAAAAAATTGGTAAATTCTCATTATTTGGGTTGAAAGGTGGTGAAAGGTGCATCTGGCTCGAAAAAACATGGCGTCACCGAGGCGTTCTCGCCCTTCGCCCTCGCTCCCAGCCTCCACGCTCTGGTTCCTCTGCCCGGGACAAATAATTACAGGCGTCATTTATTCCAACACCGCTGCGCTATGACAGGAAATTCAGCGCAATTAGGAATAACTGAAACTGTCCTCGTCTGCCGTCGCTGAACCGTGACGGGCCGCGTCTCCAGCGTTGGGTCGTTTTCACGGGCGGGGGGGGAAACAAATATTGCGAGGACGATGAACCTGAACTCTCTCTTGATGAGGAGGGGTCCGAGTGAGCAGTTCCTGGCAGCCCATCTCCATGCACCACCACCCCCCCCCCCTCGCCACCGCCGCCGCCGCCGCCGCCCCTCGCGCCGCACAATTCGCTGACGCTCCAAACAGAGATGGAAAACATGTGCTCACACGGGGAGTCGGCGTACACAGGGCTCTGTTGTTCCCACGGCGAGGGACGCTCGACGCCTCCCGCCGTTTCCTTCAGACTCAGCCCTTTAATTCCAGGCTGACGCATCCCTGCCAAAACACCGGCGGGATATTTATCCGGCGCTCCCCCGACGGGCCGTCAGGGGTCGGGCGGGGTTCGGCGCTCAGAGCTAAAGCAGCGGCGGTGCATGTAGCATTTATTTTAATCCAAATAGATATCTTAAATAAAGTGAGATAGATTGAATAGGATATTTTGTGCGACCACTTCCTCCACGTGACGTTTACACTTTCTTCCTCCTCTGCCTCGTCTTCGCCCCCACCCGTCATGGCGGTGAAACCCCCACATTCCAGGAGAAGTCGCAGAATCAACAGGCATGAAATTCATTTCTCACATGGCCGCATCTGCGCCTCCTAATCATAACCCGGACTGACAATTCAATCCCGCACTCCGTCGCCCGCCCCTCCCGTTCCAGCTCCCCCCCCCCGGCTCACCAAAAAAAAAAAAAACCTCCCTCCGCCCTTTCTTTTGCCCTCCCTCCCTAATTGCACCACCACCCCCAACCTCAACAGGCCCCACAAAAAAAAAAAAAAACCCAAAAAACAATTAACAACGCCAACTATAATTACAGTAATGGCCGTAAGGGAGCTAGTGACCTGGTTCCTCGCCAGGGCAACCTCCCAGCAGCACACCCACCTTATGGCCCGTTTGCTGGGGGGCGAGGTGGAGGGGGTGGGGGTACCGGACGTGGTGTCCCGGTGTCTGAACTGACTGACTAATGGTTGGTCAGAGCTGGTGATTAGGCTGCAGGGGGGAGTCAGTTTGGTTCCCCCAGGCGAAACATGTTTTCTGGGCTGTTACAGCAGGGTGGGGTTGGGGTGGGGGGGGGACAAACAGTCCAATTCATCATCTGTGTGCCGAGAATTATATGAAAGTGATGAATGTGTAAAGTCAGGTAAATGAGTGTATTAGAGTAATGGCTGATTACAGCAATTTACCTCGAGCGCTGCCAGGAATATACATTCCAGGCCGCAGCAGCACACGGTGCTGGCTAATCCCAGATGCTTGGACCAGGCGTACGAGTGGGTGGAGGTGGTGGAGGTGGTGGTGGTGGTGGGGGGCAGGTTCTGGTCAATGCGAGGCCTTCACGGAGGGCGCGTGCGCAACCAACCTTAAAAACCCCAGGCTTGATGCGAAGCGCCAAAACAAAGCTGCGGGAACAGAAAAAGACAAGAAGGTGCGTGCACCTGCGAAGAAAACGAAGGCGAAAGATTATTTTATATATAATAATTTAACGTATTGATCGCCTTTGAGGTGAAGCCAAGGAAATCGAACGAAATGCGAGACAAGAGAAGAAGAGGCCGGTGACAACAGGCTCACAGCGGTGTCGTCTGCATATCGGCGTAAGTACGTGAATCTCACGTGAACACAGAGCGCAACGTGCTAACAGCTAGCCGCTATAGCTAACGTATTTGTCGACTGTTTGTAGTCCGACTAAACTGCGCATGACACGATCATTTAAACGCGCAACAATCCGCTCGTCGCACAACTTCACCCTCTGGACACTGGAAACACCGGTGAACTGACCTCCAGCTGGAAACATGCTCTGCTAGAGTCACAGCAACACAACGCTTCTTTATTGTGGCAACACCTGGTTGTGTAGATGTGTGTGACGTGGTGCGTGACGCCGCTCGTGCCAAGTCAAAAAGTCTGCAGCAGCACATTGTACAACCCAGCACACGACTGAGGCTGATTAAAGGCTGCATGAGTCCATTAGTGCATCTGTGTGTGTGTGTGTGTGTGTGTGTGTGTGTAGCGTAGCATGCGTCGGTCCAGGACCAGGGTTACTTTGGCAGTCCTGCGGCGCTGGGCTCCAGCCCCCCCACTCCCTGGATTAATGCCGATTGTTTGGGAATGACTCGGAGCGCTGGACCACACAAGGAGAGCGAGGGGGGGGGCGACCTGTGCGGGGGGGGGCTGGGGGGTACGTCCACCTCTCGCTGTTTTCCTTCACTCTCCTCCACACACACACACACACACACACACACAGCTCTCTCTCTCTCTTTCTGTGTCCATCACTCTCAATCTCTCGTTCGCCCTTTGAAAACCAACTCCTGCCTCTGCTTTTCCTGCCGGTCAGGATGAAAACACACACACACACACACACACACACACACACACACACACACACACACACGCCCGCCGAGCGCACGTGAACGCACAATCTTCCGTGGGAGGTCTAAAGGCGCAGCGTGGAGGCGGCGGCTGTGGACGCCGAGGGAGGGACACGAGGAGGACGCCGGTTCAAACGAAGACGCAGACGCTGGATTCAATTAGCTCACGTCAGCGTGAGTCACTCGGCGGCGGCCGGCGGTTTGCAGCGGCGCGAACTCGGCGACGCGTCCCAACTCTGTTTGTCTTTGATGTGCAAAGTCAGCAAGTATGAAAAAGTCCCGCCACGTCCACCGACGGCGGCGGCGGCGATGGCGGGCCGGTGGCGGGCGGGGATGCTGGCGCCCTGCGGCCCAGGTCACGTGATGAGCAACCGGGGGGCGGAGCTGGCCGTGTGACGGGACACACGAGACTGACAGCTGTGTTTATGGGGGGGGGCAGGGGGGCGGGGGTGTCCATGACCTGCCCAGATGCTCGCTGCGACTCGATAGCGTTCATGTGGGAGCGCCGTATAAATCACGCAGGAGCTTGATATCTTTTCGTTCTCCGTCTGGGACGGGTCGGTTTTGGGTTCCTCAAAAGACGTGTGTGTGTGTGTGTGTGTGTGTGTGTGTGTGTTTGATGACGGCGGCGGCGGAGGGGTGATCTGGAGGTTGAACCGCAGATCTTCCTCTTAACTGACAGGAAACCGGAGGGTGTGAGACGCTGATGTTCAGGAAGTGGGATGGGAAAAAGAAGAAAGTCAGGCCTTTTTCCATCAGGGCGGCGTTCCATTCAACAGCCCCAGAAATTCATTTCATTATTGGCACCTGTGCTTTTTTCCCGCCGCGACACGTCAACATGTCGGCTCACGTGTTTTAACGTGTCGCAGGTGTTTCTCGCTCTTTTTGTTTTTTTTTCTCATTCAGATCCAGGCCACGTGCAGCAGCAGCAGCAGCAGCAGCAGCGAAATGGAATGCAGCCGTCGTTAATTCTGCGATTTCCACCTGTTTGTTTTTCTCCTGCGGTGGGGAAAAAAAAAAAAAAACTGCTTTTTTTTTTTCTTGGACGTCTCGCGGCGGGTGAATCGCAGGTGTTCGGGCGTCTTGATATTTGTTACCTACAAACTGCGTTGCAAATATTGCAAATAAAACAAACACGGTGGAACAACAGATCTTTTCACCGTGCACACATCAGCTGAGCAGCGCTGACACACTGCCTTACTTTCTGCAAAACCGAGGGGGGGGGGTTCCACCCCGTCTCTTCAGAACCACAAAAAAAAAAAAAAAAGTGACGGCCGGGTTCTGCTGCTGCTGCTGCTGGAGTTTCACCCCTCAGCAAACACCAGCCCCCATTTTTCTTCCAACTTTCCCTTCCATCCATAACTCCTCCCTCCTTCCTCCTCCTTAGGTGACTCCTCCTCCCCCCTTATACTCAAACACATCACATAAACCCACACCATCGTCTGCCTCTCTTCTCCACAGCTGCCAAGAATAAGACAGGCTGATGTGGGGGCCCCGTGGATGGGGGAGGGGGGGCGCCGGTGAAGCGCCGGCCCCCGAGCGCTCGCTCGGCTGAATTCAGCCACTTGGCTCTGTTTATTTAATATTCAGTCAGCTGTGGGGAGTGGGGTTAGCCACAGCTTATAAAACTCAGGCAGCATGACCAAGATATAACCCCCCACCACCACCACCACCAATTCTCCTACAACCACACACACAAACACACACAAGTATACAATACACTGGGACACACCCTGGACCCCCCCCAGGTTTCTTTTTAACCTTTAAGGACACAAAACAAGACCTACATGGTCGTCCAGATGATCTCATTGCCATAATAATAATAATAATAATAATAATAATAATAATAGGACGTGTTAAACGTGTGTAAACGATCACACTCTCGCCCGCTCGCACATCAAAGCTCGACCCGGCGACGTAATGAGCTTAACAGCTGGACCGGTACTAACAGGAGCGAACAGAACCGGAGCGGGAGGCGAAGCGGGAGCAGCGTGGACGAATATGGATTTGTGTGTGAGAAGAGGAGGAGGAGGAGGAGGAGGAGGAGGAGGAGTAGTGTGTGGGGGAGTGGTTCTTAATAATTCTCCCAGCAACCCACATTCACTCCGCCCTGCTGGGAGCAATCCCAGCGTGCCCCGGCTACGCCTCGACTGGGAGGCTCCATGGCAACCCCCGGGGTCAGGGGTCACGGGGAAAGGTTGCTTTTATCTGCTAATGAGGTCGGTACCTGGGGCTCCGTGTCTCCTCGGCCTCTCTCCCCCGTGCAGTCCAAGGCGGGGGCGCGAGGGGCCGCCAACGCCTGCCGAGTGACACCAATGCCATCTTCGCTCATCTCCGCGGACGCGCCAGCAGCGCCGGAGTCACATGCGTAAGTCGCCCGAGGCGGCGCAGGCGGGGGGATTGTGTTAACAAACGTCTCGAAAAAAAAAAACTGCTGCCCCCCAGTCTGGCTCCTCATTGTGCGATAAGTGTTCACATGCAAATCCACAATCGCCCCACAAGCCCCGGTGTGGACGGTGCGGCGTTTGATGGATGGGCGGCGCTGTACTTACTGTTAAAGTGTGTGTGTGTGTGTGTGTGTGTGTGTGTGTGTGTGTGTGATTGACAGAATTCAAAACACAACATATGATTCACGCTCTCAAAAATCACTAACGGTCGATAAATCCGCGCTCAGAGAGTCGCTCATGCCAACCCGCGAGTCTCAGCGGCCCATGTGCCCATTCAGCGGGGCAAACCCCCCCCCAAAGAAAAACCCTCTCTCACACACACACACACACACACACACACACACACACACACACACACACGCCCCCTGTCATGTTCGCAGGACTGAGAAAGGAGTCCATTAACTCTGATTTAGCGGCAGTGTCATGCGGCCTCCTTTGTGAGCCGCTGACATCCGCTGAATGGGAATCAGAATCCGCCGCCCCCCCCCCCGTCCCTCCTTCTCTTGGCTCCGGCGGGAGTGTGACGGGTTCAGAGTTGTGGCCGGGTGGGGTTGGGGGTGGTGGTGGTGGTGGTGAGTGGGTGGGGGCACGGATTGAGAGGGTTTTGCTGCCACATGCCTGTGAGTGGCGGGCTCTTTGTGCCTGGGCCGGCCTGTTTGTTTAGCCTTTCGCCGCCTCACACGTCGACGAGGGCGGGAATGTGAAGACTGACGATTACGACGGCGTGTTCGCTATGAGTCGTCACCGCGCGCGCACACGTTTTAGTTATTACTGCCGACACCTTGAGGGGCTTCGCCTCCGGTTAAAGAGGTTTGAATAATCCGGCCGTAACGCTGGCTGGTTCACGATGGAAGGAGGAAACCCGCAGCTGCGGCATCTGGTCGCGCGACGCCGCCGAGCGTTTCCAAAAAACGTGGATTAAACATACATGAAAGAAGAGGGGAAAAAAAAAAAGACAGGTGATGCAATGGATGCTGAATATTTCAGGGGTTACCGTTCCAAAAAGCGAGGACGCCAAAAGATTTATAATGTCATATTTCATCGATGCGGACAGCTACATCTGGAATTGTAAGATTTTTATCACAAATAACTCACGTTAAGTTCTATTCCTTCGAACGCTGCGTAATTCATTTCTCGTATATAGTCTGCAACTTTAGCAGCTCGCTGAACGATGCTTGTTAATCACAGATGCAGGGAGCGCTTCAGATTTAACGTACAGGATGTGACAGGTATTTCAGTTCCTGACCTTCTCTGCAGAATCCATCCTCCGTTCCCGGTGACGGGTCCGGGCGGGTCGCCCGGCCTCATGGTCGCTGGCGGGCGGCGGCGATGAGCAGGAAGCAGGAGGACCGCGGGGCCGCGCTCCGTTTATTCTGCCCCACTCTGTTGGAAAACAACAGAATAAACAAATGTTTACACAACTGGGAAAAAAAATCTGTGTCGTGTTTGTTCTTTCATTATTCAGTTTCCAAACCAAATCAGAAAAAACAAACAAATGAGGCGGTTTCTCTGTTTTAGAGCGAAAAGGGAAAAAAACAAAAAACAGAAAGACAAACAAACCGGAGTCACCAGCTAATTAAGCTAACGTTACTTAGCTAATTTGTATGTATACAGCCTATTAAACAATCAAACTCATATTTGTTGCTTTAGCTAATACCTCCGCTCTGCTACACAGCTAACGTTGCTTAGCTGGCGTTAGCTACATAGCTAAAAAGCGGCTGTGGTCTGACAGTGGAGTTCTTTGCTGTTTAGCGACACAGCTAATGTTGCTTAGCTGGCGTTAGCTATGTAGCTAAACAGTTATTAGCTAAAGCAACAAATGTGAGTGTGAGCATTTAACAGGATATATACACTTTAGCTAAATGACGTTAGCTTAATTCACTGGCAGTAAAACACAGTTTTTTTGTTATTAAACAGAAAAACGTCCCAGTTTGTGATTTGGATTTTGAAACAGATTTGCAGAATGGTTAGCATTTTACTCGCGAGTGGAAACACACGTGCGTCGAACGACACGTAGCATCAGGACAGAAAACTAAAAATAAAATGTTTGAGAGATTCAGGAAGAGGCTGAGATGAGATTCTTTCAACCCAAGCTAAAACCCCATTAACGTCGCTGGGTTTCGGCTTCCCTCCAGCCACGTTAGATCAACCATAATAAGTTGCGAGTTTATAGACCTTTGCTCCCCAAATGTCTACCATGTTGCTAATTGCGTACATCTGTGGCCGGCGTTTTGATGTTTTGTCTCAACGTGCAGCTGTCCGTCCCGTTTCCAACAGCCTCTGGTTAAAAAGTGGCATGGCCCCGCGTTATCTGCGTCCAGCCCTTTAATCGCAGCCATGCATGTGGTTTGTGATTCACCATCGGGCTTTTTTTTTTTTTTCTTTCTTTTTCTTCTTTCTCCCCCACCTAACGCACACGCCAGCGCAGCTCCGCTCTCGACTATAATCAGAAATAAAGAAAAATACACTTCAAGCCTGCAGCCGTTCATGGTTTCAAGTTGACTGCGACGTCGCGCAGACACTCGCCAACAGAAATGTTTGTTCAGGATTTTTCGTGAAGGAAAATAATGTCGTAGAGATGGAGAAGAAAAAAACTAAAAGGCCGTTGTGTTGTAGCTGGTGAACTAGCATGAAAAAAAAATACAGTTAGTTCTGATATCACAGCGTAATTAAATAAACCATCAAAATGTTAAAGAAGGAAAAATGACTGTGGGCCTGGATTTCATTTTTTCTTTTTATCTCTTAAGGGGCTGTCACACTGCACAAAATCTGTCATTTTTATCCATTACTGAGTCAAAAAAAAAACAAAAACAAAAACTGACGACGGCATTTGAAGCCAGTTTCTGAGACAAACCAGGTGTAGATAACTCACCTGAAGAAGCGGTTTCATCCCACGGTCGGACTCAGTATCGTCTCATGTGTCAGATCATCGTGCTGTTTATTAACCTGAGTCGGTCACTGCCATCGACATTAACACACACACACACACACACACACACCTGTGCAGACCATCATTCTTCTGATAAGTGCTTTTATTTGTGTCCACATATTCACTTCCTGTGCCGATTATGACGCTACATGTGGGGAAACGGATGAAACATCATAAAGAGGAATGAAGTAAATTTATTTCTTCGACTCAACTCCGCTCTCCTGAAGGTTTTTTGTTTCGTTTGGTGTCCGCTGCCATCAGAGCAGGGATCAGCGCAAATGTGCGCTACGCGAAGGCCCCGGTGAAACCCGAGCCGGAGTAATTGTCAGGATAAGGCGAGGGATTGACCTCTGCCATGAACCGTATTTTCTGAAACAACACGCACTTGAGCCGGCTTTGAAATCGCCTCCGCCCCGGGACCGGAGCGGACCGCGAGGAAGCCGCTCATCAACTTCTCAGTGTAACTAAACAAAGCCTGCGGTAATTTCGTCCGCTCGCTCTTATCTCTCTCAGCGAGCAGATAGCTGGTGCTGGTGACCCCGCCCCCCGCCGTGACATCACACGCCGACAATGCGAGGCACGAGGTTCAACGCGGACGAGGCCGGGAGCTTGTTTTTCCTTCACGTCCGAGTTGATTCGTTAATAAATCAACCCAAATGTCTTGTGTTGGACCTCAAAGCGAATGTGCTCACTGTTGCCGTAACAACTTCACTGTAGCATCCAAGGTTGGCGTGTTCTGCGTGTTCATGAGCCATTCCTGGAAAATTTGAAGTACTCACGTGGCACGTCATGACTGATTATCTTAAATTAACGGCTCTGGTTGCTAATTTTTTTAAAAACGAACACACACACACACACACACACACATCCATCCATTCAGACACGGCTGTGTTTGTGTCTTTGCTGTTGTGACAGCTCGGATCCTGCAGCATTCAGCTCACATTCCTTTCATCCCGGATCCCCCGGGGGTCGGGGCCCCACCTCTCCCGATGTCGCCCCGAACGCGAGGGAGCCGGGCAGACGCGGGATGCGGCGGAGGACTCGGGCGGCGGCGGCCATACTGCGCGATTACCAGCAGGCCGTGAGCGAGCGAGTCCATTCTCATCAGGAATACGGCTTTCCCTGGACGGAATAGTCGGGAATCTGGTTGGGAAGAGCGTCTGCTGACTCTTGTGCCTCCGGTGCGGAGCTGCAGGGTAACTGAATTTGGATCAAAGACATTCATGTCTTTCAAAAAGGTCGAGAGGGCTGCTCAGTTTTTAGTAATAACAGAAACGCTTCCGGCGTTGACCCCTGCTGCCCCTTCTTACTACCCCCACACACACACACACACACACACACACACACACACACACCCTGAAGTCCCTGCTTTGAGCGGCTGAAGGCATCGCGGCCGTTCAGTCTGATCATGAGAGACAGGATGAAAAATTTGTTTTGGAAAGGCAAAAAAAAAAAAAAAAATCTGGTTTATACTTCTCATGTTCCCCTGACACGTGAAAAAAACACACTTCTTTTTTTAAAACTTGAACATAAAGAGCTGAAACAGACTTTGAACAAGGCGTCACCAGCAGATATCTGATATCACGTGATTCTTCTGAAAGTACAAACAGGACGGTTACGAGATTCAGGACTGACCTTAAAGAAAAAACAGGTTTATGGCCCGTCTGCCCGCGGCGCCGGTCCAACACGTTCCTAAGCTGATCTAAAGGAAAAAGTCTCTGCAGCTGCAGCGAGCTGAATATATATATATATATATATGTTTTACTGTGTGATTGTGGATGTTGAACGGCTGCTGAGATGTTGAATTTATTATAACTGGTGAAACTGCGCCCCCTTGTGTTGGAATCAAAAAGCAAATCGTCTTTGAAATGAAAATCTAACAAGCAACTGGATGTAAAGAAATGTCATCGCACAAAAAAAAAAAAAAAAAAAACGCCCGATAAATACTCAACCAGCAAACGATCAACATTTGACAAATCACCCTCCCGAATGAACGGCCTGTAAAATACCTGCTGCCCATTTATAAAAGTCACTTCCTCCTCCCAGACCGACGCAGGCGTCCAATGGTGGAGGAGAACTGCAGGGCCGACCTCTCGCACAGCGTGAGGGGGGCGTCGGCTTCCGCGGCGCCGTCCGGCGAGGAGGCCGACGTCGAGCGCCGCCGCTCCCGCGACACGTGGTCGCTCCCATGGTGGAGACGCGGGGAAGTCCGCGGCGAGGCCGAGCGCGAGTCGCCGGCGCGTCCTTCCTGGTTTCCCGTTCCCAGTCCCGCCAGGTGCGCCTGGAACGTGGCGGTCTGCTGCTCCAGGGACAGGAAACTCTCCTGCACCTTGTCAAACTGCGAGCAGAGACGACTTTTTTTTTTTAGTCCCGGTGGGTTTCTGGACCGACCGACCGCATCGGGCTCGGCGTACCTGCTCAATGTTGGACTGAAGCAGCAGCTCGGGCCAGACGGACTCGCCGCCGCCGCCCCCCCGCACGCCGCGGCTCACGTGAGCGTGATTCCAGGTCAGCTCCTGCGAGGCCGAGCAGAGTTAAGACAGCAGGGAAACATTGGAGGAGCGTTTTGTCTGCGCGAGGCGGACTTCACCTGCAGGAGCTGCGTGCTGTCCCTCAGGTGAGTCTGGCAGCGCTGGAGTCTGCGCCTGTACCGGACCAGAACCGCCAACAAGCTCTGCGGGGAAACACACACACACACACACACACACACGCTCTCAGATGTTGAACACCGAGACAAAACAGAATAAAATCCACAGACCTCCGCGTCCGTCCGGGCCACGGCCAGGTCCCCGTGGCCTCCGCGCCCCTCTTTGGAGAGCGTGACCCCGGCGTGGAGCTCCTCCAGACGGGCCCACAGGGCGTCCAGGCCCCCCAGCATGTCCTTCACCCCGGCCTCGAAGTCCCCCTGCGCCTGGACCAGAGCGCGCAGCGACCTCATCCTATCAGAGAGGAGCGGGGGCATTAATCCGGCTCAAGCACACTTCCAAAAAACAACAACAACAAAAAGCGTGAGACAGCGTGTACGCCAGCTACCGCTGCTGCAGGTAGGTGCAGATGAGCTGGACCTTGTCCGTCAGCGTGGAGTCCCGGTCCACCTCCACCTTCTCTGATCCGGGGTCAGCCTCGTCGAGAGCGCGACACACCGACTGCGGTTTAAAACAAAGGGAGCGGATGGAGCGAGTCAAGTGCAACATGCGGATACGCACATTTTACATCCACGTGACACATCTGCTCCACACACGTGTCCCAGTTTCATCCAGCGCCGAACGCCAACGCTCATAAAAACAAGACGGGTTCTGCAAGTTATCAAGGAATATAAAAACAACGACGACACGGAGCAGCTACGACGACGGCTCGTGGTCCGGTGAAAAACGGACGGTTTCTGTTTTTAAATCCTGAAAAGTTTGGAGCCAAGCGTGTCGGCTCATCTTTAATCATCCGCCTGATTTCTGTTATTAGTTTTTGAGAAATCGTGTCACGAACTCGACGCCGGTGCCGCAGTTAAGTGGGCAAAAGAAGCTTCTTAACTCAACGCGTCAAATATTTCAGCGCCGTCGCCCCGGGGGCTCGACGCGGCCCCGAGTCTGATCTCTGCAACAAAGACTTAACACCGATCTACATGAAGAGCGGGTGGAGAACAGGGGCGATGACAGGGATGGCTGCAGGCTGCCGTGTGATGGGAAGGCGGGGGATTTATTTATTTATTTTTTTACCTCCAGCCTGGAGAGCAGCGCCTGGATGTGGGGCACGCCGGCGTCCGACAGGGGCTCCCACAGCACGCACAGCAGCAGGCTGTCGGCCAGGGCCAGGGCCAGAGGGCCGCGGGGGCCGCGGGGGCCCAGGCCCCTCGACCCGGGTTCCCTTGGAGAACACGGGGAGACGAACAGGACCGAGCGTTGAGCCGTCATTTTTTTAAATATCAAATCGAGACGGTCCAACTGTGAACATCACAGTCTCACCATGAGTTCTGTAAAGTCCTGTTCTCCGTCACACACTCCTGCTGGATCCTCTGCGGAGTTGAGTTGAAGCAAAACTCAATGAATAAACATAACAGGGTTTAAAGGGGGGGTGGGACCCGGGTCCACTTGCCTGGTTCCGTCCCGGCCGCAGGCAGCGCTGCAGGGCGTGAGCGCAGCCTCCCAGAACCAGCCACAGCGAGCACACGTGCAGCAGGTTCCAGCCCGGGTCCTCCGCCTGGCAGACCAGCCACACCACGCCCGCCGGTACCAGACCGACCCAGGCCGCCCAGGGCCGCCGGGTCCGCCGAGACCAGGAGGAGCGATGTGAACTGAGGCAGCGGAGGGAAGAGGAAAAGGGAAGCGGTTCTGTACACATCACATTCGGACTCTTTGGTTCAGATCAGCTGAGCCTCGGGGCAAATGCTAATTTCACTGCAGCATTAGTCAAACAAACACTGATTGGACCCTGCTGGAGTTTAAATCTGGGTTTAATCAAGGCCCGGCTGTCGGGTCCAGATCCAAGTTCTGTCGCCTCAGATCTGTTCAGCTCGTGCGTAATTGTACACAGTCAGGCGTGGACCCAACCGTTGGAACCGTTGACAGAGTTCTGCCTAATGGAGCTCAGCTGATCGCAGAGCCGCGGAACCGACGCACGGGTCGGAACCTACCTCCGCGGGTCGGCGGGTTCTCCCTCCCCGTCCACCCGGGCCTCCTCCATCCATCGGGTCTCCCCGCGTCCCGTGACCCCGTGACCTTCTGCGTCGGCGACCCTCAGCCGCGGCATTGGCAGCGACTCGGGCGCGCACGCATTGAATTGACGATTGAAACTGCAGCCGCATCCGCCTGCCGAGCGCGCGCGCACCGGGCCTGTTGAACCGGTTCTGCTGGAGGACGGGTTCAGGTTGTCACCTCTCGTCCACGCAGGAATGCGTGAGATGGGGATTGTTCGCAGGACGAGCCCCGCTCCACCCTGCTCCACCCTGCGCCACCTGAACAGCCGCTGCGCGCGCGCGAACGTGCACGTGACTCACAGGACTCACCTTTTGTTGGGTGCGGGGGGCAGGTTCTTTCGTTTTCATTCATTAATATTCAAACATTTGATTCCATTTTCCGTCACTAGTAAAAGTTTTAATGTGATGAAGATCAGAACGTCCGGTTTTCTGATGACGTGGCGCCATCTAGCAGCGCGAGGCCGGAATAACACCCCCTTTCCTTTATTGAAGTGAAGTGTCGCCCGGGAACCTCGTGACGTCACCGCCAGGGCGTGGTGCAACGGGCGCGACAGGTGCGCGTCTCTGACCACGCCCACCGCCCAGTGCACGGGTTCAAAGGTCATCAGCATCTCAAACGGACCGACCCACAAACCCCTCGTCTGACGCAAGAGCAGAACCTTTTTTTTTTTTTCTTTTCTTAACTTTACTATAAAAAACAGAGGCGTTTTGAAAAAAAAAAAAAAAAAGTCCAGCATGTGAGGGAGAAGAACCACATCGGGTCGGTACCACCGGGCCTGTTCTGCAGGACCGCTTTATACAGTTTCTTTCATTTACAAATATTACACTTAAAGAAACATCTGTCACTTTATAAATATGTAAAACGGGCAGTCAGATCCGCGGCGCTCGTCTTTCCCAGACCTTAAAATGATCTCTTTAATCTTTAAAACCCGCGCACGTTTCTCGCTTCACGCGCTCGTTTCCCCACTTTGCCCTTTTTTTTTTCCCTCTCGCGTGCAGACGCATAAAACTGCGCTGCCGCTTCCTCCGCCCGCCCGCGTGCCATCCCCCAAAGTCCGAGGTCGGCTCGTCAGGGCTTCGTGATGTGGACCTCGCTGGCGCCGCTGCCGTTGGTGGTGGTGGTGATGATGTACTGCGTGGTGGCCTGCTGATTGGTCGGCGGCTGCTGCTGCTGCTGCTCCAGGTGTTCGGCCTGCGCCTGGGGGACGGCCTGTTTGGTGTCCAGCTCGGCCTGACCCTCGGAGATGACGTAGTGCGTCTGCGGGCCCGGGGGTTGTGACGTAACTACACAACGCACATTACACAAGCGACAACCTGCGCTGCCTCCGGCCGCGGCGGACGGCGCTCACTCACCGTCTTCACCTGGTTGCTGTTGACTCCAGACACCGGCGTGCTGGCCTCGGCGATCACGTACTGAGCGTGAGGTAGAGTCATCATCTGGATCTCAGACGCTGGAGAAGCAGAACATGTCGTCAGTACCGAGGCGTTAGAGGAACGCGGGGCGGCGGCGGGCGCGGGACTCACGGTAACCGCGGTAGTTCCAGTTGCCGGGGATGTACGCGTGCTGCACGGTCCCCGCCTGCTGCTGCTGCTGCTGCTGCTGCTGCTGGATGCTGCCAGTCTGCAGGGTCTGGGACAGGGTGACGGGGGTCAGCTGGGCGGGGCTTAGCTCCTGACCCGCCTGCTGGGAGGTGGGGCTTAGGGGCTGACCAGTTACCTGAGAGCAGGAGGAGGAGGAGGAGGAGGAGGAGACGGCCGTTAAATGTTGTAATATCAAGCGAACCCACAGAGAGTGTAAAAGCGTTAAACGCGTCTTCTCCTGGACGACCACCAGGGGGCGGCGCCACCAGTTTGTTTGTGTAGAAGTCAGCAGTCACATCCGCCCTGTCGTCCAAATATGGTCACGACCTGTTTCAAAAAATAAAACAATCGCCAAACTCGAGGTTTTTAAAACGGGCGGCCCGCAGACTGACGGGTGACATCACGGTCGGTCGCTGCCTCCACCCTCACAGAAAACCCACAACCCGCTGCAAATCTGGATGGATTACGACGGATTATAACCTAGTCATCGCCTGAGACCCGCAGCCGGGGGGAATTACCTGAGTGGCGGCCTGCGCGGCGCCTGCGGGCTCGGCCACCTGGATGTGCTGGACCTGGATGGAGTGCTGGCTGTATCCGTGGGGGTCGTGCAGCTGGCTCACGTCCACCGTGGGATGCTGCGAATGCGGCGAGGACGCCTGCGAGACACAGAGGACACGGCTCCTTGTCACCTTATCCTGCCACGACGCGGACGTGTCGCGGCGGCGCGGACACGGCGGGGTCGTACCGGAGCCACCTGCACCACCTGCAGCTGGATGTGCTGCGGCTGGGTCAGGCCGCCCCCGCCCTGAGACACAGGGATGTACTGGATCCTCTGGTAGTCGCCCTGCGCCGTGCGGTAATCGGTGGTGAGCGTCTGCGAGAGCTCCGTCATGGCCTGAGTCAGCAGATCTGTGGTCTGCGGAGAAAAAAAAATCACACGTTTGAGTCACGCCCGCCGCGCACCAGCTCGCTCTCCGCCCGCGACTCACCACTACGGCCTCGGCCGTGGTGCCGTCGGCGCTGATGACCGCGGGAGCGCCGCTGATCACGGCCGTCGCCAGAGGAGCCTGGATGGTGTTGGCGAGCGGGGCGAACTCCGGGTGCTTCTTCCTGATGTGCTGAACCATCTTGGTCTGGGACACGGGGCGAAGCGAGCAGAACAGTCAGGCGACGGCCGCGCACGCGCCGACGTCTCCGCGGAGTCTCCCGCTTACCCACCTTGCTGCTGTACTGTTTGGCGCAGTGCGGGCAGCAGACCGGCGCCGTGGCGATGGTGCCGGTCAGCTGGGTGTGCGTGCTCAGCATGGGGTCGGGTTCGCCGGGGGCGGCCGGGCGCAGCTTGCGGATGCTGGGGGGCAGCTCCTCGCCCGGGTGGTTCTTCAGGATGTGGGCTTTCCTCTTACTGGCGCTCTTGTAGACCTGCGCAGAGACCGGCTCGTTAGCGCGTTAGCGTTACCCCCCCCCCGATCCGGACTCGGGTCCCGGCGGCGCTGAAGTTGCGGGGGAAAGCGAACCTTGTCGCAGTACTGGCAGAAGTAGTCCCTGTTGGGCTTGATGATGGGCATCGTCAACTCAGGCACGTCATCGATCCGCATCTCGGGGTGACGCTTGGACAGGTGATTCACCTGAGCGCAGGGGAACGGCAGGTGAGGGGCGGCCGGGGACCCGCGAGCGCGCTGGGGAAAAGAGCGAGCGGCGGCTCACCAGCATTCCTCGGCGTCGGAATCCCATCATGCACACCCGGCATTTGAAGACGAAGCTCTCGAAGTCGGTGGTGGGCACCTTGAGCTTGAGGGTTTTGGAGCGCTGGATCCGGTCCGCCTTCTTGGCCTCTCGGTCGGGGTTGTGCATGCGCTGCATGTGCTCCCGCAGCTTGTCTTTCCTCTGAGAGACAGGAAACGGTCACGCGCCGTCGAGCGTGGAAAAACCGAGTCTCGCGGCGCGGGGGGGGTCTCACCTTGAACTGTTTGCCGCAGGTGGAGCACAGGAAGTCTTTGCGGTCCGAGTGGCGCAGCATGTGCAGGCGCAGCTTGTCCGGCCGGCAGAACGCCTTTTCGCAGTCCGGACACTGGAAGATCTTCTCGGAGTGGAAGCAGCGTATGTGCTTCTTCAGCTGAGGGAGAATATTAAAACATAAAAATCTTACAGTTTACTCAGAGAAACGAGGGGTTTGCTTGTAAAACCGATGCGGAGGACTCGCCTGGATGAAGTCGGTGAAGGTCTTCTTGCAGGAGGGGCAGGTGAAGCAGCCGTCCAGCGCGTGGACGCCCACGTGGTCTTTGAGCAGGTCCAGCTTCTCGAAGGTCTCCGGGCAGAGCAGGCAGGAGTAGGAGCGGCTCTCCGTGTGCACCAGCAGGTGGTCCTCCAGCGCCGCGTCGCTGCCGAAGCTCTTGCTGCAGATGTGGCAGGCGAAGGCGTAGGCGTCCCGACCGTGGACCCGCAGGTGCTGGTCCAGCTTGTCTTTGTCCCGGAAGGCCTTGCCGCAGTGGGTGCACTTGAAGGGACGGAAGGTCTTCCTGATGAAAAGGTGCTGCAGCGCTGCATTCTGGGAGAAAACAGGGGTGGGAGACTGATCTGAGACACAGGACGGTGGGGGGGGGGGCACATCCTGGACGTCACGTTCACGCGGGGAAACGGCGGCGGGGATCCGGCTCCCACCTACCTGCACGTCCACCTTCGACGGAGGCACGCAATGAGGAAGAGAGACACACTTGTAAGATCAGAGAGGTGGCGACACCAACCGACAGACTACAACTAAGACGCGCCGGCGTTCCCGTCGTACCCGCGTCCTCTTTGCGCGCCGCACGTCCTGAGGCGGGGGGCGGGCGTCCGACTCGCTGCTCTGAGCCGGGTCCTCCTTCAGCGGGACCGGCAGCTCCGTGCCGGCGGGCGGGGCGACGGACTCCGGCGCCGGTTCCCCCGCGGGAGGGATGAGCTGACACTTGGCCTCGGGACCGGCCTCCGGCTCCGGCTCCGGCTCCACCTCCACCTCCACCACCTTCAGGCCGTTCTGAGCCGCCTCCGCCCGCTCCTCCAGCGGCTGCTTCTCCATCAGCTCCAGCATCTCCTGAACCCCAAAACTCATGTTTTTTTCCTCACTTATCTTAAGTTAATATTTTTTCGCCTTGTTCACTCACCGTTGTCTTGTCCCCACCGGCGTCTATCAGCGGATCCAAACGTATAAATTTCGGCGGACGCCCCGGTCTTCTTCCCGTCCCGAATCTCTTCCTGCCTCTTCCTCGTCCTCGACCTCTGGACCTGAGAGGGCGCAGAGGTCAGACGGGCTCCGGGCGCGGCAGAAATTAAAGCGAGAAGGCGAAGCCGGGGCGACCCCGGAGGAGGTCGTCACCTGGTGAGGGAGTTGAGCTTGTCGTCGTGCATGTTGAGATGCTGCTGCAGCTGCTCGGAGCTCACGAAGCGGCGGTTGCACTCGTAGCAGGGCCAGTTCTTCTCCTGCTCCCGCAGCACTGAGCAAACAGCGGGACGGCGTCAGCACCGACGGGCGCGGCCGCCGCGACACGAAGCGAGCGCAGACACTCACCCTTCCTCTCCTCCTCCGTCACGTCGTGGATCTTCTGATTCACAAACTCGGCGTATGACGCCGCGTACCACACCTGTGGAGGGAAACCACAGAGCGGAAAAGCAGATAGCTCTTAATGTTGTAGACTTTCGAGCGAGCTAGCTCGTGGCTAACTGTGGCACAGTAACATTAAAAAAAAGAAAAAAGCCGCCACCTTGAGCTCCTGCTTGGGCTGGATGTTCTTGATGGTGGTGTAGAAGATCTCGGAGCCGTACTGGTAGGCCACCAGGTTCTGCTCCAGGTGGTTCTGAGCGGGCCTGACGAACATCATCCAGTTGCAGCTGTCCTCGTCGGACAGGTCCAGCCACATGTCGTTGGTCTTGTCCTCCTCCTTCTCCGCGTCCAGCAGGTACAGCTAAGAAGACAAGGCGTGAAAAATAAAAAAAAGATTCCACGTGTTTCGCCATATTTACTCACGTAAATGCTTTCATATTTAGGGCAGAAGGCCGCCGTACCTTCAGATGGATGTAGTGGTCCTGCAGCTCGCTCTGGGGGACCAGGGGCCCCTCCACCGGGCCGAACTGGGTGCGTTTGGGGATGCGCCTCTTGGAGAAGACGCCGCCCATGAAGCGGTCGATGTAGAGCACCAGGGGCAGGCTGGCCCGCGCCTTGGACATCACGGGCCGGTTGGGGATGGGGTGCAGGGGCCCGTGTTTCAGACACACCGAGGAGTTGGAGGTGTTGCACTCCTCGCACCCTGAGGAGAAAACATCCGCGGTCATTGTTCCTGCTCTGTGTTACTTAAGAAGTGTGTGTGTGTGTGTGTGTGTGTGTGTGTGGGGGGCATCACTCACAGAGGCTGTGAGGGTTGAAGGCCTGAGGCTGCTGAGGCTCCCAGTCGTCCATCTCCGAGTCTTCGTCCTCGTCTTCGTCGGAGTCGTCCATGGAGTCCGTGGCCCCGAGGGGGCTGCTGGGGGGGTCCGCCATGTCCGCCATGGAGGTGAGCGAATTGGACACGGACAGCTGCTCCTGTGTGTGTGTGTGTGTGTTTGTGTGGCACAGTTAATGCTTCACTTCAGGCTTAATGCTTCATGCACGTGAAAATATGCCACAAAAAAGGTTAAAAAGGATAATCATCGATAGTTTTACCAAACTAGATGCTGTTTAACTTCTAAACTTCTTTCCAGGAAACATTTATTCTTTGTTTCTTGGCGCCTGATGCTGAAATCTAAATCTAAATCACGATGTTTTTCCGCTGGAAAATGGGGCCCGTCGTTGCGTAAATACATCATGAAGCAATTTGCGCTCGTTTGCTAATGTTCCTGCTCCGTGCTAACCATAAGCAGAGAAAGCAGCGGCAATTGTTTTGTAGAGGTGAACCAGGCGCTCTCACCTGGGAGACCGGCTCCAGGATGGCCTGCGGAGCCTCCGCCACGTTACTGAGCACGTGCAGGTTGGCGGCGTTCATGTTCTGTCCGCTGGGCAGCAGAACCGTGACCTGGAGGTGAAAAGCAGCAGCTTAGCTGTTTGCGTGGAAAACAAAGAGCAACGCGGCGCCGGGTGGACCCACCTGCTGGGTCGTACCGTCCTGCTGGATGTAAGCCACCTGCGGCTGATCCGCAAAAACAGCCTGAGACAGAAACGTAGGACGATGTTGAGAGGGAATCGTGCAGCGGAAAACCCGTCCGGTCGAGCGTGCCGCTTTCGTTTCCTGCGGATCCTTACCTGAGTGCCATCTGCAGGGTGGATGTAGACCAGCGTGTGCTCTGCAGACTCCACCGAGGCGTAGGAGTTGCCGTCCGCCGTGTAAACCACCTGCTGCTGCCCCCGGTCTGCCTGATCTCCGCTGTACACGATCTGGGCCACGGTGCTGCCCTCAAATGCACCTGCAACACACACACACACACACACACACACGCCACTGAGGCTTTGAACCGGCTGCAGCATGTGACTCGACTGTTAAAAATGTACTGTAACATACAATATCGTGTGTGTGTGTTTGAGGCGCTGAAATATAATGTGCTTATTTATCTGTTGTGTCGTGTGTGTGTGTTGGGGTTTAGCAGCAGCCGGGGTCAAAGGGCAGAGGTGAGTTGGGGCGTGTGTTTGTAGGAAAGACTCTGATGTACGGCAGCGCGGCAGTTGGGATGTGCAGGCGGACCTGCGTGGCGTTGTTCGAATCCCCGCCGGCGGTCTGACTCCACACGGCGGACGGTTCCTGTTTGGTTTCCATGGCGGCTCGGTGCCAGGCCTGTCGCTTCAGTCCTGAGACGGCCAGGGATGCCTGTTACACACACACACACACACACACACACGGATGTTTGTGTCCTTTTTTTGGTTAATATAATAAAAAAATGATGATGCATGGTGAGGTAAAACGTGGGTTGGTGGTTTGGCGCTTGCAGGTTCTGTGTTTTGAGACTCTCTGCAGGTGCGTGAACGTGAGTTCATCTTTACGGCGCCTCATCAGAGCCTCCGTGCGGGAGACGCGCTCCTCCGCCGGAGGGCCGCCTGAGGTGCCGCGGCAGCCGGCTGCGGATCATCACCGCCCCCGCCGGGCTCATCCCCGAAACCCGCGCCTCGCCCCTCACCCGCCGGGGGCTCGCACGCCAAAATAAAGCAGCGTGCCGCTCCGTGCGCAGAGCGGTCACACACGACTCTCTGCGGGGGTACGGGGGGAGAGCACGGTCCCCGCCGGCTCGTCAGGCCGCGGGGGAACCGGCGTCTAAATACGACCGCTCGCCGGCGCGAAAGTCGCGGCGAAAACTCAGGGGGTCGGCGAACTCGTCCAGAAATCTGGTTGGTATAATCAATAATAAAGTCGATTTCCTCCCCCTATTTTAACCCCGCAGGTTCTCGGTCCCAACCGGACCATACCACAAAAACCAGCGCCGCAGAAACCCGGGCATTTACTGCCCCGCTACATTAGCACCACAGCGCTTTAGTCCCGGTGTAACGCCGACCACGCAGACAGACATAACTTGTCGGCGCCCGGGACGCGGGCCGCAGTCCGCGGTTTTGAGCGAAACCGGTTTTGGAGCGGTAAAGGCCCGAATTATTTGGATAGACCCACCCGTCCCCCGATTCTAGTTGCGCCCAGCCCTTCCAGTCTGCCGTGAACAAGGAAGAACCGGGCTCCATTTTGGGTGGGACTACCAACAACAACAACCGCATCCGAAGAGAGCCGACGATAAAAACGTATATTTTGTAGCGGTACAAATGCGCCAAACTGCCCGCACGTTTTACTCGTAGCGACAGAGAGACCGCCGAACAGCCGAGTTACACAACCGGCCGCGGAGCCATCCCTGGTTTTCTTACATTTTGTGGAAAACGTACAAGTTGTTCTTACCTCAGAATGGTAGCTGCAGAGATGGCCGCATTGCATATATTAACATAATCTACCCAGCAACACGACGGAGCGTCGCTTCCGATTGGCGGCTATCTACTTGGGACAAATGGCAGTATAGGATATTTTATTCAATATTCTCACGAAACAGTTTATGTAATCACCCGACTGAAGTTGTGAATTGTTCGAACGTTAAAATACGTCACCGCAAACGTGTTAAATAATCGTGTTTTTAACTTATTGATCCGTGTTGGTCGCTTCAGCTGCAGCCAATCAGAAAAATGAAACACCGGCTCGTCCAATTGAATTAAACCTGTTTTCAAAATGTTTTTCGTTTTTCATGTACATATTTAATTCTTCTACTTTTCGTTTAGATATGTATAAATTAAGATAAAGTTACTTATGCAGAAAAATATTTTTCGACGTGTATATAATAAAAAAAAAGCTTTTTAAAATTTTTTTCCCGTTGGTGATGAAGGTTTAATGCAGCAGAATCAGCGGTACAAGAATCGAAGGTTTACCGCCCTCCTGTGGTCGGACACATGAACAACAGCATTAATGTCGTTATTACGCTATACCCAGACTTCCGGTCTGCACTTTCAAAATACATAAAGGAAATCGAGTCAAATACAGATTATAAACCGCAGGAACAACATGGGCATTTGTGCGTATCCCCTTAATTACACTGAAGAATTATATTGAAAAAATTTGGTTTCACATGATAAGATTGATAAATGTATTTGAGGTAAACAAAGAGGTGAAACACAAAATTAATAAACAGCAATTTCAAGAGAGTCCTCGCACCCTCGGTGCTTAGGCCCTTAATATTTATTTAATGCACTTAAACTCAACTCTTCATACAGATGTGTTCAAATCTTTTATACAGTTTGTCAGCAAAAATAAAACAAGAGTGAAAAAATGTAAAACTTAAAACCTGTGAAACAGTCAGTTTGTCCTTTTAAAACGGTGGAATGTCCTTTAAAAACCACACGACCCTGCCATCACATGACCCATCACCGCCGTCGCGACTCCTCACCGCTGCGGGACAAACACATGAAGAAGAAAAACATAAAACTGTACAAACTTGAACCACGTCTGAAATGGTTCACCTGTCCACTCAGGACAGAGAGACACAGGATTGGACAGACTGTACACTGCAGCATCTGTGGACAAGTTTTCTCAGGGGGGGGGGGGTGTTTCAGGGCAGAAAATTTCTGACTTTGGTCCCATGTGTTTCAGGCTGAAACATGGTCTGATGCTGCATTCACGTGAAACCGCTTTCTTTCAGTTTCGTGTCGACATCTCCTGAGGAAAAAAAACGTTCTGCATCAGTCCCTAAAATTCACTGACAACACCTGAATGCAGCATGAGCACGTAGGAGAAAAACTGAAATTTAAAAAAATGAACCTGTGATGTTATTCTCTCCTCCGTCCTGTCAGTGGAGTTCACCAGCAGCTCAAACCAAACTGACATGATTGATGGATTAGATATCGATTGGATAGAGATATTTTCAGCAACCCTGTCAGAAACAGAGCCCACGTTCATCTAAACATTTGCATTTTGAGGAAATTTAACTCATGACTTTTGAGAGAACTGAACACATTGACAAAAATAACGAGCAGGAACAAAATATATAACTACGCTGAAGTGTGAAGCCAGAATAGATTATCCTCTAACATGATTGTAATGCAGCTCTTTAAAGTTGCATTTACCGACTTTTGTTCTTTTTGCTTTGCCAGCAGAACAAACTTATGACACATGATCAGCGGCTGCAGGACTGTGGGTCCTTCATCACATGACTTCATAGAATCAGCTCTTTGTCTCGAAGGTGCGGATGATAAACTCCACCGCTGCGACAGGAGGAAACAATGACGCCACCTGGTTTTCGGGTGGATGACTCCTTCAAAACTGGTGTTGACCTGTCAGCAGTGCAGTGAACTCAAGTCACTTAACAGCTCCTGTAAATCCTGTCGTCACTGACCTCCGGCGGTTTTATTTCTCACCGGGGTCACCTGCAGTGATGCACAGGTGTACCACAGGACTCTGTGACATCACAGCTGGGTGTGGGTCACAGGTGAAACTTCAAACGTTTTTCTTCCTTTGACTGACTGCATCCGTCTGAGCGTCCATGATGCTCCGTGTGTTTTCAGGGCACACACACGTTTTCAGCCTCATATATATGTATATGTATGCGTATGTATATATTTACAGAATATATTTGTACACATACTTCTGATAAAGACAAGAGTCAAAGTGTGACTGCAGACTGCACCAGGATTCATCCTCACAGTCCACACAGTGTTTTAGTGTCAGGTCAGGAGGATCCAGGTCACCTGTGTTCCGACGTGAAAAATGTCCCAGCATGCAACATAAACACGAGGAGGGCAAGGTGAGGAGACGTCGTCTCCACCTGATCGACCTCTTCCAATCACATCAGGACCATTTTTAAAAAAGGAGCGCACAGTTCAGGGAAATTTTGAGTTTCATCTGCCCCTAACAATAAAAGCAAAAAATATTTTGCTGTAAAAAACCTCACTAAAAGAACAAAAGCAGTAATAAAAATACTGTTATATCTCAAGAGCCATCATTGCACAATTAAGCTTTGTTAAATTGCAAACGCTTGCCTGACCTCAACATCATAGTTTTCTATTATCCTGACACTGATTGTTAACCTTTCCTTTCATTCAGGAGGATTTTAAATGACTAATAACTCCCTGATTTTATTACTCTTGGCCCCTTTAGTGTTTTATCTGAGCTGTCAGACCAGATGAATGAGGTTAGATGTGATGAAGGTCCTGATCACATGTGAAGGATCAATCAGGAGATGACAGAGTCTCAAACAGCTGCTAACATCTGTTTAAACCTGAAACCACAAACCTCCATCAGAGCTCAGAAAGGTAAAAAAAAAGAGTGAATCACTAATGAAACGGTGCAAAATAAAAACAATCAAAAATGTCAGTTTGTTGTGGGTCTAAAGACACTGATGAGCCTCAGAGTCAGAGCTAAGGCTTGAACTTCTATCAAATCCACCTTGAACCAGAAAGACAGAGAAAAGAACCAAATTCCACCTTGTATAGTTAAAAAAAAATCTGCTCACGTTTGAATCTGATGGAGACTAAGAACAGAGCTGAAGATTCAACCGATCATAGCGAGCATTCTAGCTAACATTTGAACTGAACTCCAAGCATCTCTGAAATTGTTTAATGTTAAACTAATGGCTACACTAGCCACAACTAGCATTGTTAGCCACTGTGCACCTGCTAGCTGCATTGGTAAATTCTCTAAACCAACTTTATATTAACTCGTGTTAGCATGAAGCTACGTTAGCTTCATATACAGAGAATGTTAGATTAACTTTAGCTAGTGTTAACATTACAGCTGGCTGTTATTATTGCTATTATTAGATAATGTTACCTGCCAAATTTGAGATGTAAACTTGAATTACTAGCTAACTTCTGGCAAGTATACAATGTTTTATGTTTGTAAATCTATGTCGGCTACCATTAGCCATTATTAGCTTTATCAATGTAAACTGCAATCACATACATTAGCTTCAACTTAAAACTTAAATTAATGTTATCTATGTTTTCAATGAGCTGAATGTTAATTAGCTGCGTTAGCGTCAGTTCCAAGCCAACTAAAACAGTAACGTCTACTGTTAGCCTTGAGCTACATTAGTGTAATTTTTAAACTAGCAAGTCGCTGCTGTTAATTGCAGCAGTGAGACAGGAAGTATATTGATGTTTGCTAACCAACATTTACATTTGCTCTCACTGCTATAACCAACAGTAGATAAATGCTAATTATGTTTGTGTCAGTTCCAAACCAGCTAAAACAGTATTGGCTATTGCTAGCAGCAAGCTACATTAGTGTAATTTTTAAACTAACAACTCTACACCTACCTTAGCTGTCATTAACAAGTAGCATTTACCTACATAAGCTTAATGTGCAAACTCACTTGGTCAGGGTTAATTTATGTTTAATAGTAAAATATTTTTTGATCTGGTTTCATGTTTCATGTTTTATTGTTTAGCATTTTAGCTTCTTAAGAGCATGTTAGAAACATGCCTTCTCACTTCTACAAGTAATTCCCTGTATTTCCTCTTATAGAACCTTAAATTTATAAGTTAATCAAAATGAAATGGTTAATAACTGCAAAGAAAAAGGCAACCTGCACATTGGTCTGTAAGTGTTAAAACTGACTGGCAGCTCAGCCAATCACATTGTCAGAAAAAAACAAACAAGAAGGTAAAATGAGGTCTATTATCACCAGTAAGTAGGTGATCATTTCAAAAGAAGCTTAAGCCCAGTTTGACCCTACAGTTAACATGAATGAATTGTTTTCTAAAAAAAAAATATGTTTCCTACTCCTACAAGCACATACAGAAAAAGGAGGGAAGGTGTTCAATGCAGAAAAGTGAGAATATTTAATAAATATGTGCACAAATGCAGATTCCTGCAGCCTGAGGAGGAGCGTGAAACCCGTCAGTGTTCAGGATAGCCATCAGTCCACATGTGTTTGTATTCATTGTGCGATTAAGTGCATACATGAACACATCTAAAGTTGCTATCTGTAGGTTTTCTCTGCCGCTAAATGTGGTTTCTGCGGTTGATGGTCACTTGCCAAGAGCTTCACCCATCATTACCTTTACAAGAAAAGAGCGTATAATACTCCCTTTGAGCAGGGCTGCTGCTTCATGGCATTGTAAGTAAATAATTGGCGTTATTTTCCATGACTGAAGGCAGCTATTGACGAGTAAAGGAATGAAGTTTGATGCTGAACTTGCAAGGTTTCTATGAGAGTAAGTAAACGGCTGCCAACGCCAACGATGGCTCTGTGAAACTTACAAATCGCTCCTTTAAATGTTCTCACTTTTCTTCATGCTACAGCTGCCGTCCTCAATTCTGCGTCAGCGTCGCCGACTCGAGAAGATTTTGGATGTCGTTTCATCTGCCCCATCATCTAAACGCTCTTCTAATTCAGAGATAAAAACCTGAGCTCGCGTCGCTGTGTTTTTCTCGTTCAGCTCTGTTCACGGCTCCATCAGAAGCCCCACCCGCTGTTGGAGGTTTTCATCTATAACTCGTTGGGTTGTAGGTTTCCTGAGGCTGACTGAGTGCGTGCAGTGATAGTGATGATGATGATGATGATGATGATGATGGCGGTTCGTGTTAGCGTTGTCTACATGGTGACGGAGGGTCCAGGTGTGGTTGATGATGATGTCGGGGTGGTTGTCGTGGTGACGGAGTGACGGGGCGGGGCCAGGTCGAGCAGAGCGCTGATGGTCCCGGCGACTTGGGGGAGCCCTCGCTCTTCCAGGATGTGAAGAGGAAGACACAACTGACTCTACAGAGACAGACACCACAGAGGAAGGTAGATGGGGGGGGCAAAAAGAAAACACAACAGAAAGGGAGGGTCAACAGATGGAAACTTAAAGTAATGGATAAAATAACTGTAACCATGGCAACGGAAAGGATAAGGAGGGAGCAGCGACAACAAAATAATGAGAACTGATGTGGAGGAAAGAAATGGCGAAAAACAGATTCAAGTTCAATCCAAAAAAAAAAAAAAAAATCAGTATTAGCTATTTCCAGACATTTCAGTACCATCTCATGGTCTTCATCAGCAAAGAGAGGAAGGACAGAACTCCAGAAATTGGACCAGAGCTTCCTTTAAGGTTGGGTGTTAGAGACACAGATGAGGAGTCACAAGGCTTTAGTTAATTTTATTAATGGAATTCAGAGGGGAAAAAAGCATTCTCCAACATTAGGACAGAGACACACAGTCCAACACATCACCATCGTCTTCAGCCTCACGCTTCATCTCTTATAAAAAAAACAAGTGCTATCTCAGGAACAGCTGTTCATATCTCTCTACCTTTCCCACACCCATGTGGTTTTGTCTTTCAACAAGACTCAAGATGGAACTTATACCAGTAAACCAGTTCAGGGCTGAATTACTGGTGTGTAGAACATCATCAGGGTCCACGTCCCTGAGGAATCTATGAGACCCCTTCCACTGCAGAAACTGTAAGCTGGTTCTTCTCAGAACCCGAACATTTCAGAACCTTCTGAGTCTTAGGTACACAAGGAATTGGGTTGTCCATCATTCTTTACATTCTCCTGACCTAACCAAAGACTCAACCCCAACTCTGACTCAAACTTTAACACAAGACCGTTTGGTCCATAACAATGTCCAGTACAGTCCAATCATATTCTGCAGTTTGCATTGTGTTCCTTTGTTCTTTACCATCATTTTTAAAACTGTCCAGATTGATTTCCAGGGTCTTGGCTCCAAAGCGAGCGGAGAACAACAAACAAAAGCAGAACCAACGATGGAGACTTGTTGGGTTCTGATTTGCTAAGTTCCTGCAGTGGAACAAAGGGCTTGGGGAGTCCCTGTTCTGTCAATGCTGAAAGGTTCCTACACTTAGGTTTCAGCACTTCTTCCCATAATAAAGGATAATTGCTCCATGTTGAAGTTATCTTGTATTTATGACATATCAGCAGAGTTTCTCAAACACTGATGGAATCACAGGGAGGAAGATCAGGAGTGGAAAACACATTTTTGGCACACAAAGCTTCTTCTCCAGCATACATTTCTGACACTGGGTGTCTCCAGATGACCAGGCTCTGGCACATTATTATAAACAGTAAAAACACTCTGACAGGCAGCCAAACATAAGGCACAGGGGGGTGGAGCTTCAGTATACTGGTAACGAGCTTCAAGGTAGACCTCCAACTTTCTGGGGGATTGTCAAGTTTTAACTTCACCTGAGGGATCACGTGATCCTCTATGGCTTCAGAAGATCTCAGATCCTCAAGAAGATAACAGACATATAGCAAATTTAGCAGAGGCAGGGGAACGCCCTTTTTTTTGGCTCATTCTCAAGTCCTGAATCAAAAGGTCAGGTCTCTCATCAAGACCAACCTTTACAAGATCTAAATCCAAGTCTGAAATATTGTGCTTTGAATCCAAAAGAAGTCAGATGCTGGTCTGCACTGATGGATGGATTTACCTGCCTCTCTGCAACCTGATTGGCTGCTGCTAGAAGATTCAGGTTTTGGGATGACAGCAAGTTGTTTCATGTCAAAAGGATCGGTTGGGTCCAAGTTAGGGCACGAGTCTGTTGTGTTTAAGTCAAAGCTGAGTTGCAAATCTGTTGTCAAGTTGAAGTCATCAGATTCAGCGCCTGAGTGAAAAGTCATATGCTTTGAGTCCACACCTCTCACTTCAGACCACAGGGATTTTACAACTCCAACTCAAGTGATTTGATTTGTAAATGACCTATTTTCTCATGTATGTGATTAGTCGGGATCCATTGGTCTCAGTCAAGTCATGGCAAGAATTTGGCCTCTAATCTGAGAGAGTGACCATCTTAAGCGCAAAACTATCCTGCATTCTGATCCTGGCAGTACAAGGACCCACAAAGTCGTGTCTCTCTCCAACAATTGAGATCATTTCCTTGGCCATATTTGTCGTTTTGGCACAAGGCCTTTATGTCCCCATTCTAAATCCCTCCTCCAAAGACTGGTGGTGGTATTTGGCGAAGCAGGGAAACAGCTGTCAATGAGAACAATTGCAGACCTACTGGAATCACGAAGCAGGTTGGAAATTTCAGGCGCAGTACAGACGGAGATTGAGAGGTCTGGAGCTAGGGTAGTTAATGAACAAGATACTACATGTCAAAGAGCAAGCTTTAGAAGTGTTGTTCGATGAAGTTTTCAAGATCAGTCATTAGACTGTGACCGCCCGTGAGCACTAGGATGGTTTCTAGAGGAGTATGAAGCAGCAGGGTTGAGATGCAGCATCTTCAAGTCTGAGGTCATGGTCCTCTGATGGAAAACAGTGGATAACTGCCCTCAGATTGTGAGCTGATGCCCAAGTCAAGGGTTTCAGAGCTTTAGAATGGTCCCTTCCAGTCAGTTCAGGTGCTTCAGCCTCCTTGTTGGGGCTTTCGAGAATGTACAGATGACAGCAGACCCCAGGAGGGACTTACTTTCCCATCTGGTCTGGGAAGGTCCTCAGATCCTCCAAAGATTGGCAGAAACACCTTACGAGGGCATATACGAGTTGTTGTAATCAGTTTCCTTCGGGGGGTGACTGGGCCGCCCCTTAAGGGGAAGGGCTCAGACATCTGGAAGGATTTGAATGGTTGATCTTTCATGTTGAAAGGAGTCAGGAGAGGTGGTCTGTGCATCTGATCAGGATGCTTGCTGGATGCCTCCCTCTGGGAGGTATGCTAGGCAAGTTCCAGGGGTTATATAAATACAAGCATGTGAAATGGGAGTGCTCTGAGACTTCCAGGAAGAGCTGGAGATTGTGACTACAGGGGAGGCTTTCTGGACGACCTTACTGCAATCCTTGTTAATCGGTGGAAAATAGATAGACGATACAGAGAGCAGGAGTAGCGGTTTTAGTGCAAAGCAGGGTTAGTCACAAAGTAAACTTTGTGCTGTGAATCTCATATTATTATGGAGTTATTCTGGTGTGCTATGGTGTTTTTGCGAAAGGACATTTGTGGAATAAAATCTGTTTGGAGACATTACGGTATTTGTGCATCTGTGCGACATCTGGATGTTTTGTGCTCAGGTTGGGTTCAGATATGTGGTGCCAGGTGTACATAGATGGCACATAACACCAACATGACGGACAGGTAGAAGAGGGCGAAGCCGGCCAACTGGACTCGAGGGGAGGGGCCGGTTGGGGGCGGAGCCAGGGAGAGCAACGTGCTGACAGTGCCGTAAACTCCGCCTCCTTTCCCCTCCAGGACCTCCCCCACTGAACAAAGACTATCCTGAGGATGTGTGTGTGTGTTTGTGTTGAGATGGACACGGTGAGGAATTTTAAAAAAACAAAAAAACAACAGAAAAGACGAAAGAGTGAGATGGACGGCGTAAAAATGAAGAATGAAAGGCAGACAGATGAAAGAGAGGAGAGAAAGTTAGTTGTTAGTTGAGAAGAAGCAGCTTTTTGTTTCCTGAAAGAGGGAAAAAAAAGGTGAGGAAAGTTTTACCCCCTCAATCACACGGCGTAATGAAAGCAAAATGGTACATATGACTGAAGTCCAGAGGGCAGACATGGTTTCATTTCAGTTAGTTCATACACCTGTCACCTGTCCCCAGTTGGGAAACCTTTTAGTTGTGGGTCTGCGGTAAACGTCATGGGTCAGGCTTAGATTAAGTTTACAGGAAATTAATCCAAGTGTAAGTAATGTCCCCAAAAGTGACCCATGACAACAGTGTGTGTGTGTGTGTGTGTGTGTCTTACCTGTGGGACTCCGATCCTGCGACACGCCTCCAGGAAGTTCTCTACATTTCGTCGACATTTGGCCATGGTGAGTTTAGGCTGCGGACACAGGTAGGGAGAACCAATCAGTACGTCATCATCAGCAGTATTATATTATATAATAATAATAATAATAATAATACTATAACTAAGAGAACAATCTGTATAATCAGAGCGGGCCTCACCACAGCAGGGGAAGGGACGTGGATGCTGGGGACGGACCGTGGTCGCACGTGATTGGCCAGGTGACAGAGCACCACCCCGTCTGTCAGAGCTGCCCCCAGGTCGCTCGGCAACGACACCTTGAGGCGAGCCTCGATGTTCTGGACCGACAGACAGACTGAGGTTAACAGATGTCGTGACTAACCCCAGATAACGTCCCACAATCCCTTGTGGCAGCAACATCTGAAGTGACACGACGTCATGGCGGCTTTTTCCTGTGCAGCAGGGGCTGGTACAAACCTTTCTGAGCTGCTCCACCAGCTCAGCATCTTCTCCAACCACGGGAGGAGCAGCAGGAGCCTCCTCCTGGTTCTGAGGAGCAGCGGCAGCAGCAGCGGCGGCGGCAGCAGCGTCACCTGGACGACAGAGAGCAGCAGGAGTCAACGTGACCTCGCAGGTAACAGGCAGTGAAGCAGGGAAGAGGTTCGTGTTTCTCACCTCTCCTCTTCTCCTCTTTCTGGCCGAGGCGGAACAAGAAGCTCTCTGGTCTCAGACTGGCTGTCCGACAGGAGGACCCGCCCCCTGGGCTGGGGTACGAAGGCGACTGATTGGCTGGAAGAAAACAAAAAAAAAAAAACACAAACAATGTCGGACAGACGAATAAAACAACTGAATCTAAACATCTGGGTCGTATTTCTGTTTTTCTTACCTGTAGGCGACAGAGCGGCTCGGTCCTCTCCCTGCAGACACACAACACAGGACGAGTCACACAACTGACACACAACGAGTTTGGAGTCGAAACGTATTCAAAATCTTCGGGCCTGGCCGTGACGCTCACAATTTAATCTCATCCCTTAGATTTAAACTGTAATCCCGACGAAGTGTCACAACACAGGTTAAAGTACAGATCAGCAGCAGATTGATGTGAACAGACAGAGGCGGCGGCAGCAGCAGCAGCAGCAGCAGCATGCATGCATGCAGTACCTGCAGCGGACAGGAGGTGGCGCTATCAGAAGCATGAGAGCGACAGCCGTCTACAGACGCTCCGGTGAGAGACTGACAACGACAGCAGGGAGAAGGACACAAACAGAAAAGTGGCAGAAAGGAGGGGGGGAGAAAAAAAAGAGACGAAGGTTTGAACAGAAAAGAAAACCTGAAGTCACGTCAGTCGTCTTTCGCTCGCCGAACGTCCCACATACGAATTTTGTGGGTTTATAAATCTGTTGCTTTGATCAGAGACAGAAAAAACAACATAGAACCTTCATTAATTAAATCTGAAGTCAGTGAAATATGAAATCTAGAGACTTGTCGTTAACTGAGCTGTCAGTCAGGCTCTTCTCTGCACACTAACCTCGTGTTATTTAATTTTTTTACTCTTTTTTTTCCAGCAGCTGGCTGTTGTGTGTGTGTGTGCGAGAGAGAGCGTCACCTGTCTGTGTGAACCAGGTCGTCTCTTTATAGTGTTTGTGTTAAAGTCGATCTCAAACACCAGGACACACTGAGACGGACACACGGACGGACAGTTCAGGAGGGAGGTAAAAAAAAAAGAAGAAGAAGAATGAAAAAGAACAAACTAAAGAGAAAGTGCAGAACCAAGGAATACAAAAAACACAAAACAAAAAGTTGACGGCAGGAAAAACCAAAAGTAAAAAGGAATGAAGACGGAGGAGAGAAGAAGAAGAAGAAGAAGAGTTATTGCAGGAAGCAGCGTTTTACTGGATTCATATAAAAACGTAGAGTTGACGTCACTGACGACGTCAACCGCTCGACACCAGTTTATTAGGTACACATCCACCACAGTCCTGCAGCGTCATTCAGGAGTGTACGCACAAAATATTAGCAACATGCTGATACACATCAAGTACTACAGACGGAGCAAGAAGTTTGTTGGTTAGTTGAACTAACTCTCCGCAGATCTCAAAAACTTTATCACCGGCGTGATGGGGGTGGAAACGGTGACATCGCATGCAGATTAAAAACCATCCAGTTCAACGAGAGGAGAAAACCCAGAATCATTCAGACGAGTCACATCAGCACCAGCGCCGCACTTTTATCTGTTTGACCTTTTTACCTAACGCTGCTATGATGACGCACGAGCTTCAACACCACAATAATATTAAATCCAAATATCTGTCGACTAACTTCTCACCGTGATAATTATTTTACGAGTCGAGCTACTCCACAATTTCTCCACGTCCGACCTGGTCGACCAAAAACTATAAATGCTACAGCGGGTGTTGTGTTGCGCAACAAAGACAGGCTTTTATTGTGAAAGGGCCACAGGAAATAACTGTTGTTTATTCAAGGTGTGATGAAACATAAATCTGAATGATTCATGTTAGATGGTTCTGGACGGGTGAAGTTTTTTTGTTAGTATTTTTTTTTGGGGGGGGTCCAGGCCAAACTCTTACCATGAAGAGGGCGGAGTCATCTGTGTGGGTGGAGCGTCTGGAGGGGTAGACAGTCTGAACACACAGAACACACACACACACACACACACACACACACACACACACACACATCGGAGACAAACACATTAACGAACACAGACGTGATGTGTACAGGTGCGTGGATGGAGGGGCGTGGTCTAAACAGAGGGGGCGGGGCCAAAACACTAATTAAAAGACGGGAGAAATGGACCTGGGTTCAAAACATGTAACACATGATCGATCTGTGAGGGGGTGGGGGGTGAACTGGCGGTGATCTGACAGTCCCGGACCAGAAACTTTGTAAACTGTGATTACACACAGTAACACACACACACACACACACACACACACACACAAAGAGAGTAAGACAGATGTGAAAACCTCACCTCACTGTCCGGACTGGACTTCGTTGGACTCTGAGCTGCTCTATGCTGAAAAACGATGACAACAGAGTGATGTCACACAGAGGCACGTTTTGGTGAAACGGAAACACGAGCAGCCGAGGGCTTTTATTTTGAAAGCGCAGGGTGGGGCACCTTGGTGTAGGTGGTGACGCTGTCCCTCTGCAGAGAGCGGTTCTTCTGCCTCTCCTCGTCGTACCTCAGGGCGGCGAGCTGGGCCTCCCTCCTCACCCGCTCCACCCCTCCCGACCCGACGCCTCCTCTCTGGGGGGGGGGGGGGGCAGGGAGTCAGCAGCAGTTTGTTTTACCAAGGTGTTCGATCAGAAAGCAGGGAGGAGGCTTTACCTGGGTTTGGGTGGCGGGGGGCGCTGTGACACCGTCGACCACACTCCTGAGAGACCGACAGGTGGAGGGACGGGTGGAGGGACGGGATGTTAGAGAACAAATGTGACATGTTCACAGCTCAGATGCGATTAGGATAATAATGGTGTGTGCGCGCACCTGTTGTGTCTCCTCGTGTCCTCCGTCCTGGAGGAGTTGGTTTTGACAGGTGAACCCTGGACACAAACAGGACGTCCATCAGGTTCTTACAGAACAAAGCGCCCGCTGACCCGAGGTCAGTTACGCGGCGGCTCCTACCTCACGGGTGATGCGTCTCTCGATGTAAGCCATGAACTGAGAGCTCAGGCTGGTGCTGTCCCCCGTGCCCCTCCCCCCGCCCCGACTCCTCCCGCCCTCCTCCTCCTCCTCCTCCCCCACACAGCTGTCTATGTAGTCGATCTGCTCCAGCTCCGCATCTGGCCAAGGGGGGAGACGGACACCATGGACGTCAGAGACACTGCGGCCCATGTGCAGAAAGAGTGTCAAACTGATCTGAGAACAGAGACGAGCTCTCACATGTTCCATTGGCCAGCAGTGGTCCTCCTCCTCCACCTCCTCCACCTCCTCCACCTCCTCCCCCCGCCGGTCTCTGCCTCTGGTCTCGGCTGATCTCGGCCACTCTCTGCGGCAGCTCCGACAGCTCCTCTGTGGGCTGAGACAGGATGTGAGTTTGAATACAGACAGGAAGTGGAGAGAGGACGTGCTGTGTTGTGTGTGTGTGTGTGTGTGTGTGTGTGTGTGTGGGACCTCGTTCCCCGACCATCTCTTGTCTCCGCTGTCGACGCTGTTGAAGCCCGAGTCCAGCGCTCCGTACGGACGCCCGGGGTACAGCTCATCAACACTGACACAGACGGAGAGAGACGTTTAAATCAAGCCCAGCGCTTCCTTGTGAGGTTTTCACAATAAAAGCCTTTCAAACAGAGAGAATGACTGAGTTCTCACCAGGAGCTGAAGGTCAGAGTTCGTCTGTCGTAGTCCGGGAGGTCGGGCGTCGTCTTACTGGCCTCCAGGTTCAGGTACTTAAATATGTGGACCTTCCCTTTAATACAGATCTGTGCAGGGACACGGACAGACGGGACACGGCTCTGTGAAACCGGACGGACCGTAAACCTCCAGGCTCGTCGCCGCCCACGTACCTGTGCAGGGGGGGTCTGTAGGGGGTTGTTGTCGAGGACGATGGTCTGCAGCTGCGTGAGCCGCCGGTAACAGACCGGGATGGAGGTCACTTTGTTACAGGAGAAGTCCAGACGCACCAGAGGAAGCTCCGCCAGCTCTGCACATTTAAAGGTAAAAAAAAAAAAAAAAAGCGTGTCAGCGTCGAACCGACTGAACAGGACACCTGGAACTGCAGCGACACACACATACACCTCCCTGCTGCGTGTGTGTGTGTGTGTGTGTGTGCGTTTACCTGGAGGCAGTCTCACCAGGTGGTTCCTCCTGATGTTCAGGTCTCGCAGGGCCTCCAGCTGGCCCACCTGAGACGGCAGAGTCTGGATCTCGTTACAGCTCACGTCCTGCGGGGGCAGCCCACGCAACACAGGGTGAGTAAGTTTGGTTTTTTTCTGTCTAGTCTTTTTTCTGATTTTTGACGTTTATCTAAGTTTAACTTTTTTTTCCCCTTCAGGTCTGTAAAAAGGGAAACGCGAAGAAGGAGAACCAGTTTGGTTCTGAGGTTAGGGAGCGATGTTCTGCACAGCATGAGCAGGAATCTTTGATGGTTTCTGTGTGTGTGTGTGTGTGTGTGTGTGTGTGTACAGTAGACGCATGGGTTAATGCAGCGACACAGACCAGTTCAGTCAGGTGTCTCAGGTGTCCCACTTCCTCGGGCAGAGAAACCAGTTTGTTGTTGCAGGCGATCAGAACCTTGAGCGGGAGGCTGCAGAGGACGACGGGGAGGACAGACAGCTGGTTTCGACTGACGGAGACGGAGCGGCGGGACGGAGACAGAGAGACACGGGCAGGGTTAGTTTTTACTTCAAATACAGGTATTAACATAACAAATTAAATTACCTCATCATTTACTTTTTTTTAACGTTTTTCTAGATTTTTCTCATCATAAACAAATATCATGTTTGGTCTCCATCCATCTCTCAACACTTCCTGTCTGCGGCCCTCAGCTCCAAGCCCATTGGCTCTTACTGAAGAGGTGAAAACACCTGACACACCTCATTTTTCAAAAGGCTCGGTGATGTAATGAAACAGCTGACGACTGGATCGCTTAATCAAAGCAGCAGGAGGGAAAATGTAAGGAATGTGTTGGAGGCTATTTTTAGTGGGTGGATTATTTCAGTTCGTGCTGTAGTGAGGATCTGTGGCAGCAGAGGGTGTGTGTGTGTGTGTGTGTGTGTGTCATGGTCTCACTGATGTGTGTGTTTTTTTATAGTGTTTGTATTTAGCACATTTATCACGGGAGATGTTGGAGATAGTCAGCGTTGGTTTGAGTCTGAACGTGGGATCTGATGACAGAAACGTGTGTGTGTGTGTGTGTGTGTGTGTGTGTGTGTGTGTGTGTGTGTGTGTGTGTGTGCGTGTGTGTGCGTGTGTTACCTGAGGTTCAGGTAGGTGAGGGCCTGCAGGTTGAGCAGACTGTCCGGCAGAGACCTCAGACAGTTCTGGTAGAGGTTCAGACTCTCCAGCGACACAAAGAGACAGACCTCCAGAGGAAGCTCCGACAGGCGGTTCCGAGACAGATCTGGACACAGAGAGTTCACGTTCATCACATCTGTCGGACTCAGGGACCACATCTGGATCTGGATCATGATTCATCCTGTCACGTGCTTGTGACCCAGATCTCTCGTGTCCGTTGTGGTAAAAACCCCGTTACTGATGTCATTTCCTCACCTGCTCTGGTTTTTCTTGTTTTAACAAACAATGAGGTGCAACCTTTATCTACTTCATTCAATCTGAGAGCTCACACTCGTGCTCCGACGGCAACAGACCGATAAAGGAAGCTGTGTGTGTGTGTGTGTGTGTGTGTTATCACTGTGACAAACTTGTGACTGCGTCCGAAAATAGAAACCAAACCTCTAACAACAGTCAGACTGTTCATCTGAAACCTTCTCCTCATTTCAGAGTCATTATCCAATCAGATGGCTCTGTGTGGTTGCCACGGTGACAGAGGATGCCACTGCGAGGGCTAATCAGCTGATCGCCTCAGTTTAACTAAATATATATATATATATATAGCTGAGCCCCGTTAACAGTCGGCTTCTAGATCTTCATCTTCTACTTTTAAAAGCTGCGAGGAGATCAACACCTGGCTGGCGGGAAGTGTGTGTAACCACGGTAACATCTGTTTCCTGTCATACAGCTGCCCGTGATGCATGCATGCATGCGCGCGCACACACACACAGGAAGTATCGCGAAGTGACCAAAATAAAAATGAAACCTAAATTATTCAGCATCTCTGCCGGTTGTTGTTGGCCTGTTGGTGTTGCTCATAAACCGGGGACCAGGTGGACTGAGACCCGCCCGGGTGGAGTCAAACCCGCCCAGGTAGATAAAACCACCCAGTTTCAGGTGAGGTGACCACGTCGGCCTTTTCAAACAAACTCATTTCTGTGCTGCGGTTACTAACGAGCCGAAACATTTGAGTTTTTTAACAACGTGATGTCAGATGACGACACCAGCCCACACATTCCTGCAGTCTCAGTGAACGCATCTCGCTCCAACACGACAAACACAAAACACACACACACACACAGGGCGATGTCCGTCCTCGCCACTGACACTGACTCTTCGTCACACCGATTCATTCGGCGCCAAGTCCTGACAGGACCTCTTCCATCGCCCCCGGGCCGCATTCAGCCTCGTGCATGGAAGCGCTTCGCGAGGCCGTGAGCTGCAGCGTCAAACTGAATTTGCCCTTTGGAGATCAATACAGGAACATCTTATCTGATCTTATGTCAAACTTCAGCACCGCAGAATCCTGGACCAGCTTGGATCAGGACTGCAGGTCTTTACAGAACCTCTGTAACACACACACACACACAGATGCAGCTGTACTTTGAGAAGCTCCGTGTGTGCATTCAACACGCATGCCTTCCATCCTCCGCTCTGACTGGACAGATGTTTTCTGATGTCATACAAACGAGGAAGTGGTCCACGTCCTGTTGTACAGTTTTTTTTTTGCTCCCTGTGGACAAAACAGCTTTGTTTGTGGTTTGTTTTCATTCACCCCAGTGCATGATGTAGAAACCTGCTGTAACACAACAGTGGTGCCTGAGCAGACGGACACGCTCACCGCTTGTTTACACACACACACACACACACACACACATTCCCTTTAAATCTGACTACATTCACTAAAATGTTAAATCATCACGTGAACGTGATCTGCGTCTACGTACAGGTAAATCTCCTTTCAAACATCTGGAGAGGGGGAAAACATCTGTATTTCATCATCAGCGTCCTGCCGGTCTTCACATATCGCAGATAGTGTGTATGCCACATTACACCCACTGGTATTTACACATACAATTAGTGCAGTAATTTGTTTCAATGAAACCATGTTTTTTTTTTCAATCATCCAATTAATTCACTATTGATTAGCCACTAATCTTTTCTGCTCTTCTCTGAGCAGAACACTGAGACGTCTCCTTTCTAACATCCATTCAAACATCATAGTCCGGGTCCAAACGTGAGGAGGGGGGGGCGGCTACTGCCTTCAAATAACACAGACAGACCGCAGGTAACCTCCTCGGGTCCGTTTGTTTTGTCTCTCCACGCCGGCCTATCCCTTTCGGGTGGGCGGAGCGGCCTCTAATTCACTCCTGCCTCATTATCTAATCACAGCCATTAAGCTAAACAAAACCAGGTGTGTGTGTGTGTGTGTGTGTGTGTGTGTGTGTGTGTGTGTGTGTGTGTGTGTGTGCGGCTCAAACCCCAGCTGACGTCAGAGAGGGAGCGGGGGTTTCACGTCTCGGTGACCACGAAACCGCGACGGTCCCGTACGGTTCGGTTCGGTCCAGTCCAGTCCGGCGGCAGAGGCTAGCCGCGTGCTAACAGTAGCGCGTCTGCCCCGTCGTGTTTACCTTTGCCACCAGACAACAAGCCTGGGGCAGGGTTAGCATGCTAACTGGCTACACCAACCGCCTCCCGTAAAACTCACAGGTGTAGCGACCCCCAGCCTCCCCCCACCCCACCCCAAAAAACACGGCCCTCCCACCCGGCGTCCTCGCCTCAATCAGCGGGAAGCTGTATAAATCAATGACTCCACACCGTTTACTAAAAGTGTGCTACTTTCCAGACTGACATATTTAATTTAACCGCGCTAACTAGCTGGAGTTAGCTAACGACCTGGGGTTCCTGTTGATGAACGGATCCGACTACAATTAATTATTTTTCATTTACGAGCGCTAAAAAAAAATAATAAAAACTTCAGCATATGCACCAGTGTGTTGATGCCGTTTCTGAGCAGTGTTTCTCCCTAATACTGCAAACACACCCAGTGGAAGCGCGACAGGGGGAACTTTTTCGGGGGCACCGTGTTTGTCATAACACCGGCCCTGACGGTTTTCCCGTCCCATCCTCTCCGGATCCTGAAAGTTGGATATGAACTTCCCCCGCTGTAAAGTGCATTAAAAAAAACTATCTCTAAGTTACCGTAGCCGCCCCGACAGAGACCCGCGGGGCTCCCTGTGTGCGGCGCGGGAGCTCCGCGGCTCACTCACCGGCCCTGGTGGTGTCCGTCAGGTCGTGGTTGGCGGCGCTCCGGGGGAACTCCTTCAGCTTCCTGCCGCTGAGGTTCAGACACCCGGTGACCGAGGCTTCGTCCAGCGCCCGGTCCAGAGAACGGTTCCAGGGCGCCGGCCCCGCCGGCCCCAGTCCATTATTGTGCCCGACTAAAATACTCCCCGCGCCTCCGCCTCCGCCGCCACCTCCCACCGCGAAGCTGAGTCCGGTGTTGTCCGCTGTCCCCAACAACACCGAGGCCGCCATTACACACTCCGGCTGTTAGCTCTCCGTGCTAACGGCTAACTCTCCCACCCTAAACTCGGAGCGGAGCATGCGCAGAGCGGCGCTCGGAGAGGAGACGGCTGGATGACTGATGATCTGTTTGTACCGAGTGTACTGTCAGTACTACATGTAGTACTGCGTATTAAATGGTTAGAACTACGTGCTGCAGCACTGTTTATAGATCAAATGTTAGAAAGGGCCATAGGTTTTTACAGATTTTAGCACAAAGGGGGAAAGAAAACAGCAGAAAATATTTTAATGTGCAGTTTCCAAGAGGAGCACTATAAAGTTATATAATAAACCCAAATTAATAAATATTCAGAATCAGTCTGCTTTAAGGAAGGGTCGCAAAATGTATTATAGTCACTTAGTATAAAAAATGAGTTTTTATTTTTTAATTCACTTATTTAAAAAGAATAAATTGACATAATAATTACAGGGTTCTTTAGTGACTGTTCTGGTCATACCGCATAGATAAATATAAACGAACGCCACTTCGGACACAAAGACTACATCTCCCAGAGTTCGCAGCGCTGTCGCATATTGACGCATGCGCATCGCGACTGTGTCCAGGGCCGGGTATCATGGCGACGTACGTGGACATCCTGAAGAGCGAGTTTCCTGAGATCGACTCGGAGCTCTTCGACTATATCACAGGTGAGACGCCGCGGACAGAGCTCTCCGCGCGGCCGCTGTCTGCCGGTTCGACGGCGCGACCCGGACCGGCGTTCACTCTGCCTGTTAGCCGAGACCCGCTGCTCTGTCGCCGCAAAGCTAACAAGCTAACCCGGGTTAGGCTAACCAGCGCCGGGGTACCGGGCAGCACGGCATGGGCCGGTTAGCTCCACCTAAAACCGGATCAGCCCGAGACTTATAGCCCGGTTCGACTGGACCGGATGACAAGCAATGGGGAATATTCCAAAATTATGAGAAGTGTTAGAGGGAATATTCCTGTCGGAGTAAATGTTACCCGGGTTCGAGGTCATGTCTGCTCTTTTCATTCATGGGGCAGGAAGCTGTCTTCATGCCCGTGCTTTCTCATGCGCGTTGCCGAGGCGTCACTCGGTGCTGAGGAGACAGCGTGCAGGTGACGAGGAAGAAGAACACCTGATTTAAAAAAAAAAAAAAGTTCTCGGGTTGTCACATCCTCACATCTGACAACACACGTGGAGAGTGTTGATCAGATTAGCACTGCAGCTGTTTTTTTAACCTCTTCTGCCCTGATTGAAGATAGTTTATATATATTTTTAAACTCAACAACTTCCACTGAACTCTTTCAACACATTGAACCTTCACGAACACGGAGAGGGCGCGGACGTCTGATGTGAAGTGTCTCCCCCCGTGTCGTTTCAGGTGTTTTGGACAGCGGCGGCGCCGACTTCGAGGATGGCGAGGAGGTTTACGACGCCATCGGCGGCGTCCTGCAGGAGGTGTCTGCCGACAGTAAAAACGAGGACGACGTCAGAGACATCTGCCTCCAGATGTTCAACACTCTCAAAATGTAAGAAGGGACAAGAGGATCAGCAGCGTCTGTCAGCTGTCTGTCGTAAATAACCGTACATAGACGCTAAAATTTGGACAGATGGGATTATGGGATGACGTGTTGAGGGTAATGAAAACAAGAGGAACCTTCCTGTGTCACTGTACTTCCCCTTTATTAAGTCTTTGTCTCAGAATAACATGGTGTGTTTGTGTTTCCTCCTTGTGTTGATCAGGACCAACCATCACGGCTCCCAGAGACAGGTGTTGTTGGACGCCCCCGTCCAGCTGTCTCAGATCTCTTCAGACCCAGGTACGAAACGCATCGCACCTCAGTTTGATGATAGGCCACCTGTGTTTTATTTATATATATATATCGTGTACAGCACTTCAGCAGTGAACTGACGCTAGGTGGACATGTTATGAATCCATGTTTGTCCCTCTTCAGTTACAGCGGTCAGCGACGTTCAGGGCATCTGGATGATGAAGCGTCCTCAGAACACAGTAAGTCGTCTTTCACTGTTTTCTGTGAATGCTGCGAAAAATACGCCGATTTTTAATTTGTAAAACCGGCGACGACACACACGCGTAAATTTTCCAGTAAAACAGTGATGATGGAGGCGCTGCTGTGATGCATTTCCTGTCTCTGTGTCCCACCAGACCGTGGACGCCAAGAAACTGGAGAAGGCCGAGGCGAAGCTGAAGGCAAAACACGAGCGCAGGAACGAGAAGGACTCTCAGAAAGCCTCCTCCCCGCTGTGAGTACACGCCTGTCCTCACCTGTCCTCACCTGTCCTCACCTGTCCTCACCTGTCCACCTCTGTTGTCCCCGCACAGAGTCCTGGAGGAGGCGTCGGCCAGTCAGGCCAGCAGTAAGAAGGACAACCGAGTCGACCAATCAGGGAAGAACCGCAGTTACGACATTCGCATCGAGAACTTTGATGTTTCGTTTGGAGAGAGGTGAGGTGACTGAGGACCGACTCGATCCCCAGGTCGTCAGGATCGATCAGGGTCCTGGTGATTTCCAGCCCGTGGTTGTTTTAATTCTTCTTGCATACACATGAGTTTTTTTCTCTGCATATTTAATGTTTCTCTGTGAATATCTAATAATGTTTGGCATTTATTTGTAACTCCAGGTGTCTGCTGCAGGGGGCGGAGCTCTCTCTGGCGTCGGGGCGGCGGTACGGTCTGATCGGGCGCAACGGTCTGGGCAAGACGACGCTGTTGAAGATGTTGGCGAGTCGTAGCCTCCGCGTCCCCGCGCACATCTCCATCCTCCACGTGGAGCAGGAAGTGGCGGGGGACGAGACGGCGGCGCTGCAGAGCGTCCTGCAGAGCGACACGCTGAGGGAGGAGCTGCTGGACGAGGAGAAGAGGCTGAACGCTCGCATCGCCAACGGAACGTAAGAGACGCCTCATGGGTTCAGTTCAGCAGCTGTGCGCTAAACGAATTTAAATCTGACACAAACGAGCGGCGTTCAGGCCGTGAAAACACGGCGCCTCTGCTGCGCGGTGCTCACACTCTGTTCGTGGTCGTTTCAGCGCCGACGGGATGGAGAGCGTGCGGCTGTCGGAGATCTACGTCAAGCTGGAGGAGATCGAGGCGGACAAAGCCCCGGCCCGGTAACTATGGCAACCACACGGCCGCACTGTTTTTAGCCACATCACCGTGTGTTGTTATCAAGTGGAGGCTCCGATGTAACGGAGCCATCTGTGTGTACGGGTAAAACATAAGATAAAATAAAGTAGACTGATCTAAAACTGACGGTGTATAGTCGTGAAAACTGGTCCAGGAACAGCAGGGAAAAGACGCCTGCCTGATGCCTGTCTCGTCCAATCAGGGCCTCCGTCATCCTGGCCGGTCTCGGGTTCTCTCCCAAAATGCAGCAGCAAGCCACCAAGTGAGTCGCCCGTCTCTCGCACAAAGTCGGCCTCGGTGTGACAGACGCCGTGACGGAGCTGCATGTTTTCTGTGTGTGCAGGGAGTTCTCGGGAGGGTGGAGGATGAGGTTGGCGCTGGCCAGAGCTCTGTTCGCCCGGTGAGTCTTCGTCTTCGTAAATATCGTCCTGGTGATATTTGAACGCGGTGAGTGTGACGCTGCTGCACGAACTCAAATCCGACCGACTGACTGTGTTTTGTTTTCATCAGGCCGGACCTGCTGCTACTCGACGGTGAGTCTCGTCTGGAGCTAGTTACACCGGCGGTAGTATTTTGGGTGGGGTGACTGTAGTAATGTCAGTGGTACTGTGACGGTGCTCTGATGTATCCCTCGTGCGTTTGTGTTTCAGAGCCGACCAACATGTTGGACGTCAGAGCCATCCTGTGGTTAGAGAACTACTTGCAGGTCTGAACTGTGACGCACTTTAGCATTCCCTATGGGAGACAATGGGGACTGTTAGCCACGAGCTAACACGCAATGCATATTAAAGTCCTGCGCCTCCTCCCGCAGACGTGGCAGTCCACCATCTTGGTCGTGTCTCACGACAGAAACTTCCTGAATGCCGTGGTAACGGACATCGTCCATCTTCACTCCCAGAGGCTGGACAGTTACCGCGGCGACTACGAGAACTTTATTAAAACCAAAGAAGACAGACTGAAGAACCAGCAGAGAGAGTACGAGGCCCAGCTGCAGTATAGACAACACATACAGGTATCGCTGAGTGTTTGTCGCTGGATGTCAGTTCCCCGATTTATGGATATAAAGCGGATCACAGGATGAGGCTGTTTTCCCATGATGCATTTCGTCTCTGAAACTGCGTTTCAGGTTTTTATCGACAGGTTTCGGTACAACGCCAACAGAGCAGCTCAGGTCCAGAGCAAACTCAAACTGCTGGAGAGACTGTGAGTCTGGGAACCGCTCAGTGACGGTGTGATGTTTACGTATGTGAAGTGAATGTGTAAAAAGTGACTCGGCTGTTTCCTCCTGTAGACCTGAGCTGAAGCCCATTGAAAAAGAAACTGAGGTCACTTTAAGGTAAGAAGACAAACCTCTGTCGTGACTGATCGAAAGCAGGTTCACAAATTCAGGCAGAGAAGCCAACTGGCTGCCTGGTTCTTGTATCAGGCGTACAGTCTCTGTCCGTCGGTTGACGTGTCGCGTCTTCCTGCAGGTTTCCAGATAACTTTGAGAAGTTGTCTCCGCCCATCCTGCAGTTAGATGAAGTCGAATTTTACTACACTCCAGACCAGCAGCTCTTCTCTGGACTCAACCTGTCGGCCGACCTGGAGTCTCGAATCTGCATTGTGCGTAGCGTCGACCAATCACTGGCTTTGGATCTTTCGATACCGATGTGGGCTGCGCGCGTTGATGCGTCCTGTTCCCTGTTTCCTGTTTCCTGTCAGGTCGGTGAAAACGGTGCCGGGAAAACCACGGTCCTCAAACTGCTCATGGGAGAACTGACCCCAGTCAACGGAGTCCGACAAGCTCACAGGTGAGAAGGTCGACTGACCAATCAGAGCAAGTGAAGCGTCAGTATCTGTTGGGAACATGTGTGGGAACGTTTTAAGTACCGTTTATATGGAACCGTATGTACCGTTCAGGGAACCCTTAAATTGCTTCAGGAACCTTTTCAGGAATTGTTTACACAATATGTACAGGGAACTGTTTATAAATATATATATATATATATATATATACACTATTGCAGGGAACCATTTTTGTTATAGCAGCCATTTACCAAACATCCTGTTGCTGCTCGTTTTTCCCGTGTCATCAGGAACCTAAAGATCGGTTACTTCAGTCAGCATCACGTGGATCAGCTGGACCTGAACGTCTGCTCTGTGGAGCTGCTGCTCAACAAGTTCCCCGGTAACTATGGCAACAGCAACCCGCCTGCAACAAGTAACCAACCAACCGCGGCCCGGGCGTTGAGCCGTTTATACGTTTATGCGCCCGGCAGGTCGGACGGAGGAGGAGTACCGTCACCAGCTGGGAGGCTACGGCATCACCGGAGAACTGTCCACGAGGCCGGTGGCTAGTCTGTCAGGAGGTCAGAAGAGCCGGGTCGCCTTCGCGCAGATGACCATGCCATGGTAACCGAGAGCTCAGGGATCAGCTGTTAGGAGTGTCTGACGACGATGATGATGATGATGATGTTTTTCGGTCCATCCTTCAGTCCAAACTTCTACGTCCTGGATGAGCCGACCAACCACCTGGACATGGAGACCATCGAGGCTCTGGCTAAAGCTCTCAACAAGTTCAGAGTGAGTGTGGTCAGAGAAACTTCAGAGGAACATCTTCGTGTTGTGTCGACAGACAGGTGTGTCTCAGGTGCGTGATATCTCGTGTTTCAGGGCGGGGTCATCCTGGTCTCGCACGACGAGCGCCTGATCCGGTTGGTGTGTAAGGAGCTGTGGGTGTGCGAAGGCGGGAAAGTTCGACGCATCGACGGCGGCTTCGACGAGTACCGCGACATCCTGCACGAGCAGTTCAGGAAGGAGGGTTACCTGTGAGGCCCCGCCCACTGCCGAGTGACCACGCTGACCGGTCGTAACATAAACCCCGCCCCCCTCCATAATAACACGCGTCACAGCAGCCAATCAGCCATCAGAGTGGACCGGAGGACATTTTTCTTCTCTGAACTGTCTCATCTCTTCAGGTGATGATCTGCTGCGAGCTGATTGGCTGTTTTTATTCACCTGGTGAGGTCACAGTGAACTCTGGAGGAGGAGGAGTCGTCAAAGACGATTTGGAGTCTATTTAAAAGTCAAACATTGTCAGTTTATTGTCACATTACACCTGGTTTTGTTTTGTATGGACCCAGCGGAGGTTTGAGGTTTTATCAGTTTTAAAGGACCTGACCCTCAAAAACAAACATTATATTTACATTCAGAGACAGAAACACAATAAAAACCATCAGATCATGTGTTCAGTTTCTCTTCTTCACTCATCCCGTCCCATTTATTCAGAGTCTCCGATGACTTGACTTCTTTTTCCAAAAGCTAAAGTTATATTTAGAAAAGTTAAAGGTTTAATTTTCCTGACGAGAAGACGTCTCGGTTCCCTCAGCACATTTTGGTTCCTGGATGTCACTGATGAACTGACACTTTAACGTCACATCAACTCATTTATTCATTACAGGACAAATCTCAACATACACAAGATCCTGTAAAGTTATTTTTCTTACTATAGAGAAACCCCCCCTCGTGAGAGGTCAAGGGTCATCTCAGTTCGCCTCTACAGCTCTGGTTTACAGACTGCTGCTGTGTCCTGCCTTGTCTTCTCGCGGAGGTGAGGCAGGAGGGCGTCCCTGTAAAACACCTCCAGCTTGGACAACGTCTCCTCCCACAGGTCGGGTTCAAAGGTCACCGGGACGATGGCCGTCTCCTTCGTGGTGTAGACGACGAGGTCTGCCTGCCGCAGGCCCGTCACCGCCAGCTGACACTGGATCTGCGTGAAGTAACTGTGAGACCTCTTCAGACGGTAGACTGGAGACTGGAACAGAAGGACAAGAAGAGGACGTTAGAGACAAGGAAAGATGACGGGGACAGGAGGACATTGAAAGGACATTGAACAAGGACGGGAGATGTAGGCTGTTGTAGACAGTAAAATATTCTTATTGTCTTTATACCCCCTTCTCGTCCTCGTCCTGTATTTCCAGACAGAAGTTGGGGTCGTCCCTGCAGGCGTCCTCCACTCGTCTCTCTCTGTGTTTGTAGGGACACTTCACCTCCAGGCAGAGCAGACATTGGCCGGTCTGGCTGTCCGTCACGATGCCGTCGGGACTCGCAGCCAACCACGGCCGCTCGGCATCGATGAACAGGCCGCAGTCCTGAACCGAGACCGGCTGACCCAGCGCCAAAGTCTTCAGTTTCTGTAGGACGACATCATCATCATTACCCGCAGGGTCGTCTCTTCTGATACAGAACCAAGTACCTGAAGTCTGATCCCCAACAGAAACGTTGGTATGGACTCAGGAAGCAGACCCTGATTGGAGGACAGGACTGATGGATCATGGTGTTGAACTGTACCTGATACTCATGGGCGACCTTCTTCTCCATCTGGATCCCCCAGCTCATGGCTCTGGTCTGGATCCTGCGACCCTCACCTGTTGAATCAGAAGCCACTTTGTTACTGCAGAACCATGACTCATCTGTTTCTAACCAACAAAGTTTCTGAAACCAGCTTTCCCAAATAAGTCCAGTCTGAATTTAGCCAGCAAGGTATAAGGTCACATTTTATTGATCTGTTATTTGTTATCAGTTATTTATGGCTTAATAACTTGTATCAGGAGACTTCTTCCTGATGATGGACTTTCATTTGTGTGGCCTACCTGTGATTGCAGCCAGGTAGGAGGTGGGCGGGGTTTTGTTCTTGCCGTTTACAAAGCGGCAGCGAGCGAGTCGATGAGCCACAGAGGCCGTGATGCGGTTCTTCCTCCAAGAGAACCAGTCCGGATTGGTCCTCTGTCCACGAGTCAGAACCTCCACCTCCTTCACCACACACCTGTCCACCTGGACCCCCAGACCCAGAGGAACCTGCTCTGGTCTGGGAGGGTCTCTGTCAGAGAACTGATCTGGCTTTTGAGGAGGTTCTGGATCTGTAGCAGCCCACTGAACCTGTTTCTGATTTGGTTTCCTAACTGGTTTCTGAGTGCTCTGACTTTGGTTAGGTTCTCCACCAAGACGTGATCTCACTGTAGGAACCAGTTCCTCAGGGGCGCTGTTGTCCCCATGCTGGCTCCTGGTCTGAGGGGGGCGCACAGCTCCGGGTCTCATCTTCTCCTTCTGACTGCGTCTGGTTTTAGTGGTTTTGGGTCGTGTGACGTCTCCAGGAGTCTGTGTCTGGATGGTTGGATGGTATCTGACCTGAGGCAGGACAACTTTCTGGGTCCGGCCTGCCGCTGTGACTGCATCCCCTGTGGAGGACTTGTTGACTTGGTCCTGCATTTTCATGTGGCCTGCATCCGAACAGAAACAGATTTTCTTTGAGAGACCGATCTGAACCCATGTGTAATAGTTCTGTTATTAATAGAGGCTTTTATTTTGAAACCACCGGCCGGATGTTGCTTGTTATTTAAGACCGATAGAAGAAATCTGTGAAACCAGGAGTAAAGAGGTGAGGTGACGTATGTTCTGCCCTGACTTGCGCACTCGATGCAAGTTTCTCACCAAACTCCGTTCAAAAATTAGCAGAAATTACGTTTTTGCGTCTGGTATGAGAAAATTCGCCATTTTAGGCTCAATAGTCCCAATTTAGTGTCGTATTTGACATCAAACAGACATTAAAGGGGGCGACATTACGTACTGCAATTTAATGTTTTTTAAATAGTTTTGCCACGTCGCGTTCTTCCAGCAAAAACACGGGGGAGGTTAGTGAGAGATCCTGCAGCCGGACTCACGGTTTTACACGTTGTTTGTCGGCCGAATACTTAATAAGGCCCGGTTCTTAAAGGGATTATCTTCAGCGCTGTAATATAAGAAGAAAGGAAAGAAAGCTTTAAAAATCTAACATTTCTGAATGAAGCTTGGCTCAAACTCCAGTCTGTCTTTAGCTGTTATATGTTGTTATTGTTGTGTCCGTTGTTAGGGTTTGAACACAGGAAAAGAGCGGAACGTACCTGAATGCGCGTCTCTCGCCGGGTCTGTTTACACTGGCTGTGACTCATTATCTCATGACACCCTCTGTGTGAGAGATGTGTCCGGACATGTGCTTTTTACTGACGTCCCTTTAAACTGATTAATCCGTTTGCCTGTGTACCGATTAAACTTCCTCAACAAGTCCATCAAATGCAGTTGCAGCTGCTTGAGTTTTTTTTTTTTTTTGTTATTTTTGTGTGACTGTTATGCACCAGGACCTCTGACCTCGTCTAAAAGGTGAACTGAGCCCTGGGTATCGTCTTACAGGCCCTTCACCCCTGCAGCTGGTCATGTCGGTCTCTCAGGTCTCTCCCGGTCTGTTCCTCAGCGGCCTGGACTCGGCTCTGAACATCAGCGTGTTGACCAGTAGGAACATCACCCTCATCGTTAACGCCAGTGGACTGGAGGACGTGTCCTACTCTCAGCTGGACGGCCTGCAGGTCCTCCACGTCCCTGTCCAGGATAGACCTCACGCCCCTCTGGGAAAGTACTTTAACTTAGTGGCTGAGCGGATCGACCAGAACCAGACAGGGGCGACTCTGGTCCACTGCACTGCTGGCAGGAGCAGATCCCCTGCTCTGATCATGGCCTACCTGATGAGGTAAACCACCACCCCTCAACTTAAAGGCCCAGTGTTTGGTTGCAGTGCGAGTCCTCCGGTCTCTTCGCGATTCGAGACTCAGATTCTGGTCTGTGTTTGCAGATTTGGAGGTCTGAGCCTCCGTCAGGCTCACGAGCAGGTTTTGGAGCAACGACCCTTTATCAGACCCAATGCTGGTTTCTGGAGACAGCTGATGGACTATGAGAGGACGCTGTTCAGCAGGAACACGGTGAGCATGGTGAGGACGTCTAGCGGGGTCCTGCCTGTGGCTCTGCAGGACTCGGAGGACACCGGCACCACCGAGGCGTACTGTGTTAACGTTTGACTGAGTTGCTGCTCAGGTCCAGATTCACCTGGAGACACATTTATTTTTGAACTGAGGACATTTCCTGAACTCCGATTGGTACCAGCTCAGTCATGAATGTTTAGAGTCAGAAGAACTTCAGCTCTGAAACCAAGTTCTGATGGATGGAAATAAAATCATATAAGTTTCCGAGGAAATCAGGAAAACCCAAAATGTGTGAATATCAGTGGTGAGACTGTGTCGTGTTTGAACTGGTACCAGGTGATCACCTGAGCGAGTACAGTGTCAGGTGTGCCTGAGGTGTGAGACGGGACAGAAACAACAGACGGTAAAAAAAAAAAAAAAAAAGTTTATTGTGACAGTAGAAGGAATGATGAGCTGCACCGTAAACACACAGAGACTGACTGTTCAGTTATTCACCAAAAACTGTTCAGTCCAGATCTTCGAGATCCACATCAGACTATAATTAGACAGTTCAGTTCCGATGTCCTGGATACAAGGTTGGTGGTCAGACCAGTCCAGCAGGAGAGCCAGCAGTCACAGAGTCCGAAGAACCAGGACCTGGTTTGGGATCTGCTCTCAGTACTGGAAGCTTCTCTTGGTCTGGATGTCGTCCAGGATCTGCTGCAACTCCTCGTCTTCAAAGCGACCCTCCAGACTGGAAACAAACACACGCACGTTTTACTCACACAAACACACCTGCACTCACTGCTGGCGTTTTTGTGTTAATGCTGAGCTGTTGTGTGTTTGTAGTGTCTGTGTGCAGGACTCTGTGGTGGTGGACCTGTTGTGTTCAGATGTGTGAGGACTGGAGGAGGATCCGGTTGATCAGCAGATTAATCTTAGTCCTACAGGATGTTCATGTGTTCATGTCTGGACGTTTCTGGTCCTTGTGAATGGACCAGCTCTGATCTGGTTTCTGTCTGGGTGAGCTGTGGATCACACTGACCTCGGGATCAGGGCTTTGGCTTCTTCGGCCGCTTCAGGACACAGATTCGCCAAACTGGCCAACTCGAATTTATGAAGCTTCTTCTGCAGGAGGAGACTGAAGAGAAAGAGAGGGGGGATGGCGTCAGATCCAGATCAGGCCTGAGTGCAGAAAACATCCAGACGGGTATGAGGTGAATGCGTACCTGCGCACGGCAGTGATGGTCTCCCTGTTCTTGAAGCGGCTGAATCGAGCCGTGTAGTTCAGGGTCTTCATGAAAACCTCCGACAGCTCCTGTTCGTCCTCGGCGCTCTCGTTCTGCTGCTTCCTGTGTTCCAGCAACATGTGGACCTCCGAGTTCAGCAGGGTCTCTGCGTTCTCGAACTCTGGGGAAGCAGAACACGGCCAAACATCAGCCTCCGGACCACCAGCTTCACTCAAGTCCAGAAAAGGTTCAGTTTACCATCGAAGAGACTGTTTAACCGTCAGATTTATCAAATCCTAAACTTATTTTAAAAGGAAACGTTCATTGTGTTTTCACATCCAGGCCACTCTGGACCAGTTTCAGTTTAAAAACCACTTTTCTGGTCCAACCCGGCAGGTCTAAACCTTCATAAACCGTTTCTGATCTTGACCTGGTCCGATGGGGTCTGGATGTGGATCTCTCGCTTTCACAAATCTGAAACTGCCTTTGAAAGATTCTGGTCTGGGACAGTCCGGACTGCGTGGGACCAGGTTTTGATCTACACGTGATCTGATCCGCGGTTTGACTCGCTGTGATTATCTACCGACCTTTTGGAAACAGCAGCTGTGAAGCGTCCTCTTCAACATCACCGACATGCGGAGGAGCCGCGCCGCCTGCCGCCGCCATGACTCAACCCTGGATAACGGCTCCCGGGCTCCGCGGAGGCGCGAGCTTGCGGACGGTAACAGCAGCAGCGGCGGCCGGTCGGTCGGTCGGTCGGTGCCCCGAACACGAACCCGCGGCGAGGACGACGACGGCGGCGGCGATTCGACAGGAGAAGAACGGTTGCAGGTCTCAGATGGGCGCCTTTCGGGCTAACAAAACACGGAAACGCGTTCGAGTCCGATACGAATCACTTCCTGTCTACGGCCACACGCTTTCAAAATAAGAGCCGCGGCGCCGCAGAGCCCCACTCCCCTCCAGGCAGAGCCTGTCATCTTCCTTTTCTTAATGATCGCGGTCGTAATACAGTTATTTCTACATTAAACAGAAACAACTGTAAAATACAGGAAGATACAGCTCACACATCATATTTAGTGAGGTTTTAAACAAACTGCACGAAGTAGCCAGAAAACAAAAAAAGAACTGCGTTGGCCGGGAATCGAACCCGGGTCAACTGCTTGGAAGGCAGCTATGCTAACCACTATACCACCAACGCTGTTGTAAGAAGGAGAAATTATATCATGAGATCAGGCAAAACGAGATGAGTTCAGAAACGTGGTTGGGGTTGCAGCGTGTGCACCAGTGCAATGAGTATGCTGCAGGGCATATGCAACCCACGTTTTGATTTGTGTTCTTACCGCTCCTGCATCATTGTTGTGACAACTGTATCATAATTTAGCCATTAATATGAAAACAAGACAAAGAAAATCCTGTAAAAAGACTGACATTTTGAGTAACCCCGAGGGGGAACGTGACTTACCCCAAAATAAACCCCATTTACGTAAAATATGCTCCCTTAATTACAATTAGCTACTGTTGATAAAAAAAAATCTGTATAGTAACACCAGCTCATCCAGCTTCTGTTTCTGATTGGTCGCCTCCTGCCGGCCATTCGGAAAAGCAGCCCAGCACCAATCACTAACGGGCCCCTCATTTGCTTCCCTTATTGGCCAGTTGATATCTCCATGGCAACTCCCTCCCTTTCCGTGGCCTGACTTTTATCGTTTCGATTTTTAGCTGAGGGGGGAAAAAAACTACATATTTCCAAAAGAAAGGAAAATAAGAAACTTTAATTAGTCAAAAGCAGTATTCAACAGGGGGAGCCGTAACTGTGAAGGAGTTTGTGGCCAAATTAGGGTCTGGAAAAGTTTTCTGGGGCCTCAATTGTGAGATGGGTAGGCTATGTTAGCTAGCTAAGAGGACAGTTAGGCTGAGTTGTATAGTGTTTATTACTACATATATGTACAATGCGCAGTACAAATATAGTATATAGTAATTGGCCTAGTGAGTGTCCAGCCACTCTGCCTGGCACCCTGAACTCCACACGGGCTCCGTGTATTTGCTGGATTGAAAGAGTGGACCACGGACCGGGATCAAATAAAGTGCTTGGAAAGGTAAGAGACCAAGGATTTATCCACCTGGACACAGTTAACAGTGCGCTCTGTTTACTTGAGTATTCTTGAATCAGGCAGGTGAACTTGAACCTTTACACCACCACACACAGCAGTATGAAACCCTGCAGGTGTCATGGCAGACAAAAAAAACCCCAAACAAATTATTTGACTTGGTAACACTACGGCCAAGCTAAGGATTTACATGATTTACAACTATATCATGGATAGTAATGTCACTGTATGAATCAGGTGCCAATTAATCACTGACTGGTTCTGAAATGTGCAGTAGTTTCATTGGGGGAAAACAAGACTAGGGACACCAGGAAAGTAAAAACAGTATTTTAGAAGAGAGAGAAGAATAAATGATACTGTATGCCTCATTCACACCAGAACACATGCTCTAATGAAGAGATAGGCTACTGACTGGATGTTTTTTTGTTTTAACGTGGTTATCTTTTGGCTTTTTTAAATCAATTAACCAGATGTTCTCTAACATAGTTGTTCTTTTTTTTAACAGATGATTAAACCAGGGACCATTTATGTCCATCCATGTCTTGAAGTCATCAAAATGTAAGTCCCTTAATGCTGCCCACAAAGGAACCCTGGACACCTGAAATATACTCTTTATTAAACTGATAGTACACTGAACCACACACTTAGTCATTTTTCTGAAGTCAGAGGTGTTTGCAGATGAACAGAGGTTGAGGTAAGGAATAACACTGCATAGACTTAAAACAGGGGTTACACACAAGTCTGGAGGCCACAATTTTGTAAGCATACATTTAGCATACAAAATGTAGAAAATCAACAACATGTTTACCATCCCGACCAGGGAGGCTGAAACTAACTCCTCCCAGACTCTGCTGTATTGATTACATATTGAAAGACACTGTTATTGGTGAATGTTGAATGGTTTCAATCACTAGTTTCAACTCTTCTTCAATCGAGCATGATGTTCATTTTGGAAATTAGAAAGAATTATGAAGAAAAAGATGAAAAAGCAGGGGATGATTTGGGGCGTGATGATTGTGACTGACATGTGCCACTCAGTCAGGTTAGAGGCCAGAGAAAAGCCTTGTAGATTCTATACCATTCATTTTGTGTTTTTGGTTCATGAAAGTTTGTAATAATTGTTTGTCTAAAAATGTCCTGTTGAGTGTTCGGTTATAAAAAACAACACTTGGCTGTTCAGTTTTTCTGGTAAGTACATTTTATTTTAGCGAAGCTGCAATGTACGGTTCAGTTCGTTTGGAATTCATTTATTCATGTTTCCATTGTCCATTGATGTAGGGGGTTTCAGTCAAAGCCCTGTAAGCCCAGTAGTGTCCTCCGGCTCCCAGTCAGATCCATCTTGCTCCGCTCCAGCTTCCCCCTGTTGTCAAAATATGGTATTGTGCAGTTTCAAAAAAGCAAGATGGCGACAGCCAAACTCAAGGCGTCAAAACGGCAGCTCAAAAACCAATGGGTGATGTCACGTTGGGGCTCCCCTTGGTTTTGCTTTATTTTATGGACCTGATGCACAGCTTTTGAAATTTGAAACTGCTCATCTTGTGGTTTGCCGGCTCCTGTGGTCAGCTCTTTGTTGATGATTGGCTCCTGGCCCATGTGACGTAATTGTCTGCTGACACATCCAGGATTTGTGTTCACCTCAACTTCTCTGAAGCAACATGAGGAGTTCCACCACCAGAGGTCAGTAAAAACAAATTTATAGCTGCTGTTGAGTTACTCTCTGATGTTACTTTAGCAATCCATAACCATTATCAATAGGGTTGATTAATATTAAATAATATTAGTCAATAATCAATCAGTAACCTGTATTTCAGCTCACTGTAAGGTTATAGCTAAAGGCTGTCAACATTAATGTTAATGTGAACTTATTTAGTAGCTGTCAATAAAAATAAAATTCTGTAGGAAGTCTGGCCCCAAAACAGCTGGCCACAGATCTTAATATTTTACTTATAACTTAAGTTGCAGACTAAATGTAACAGAGTTGTTAGAAAAACATATTGAGATTTAGGGGTTTCTGAAGGATTCAGATTCAGTAAAATGCTTCTGAAACCTTTCCTGATGACCCCAGTTAAGTCAGATTGCTGTTCAAAGTTCATTTTTGAACTTGGAAACAACAGCTGGTGAGACGGTTTCAACCATGAAGTTCATTAGTGGCTGCTCTCAAACTGTCTTCTTCATCTGCTGATGAAGAGCAGGTGATAAGGTCAAAATCTCCAGAGCAGCTGGTGAATGGACTTTGTGAGGAGACCGTTTTGTTGAAAGGGTAGTAGCTGGTTGTAACTGGTAATTAAATACTCAGGTTGTAATGGTTCAGTAAACATATGTTGAGCACATTAATGGTAAAGGGTTGATGAATGATTGCAGTTTTGTTGTGACACATTGGGCTAATATGTAAAAATGTGTTTGTTCTGGTCAGCATGCTTTGGCTGCAGTGTTCATTCAGCAGCAGGAAGTTGTTCCTTTTGAAGAAACTTTATGGACACATCTGAACTCCCAGCAGAACTTCAGGAGCTCAAACATCACTGTTCAAAAACAGTCCAGACCAAGCTGGTGAAGATATATTCTGTAACTTCATACATGATCTACACATAAGCATTTTTAATTCTCTTAGTTTGAGCCACAGTGTGATGTAATGTGGACAGTGTCAGCCTGATGTGTGATTTCATCATTTCACAGTAATGAGCCCCAGAGGAGCTCCTCTTCATCAGCTTCATCAGCAGTAGTTATTTCCATGTCTAACATGAGACCAACACAAGACCAGACCCCGGAGGCTGGAGTCTGTGTGGACACTCGGACGCTCTGGGGGCAATAACCACAATAACAATAACCACTTATAGGCCAATTAGTAGCGGCAGGGAATCATGGGACAGCGTTCTGCTGTTGTCATGGTTGACCGAACTTGGGCACAGACTCAAAGAAGGGGGCCACAATTTAGAAATTACTGAGATTTAAACCCCTGGTTCTTGGCAGTAATGAACTCTACATTATTAATAGTTAGGTAGGTAATAATAATGTAGTAATATAAATATAAATACATAGTTGCCGATTGTAACTATATATCCTACATTCCTGGACAGAAACATTCATACAGAGGCCCAGGTCTGGTGTCAGTAAGCCACCCATAATACCAGAGGGCCTTTTCCACATTTTGACATGTCAAAGCAGGAAGAGCACAGGCATGAATAATAATTATTGATGCCTGAATTCCATTTCGCTGCTTTAGTTTTAGGGTCCTGGTCTTGTTCATGCTGGCTCACTTGTCATGTCTTTCTGGGACACTGACTTGAACAGAGCCATCGTTAATGTTATCAGTGCTTTTCCTACTATGACTTGTCAAAATGTTGAGAAGAATGGCTGTAATCCAATTACCTATTAGCAGGCAGATTTAATTTGCTGATGTTGGCCTATGACAGGTCTATAGGTATCAATATATATGTTTGGTATGAAAACATACTGCAGAAAAAATACAAATGGTGTCGTCACACAGTTTGTCCAGCAGAGGGAACTCCAGCCCCATTGTTGACAATACTCTCAACCACTGGAACTGCAAACAGGAGTCACAGCAGAGCTGACAGTTTGTCATATACATTACTGGACAGTTAATAAATTACTCCATTATTTTTACATTTCAGTTAAATGCTAAAATAACACTCTTCCTGACAACTGTCTTGTCACTCATGCCTATATATATATATATATAAATGTATGTATAATGTTGGCTGATATATCATTATCAGAATTCTTTATGCCCAGAAATCGTCATCATAGGCATCGTTCCAACCTCAGTGTTCAATGGAACAATCTTTATACGTTTTTATTTTCGAAATTTTTCATTGCACACACACAAGATTTACACCGTTATGTCAACTCATTCTTAACATGACAGACTTACTTCACAGGCCAAAATGTGAAATTTGGAAAAAAAAACCCAAAACAAAACACAACAACCCAGAAAAACATCCTATCTTAAATAAACTCACAGGTGTATTATATTATCTTTCATTATTTTGTTTATACTTTGCCGAATCTCTTGCATTTTAATGCCATAAATAATGGGATGCAGCAGAGGAGGGATGACAAAAAAATTCATACAAGTAATAATATTTACTGCCTTTGGAACATCATAACTCAGACGGTTATAAATGACACCAGAAAAGGACGCAATGGAGAAATTAATAAAGGCCACTAAGTGAGGTGTGCATGTCTGGAATGCTTTCCTGTGAGACTCCTTAGAGGTTCTTAGGATCACCATAAAAATGTGAACGTATGACAGAAGGACTAGAAAAAAAGGCAAAACGATGACAAAGATAGCGCAGCACAAACCATACAGGCTGATCAGAGACGTTTTTGTACAAGAAAGGTTTGCAATCACCAAACTGTCACACATAAGTTTATCGACTGTGTGTCTGCATAGTCTGAGTCTGGACGTCAGATAAACCTGGACAGCTGAGGTAGAGCTGAGGATGAAATAAATCAGCATCAGCATCAGTTTGACTTTAGCTGGCGTCATGATGGAGTGGTACAGCAGAGGTTTACAGATTGAAATGCAACGATCGTAGGCCATCAGTGCTAAGATACAAAATATACAGCCGCTATACATGTTGGTGAAAAACACTTGTGTTAAACATCCTTCTATAGACATTTCCCACCTGTTGACTATGAGATATTTAATAATGTTTGGACAGACAGTTGAACTTCCCATCACTCCGCTCAGAGACAGGTTTACCAACAGAACATACATTGGTCTGTGAAGGCGAGACTCAATACAAACAACAGCCACGAGGAAAAAGTTAACACACAAACTTAAAATGTATAGCAGAGAGATAGAAACGACCAGGGCAAAACTATACAGACCCAGAGAGCTGTAGATTGTAAAGGTAACAGGACCTACAGACCCAGAGCTGTTCATAGTGAACATTAAAAATAACACATACATAAGAAAACAATCTGTCCTTTCAGCAGCCTACACTGATTCTCACAGTTCAAGACAGAAAAGTAAATGTTTGTTTGGTCATAAATACTAAGCTGGCAATCATCTCCCAGTCAGCACTGTTTGATGTCGGCCTAATGCTCTTACTCCCTCCTCCTCCACCCGAATGAACTCGATCAGAAGCATCAGTTTTTATAAAGCTCTGACATCAGAATATTCTGAGCTGGGCAGTGCCATGTACAGACTGCAGCAGAGCCAGGACACTTGCTTTTGCAGTTTTTTTCATCTGTATTCATTTGTAATTATGGCAGCACTTGGATGCATAACATCTTAGTTACATCTCAGTTAACAAATCCAAGCACATGCAATCCAAATTTATTAGTATAGTGCCAATTCAAATATGTATTTTCTCAAACCAGTGTTGTACTTACACTGATCAGCTGTAAAATTATCACCAACTGCTTGACATTGAGGAGGTCTCCCTTTTGCCAACATAACAGCTCTGACCCATCAAGGTTTGCACTCTCAGGCACTAAGATGTTAGCATCAGGTCCTGTCTGTCCTGTAAATTGCCAGGTGGGCCCTCGATGTATCAGACTTGGACAGAACATTGCCCAGTGCACCGGCCTTCCTTCTTCCCATGGTGCTCCAGGTACAGAAATGCACATCCATGACGAATTTCTTTCCAGTTTCTTTATTGATTATTATTATTTCAACCCTTACAATCCTTTTAAACTTGTTACTCCTTTATTTGATTTGCACCTGGGGGATGTGATAACCTCCCCACCTGTCACAAATCAAATTGACAAAATGTATGAACAAACTACACAGTCTAGACAACAGGCTGACCAGTGTATACAACAACAGTGAGGCTTTTAAACATATGTTGTTTGGAATTTGTTAAGTGCATTTCTGTTTAGAGACTGAAAACCTGTGAAAGTTCCAAACCCACTTAATTTAAGTGTTTAACTTTAAATCATTTAGAACACATGTAACACACATATTACATGGTCTTTATCATTGTTAACACTATTGTCAGGGACATCTCTTTTGATTTTTTTCTTGTTATTTGAAATAAACAATTTTTTTAGATGATGATGGACATGCATTAGGTTTGCTGGTTTCTTTTACCAAAAGTAAGACTTTTGCATATGATGTGGATTTTGGAAATATTCAGTCCATACAGTACAGGGTTAAAAAGCGGTTGGCATATCAGCCAGTATAATGACAAGAAAATGCGCAACATAATTGGCGCACTGTTCATATCAAACCTGCTCTGTACTATTTCAAAGAAAACCCCAAAAGAAAAGTTCAGCAGGGAGGCCAGGTGAGGTGTGCAGGTGCTGAAAGCTTTTTGTCTGGTCTGTTTGGAACCAGAAAAACAGATTTTTAAAATCCTTGCATAGGAGAAAAGGATTAGAACTATAAGAGCAAATATTACAGTAAACATGTAAACAATTCCATAGATGTTATTGACTGTTGTGTCAGAGCAGGCCAGTTTGACGATAGAATAGTTGTCACAGTACACTTTTTGAATCATGTTCCCACACAGCTGTAAAGGTGCACTCAAAGACATCATGACAACAGTTGCAAGTACACTGTACAACCATACAAACCCAGTAAGGAAAGCAACCTTACTGGATGTCATATGAGTGTGATATTGTAGTGGATAACAGATAGCAAGGTACCTGTCATAACACATGATACCTAAGGTGAAAAATTCCACACTTCCATAGAAATGAACACAAAAAATCTGCAGGAAACAGAAGAAAGTAGAAATTGTGTGAACATCAGAGAGGATCTGAACCAGAAGCAATGGAAACAGCCCTGTACTACCATACAGTTCATTTACAAACAGGCTGCACAGAAACAGGTACATGGGCTCATGTAAGCTTCTGTTCATACAGATGATAACAACGAGAAATACATTGGCACAAACAATCACCATGTATAAAAACATAACAGCCACAAAAAATAAATATTTAAAAAGCCCAATGTCAAAGTAGGCAACAAGTACAAAATATGAAACCTGAGTAGAGTTGATCATGATCCTTAATTTGGTTCATTGAGTCATCAGATTCTTATTCAGTGGACAGACTGATCCTAGTACTCCCTCCTAATGAAGCTGTAACTCTGCTGCTGCTTCTTTTAAACTTTCTGAAGTGAGGGAAACACCCAAAGCAACAGCATTACCTCATTGTCACACAGATTGTTGCTCATTTCTTATGTCACATACGGTACTTTGCAAACTCTCTGTTGTGTAAAGTGCTTGTCAATAAACTGTATGAAGTAAGATTTAAGGGTTCAGGTCATGTCAATTACTATTCTGAATAAACACAATCTATATAGGCAATAAAAAGTATGAACTCTATGATTCTGGGTTTCTGCATTAATTGTCAACCAAATAACACACAAACAGTAATTATTTTTTTAATATCAAGTAAGAAAAGCCCTAGATTAATGACTTCAGCAATAGCTAAAAGCAGTTACTTATTAGAAAACCTGGAGTTCAACCAATGAAACTAATTTGGAGGAGTGGGGTCGAGCTACTTTGACTGATGAAAACCTGATAAACATCAGATGACCTATGATCAAGAGTACTTTAGATCAGGGTTGGATCCAGAGTATTTTCAGGGGATGGGGGCACAGGGGGTAACAACAGTTAAACCTGTGAGGCCACCAAAATATAAATAAAAATAAAATGTGGAGATTTCCTTATTTTCATTTAAACCCAGTATTTAACTCAGAGTAGAACAAAAAGTTTTTTTTTTAAGTATGCCCATTTGGAATTTGATACCAGTACTATGCATCACTTATGAAACTAATCAATTGGTTACATGAGAATGTAAGGTCAATTAGAATTAGAAAGTGCCCAAAGGATAAATTCAGCAGAGAGGTAAGGTGAGGTGTGTAGCTACTGTCATACAGTTAAACTCCAGAAAAAATTCAAAAGTCACACACAGAATAAAACAGTGCATTAGTGATAGTGATTCAAAGAAAGCCTGTTGCAGAATAATTCAAATCAACATTTTCAGTGTTTTATTGAAATGTCAATGGCACACTTACAATTTTCACATTATATCATCATAGATTTATATTGTCAAAAGCATTTAATTTAATATGTTACTTTATTTTTATTCACAATCAGCATCTGTGTTTTTTTGTCAGATAACATTTGCAGTCATATTTTTTTCCCAAAGAGCAGACTTTTATATACAGTGCGTATCTTCGACATTTTCAGCCCATACATTAAAGGGTTGACAAGTGGCTGTAGTGTAAGCCAGTATAATGACAAAAAAATGTGTAACAGATTAGGTAAACTCAAATTAAACCTGCTCTGTACTATTTCAAAGAAAGCCCCAACAGCAAAGTTCAGCAGAGAGGCCAAGTGAGGTGTACAGGTACTGGCAGCTTTTTGTCTGGTCTGTTTAGAACCAGAAAAACAAACTTTTAAAATCCGCATGTAAGTGTAAAGAATTAACATTATAATGCCAAAAATTACTGTAAACATGTGAACAAGTCCAAAGCTGTTATTGATTGTTGTGTCATTGCATGCCAGTCTGACAATATAATAGTTGTCACAATACACTTTGGGAATAATGTTCCCACATAGCTGTAAAGAGGCAGTCAGACAATACACAATAAAAATATTACTAAGAAAAGCATAGGCCCAGCTTAGAGCAGTAAGTATGGCAATCCTATTAGTTGTCATATGTGTGTTATATTGCAGAGGATAGCAGATAGCAAGGTATCTGTCATAAGACATAATGGCTAAGGTAAAGAATTCTACACCTCCATAAGAGTACAAACAGAAGACTTGCAGCAAACAAAGAGGAACAGAAACAATGTGAACGTCAGAGAGGATCTGAACCAGAAGGAATGGAAACAGCCCTGCACTACCATACAGTTCATTTACAAACAGGCTGCACAGAAACAGGTACATGGGCTCATGTAAACTTCTGTTCACACAGATGATAACAACGAGAAATACATTGGCACAAATTATTGAAATATAAAAGGCCAGAATGACTAGGAAATATAAGTATTTCAACATGCCTGTGTCAAAGTAGGCAGTAAGGGTGAAATATGAAAACTGTGTAGAGTTTATCATGATCTTACTTTTAGTTCCCCAAGGGCACATTAACACTGTTCAGTGGATAAACACATTATGTTATCACACAACATTTTCTCAAAGAAATTTAAACATGTTCAAATGCAGGATTGTGGTTTAGAGCTACAATAATGTATAAACACACTTCAGTAAAAGACCAAGACCATACAAGACCAGACATTCATTTGAATGAAAACAGATGTCACAGATACATCAGTCAAACTATCCAATACCTCATTTAAAGTCAGTACAACACAGGATGAATCCTTACATTGAGTTCCTCACTTGTCGTAGTCATATTGTGACTCCCTCCCAACTGAGCTAAGACACTCATGCTGCTTCTTTTAACCTCAAGTCAGGGGACGCCCACAGCAACTGCCTCAGCTTTTTTATCAAATGGTGCACTGTTACTGAATTTCTATTGATGTCAAAGAAGAGGTAACATTTAAAGAATATCTATTTGTTACAAAGTTAGTTTTGTTAATATTATTGCTGGGTTAGTGTAATTACTATTACATACACAAAGATTTTGAAGGTTAGACTAGTCAGTGTCTTAACAGTGCGATTAGTACAACAGTGCAGACTTGGTCTTGAAAACTGTTGTAATGACCAATTTCATTATTGAGTAAGCAATGAGCATGAAGCAGTGAACTGATTTTAAATTTATCAATAAATACACAGTTGTGGTATTATAACTTATCATTGAGTTATCACTGATTCATTAGTCAGTCACTGATCGTACATGCGATCACATGTGCATAATTAAAATGTTCACTGTTTTGACTTGACTGACTTGCCCTTTGTCGTCAAAGTGAAGATGATGATGCTGAAACATGACAAGCTCAAAAATTCTCTAAATCTTCGTGGGTTACACATTCTTAAAGAACAAAACTATTCCAACCTAAACCTTGAACTAGCACTTCCGGTGAAGTGAGATGACAGCTTTGATGCACAAAATTATCAATTTAACTATTTGTCCTAGATTTTGATTTCAGAAATGCTGAGACATTGCATTTCACTGCATGTCAAAAGAAAGTAACAGTTGAAAAAAGGTGTTCCAAAATTTTAATAAGTAGTGTATATTTAATTTTATTCAAGATGAGAAATTTTATTAGCCAGATAAAAGGTAGTAGTCTACAGTTTTTTCTCAAAGAGCAGACTTTTACATAGGATGCGTATTTTGGATAGTTTCAGTCCATACAGTAAAGGATTGAAGAGCGGTTGACATGTGAGCCAGTATAATGATAAAAAAATGCGCAGCGTAATGGGTACACTGCTCATATCAAACCTGCTCTGTATTATTTCAAAGAAAGCCCCAAAAGAGAAATTCAGGACAGAAGCAAGGTGAGGTGTGCAGGTACTGACAGCTTTTTGTCTGGTCTGTTTGGAACCAGAAAAACAAACATTAAGAATCTTAATGTAAGTGTAAATAATTAAAATGATAATACCGAAGATTATGGAAAACATATAAACAATGCCAAATATATTATTAACTGTGGTGTCAAAACAGGCGAGTTTCACAACAGAGTAGTTGTCACAGTACACTTTGTGAATAATGTTGCCACACAGCTGTAAAGGGGAGCTGAGAGACACCATGACAGCAATGGCAAACAAAGAGTATAACCATATTAGAGCAGTAAGCATGACAACCTTATTAGTTGTCATAAGTCTGTTATATTGTAGAGGACAACAGATAGCAATATATCTATCATAAGACATGATAGCCAAGGTCATAAATTCTATATGACCATAAGAATGAACACACAAAATCTGTAGGAAACAAAAGGAAGTAGAGACAGTGTGAATGTCCGAGAGGATCTGAACCAGAAGCAATGGAAACAGCCCTGTACTACCATACAGTTCATTTACAAACAGGCTGCACAGAAACAGGTACATGGGCTCATGTAAGCTTCTGTTCATACAGATAATAAATATCAACAAAACATTAGCAAAGATAATTAAAGTATATAAAGACATAACAATAATAAAGAATAAGTATTTAAACAGCCCAGTGTCAAAGTAGGCAACAAGTGTAAAATCAGAAAACTGTGTAGAGTTTTTCATTATTTCTTTTGGTTCACAATGCAACTCTTTACCATGCTCAGTGGAAGATATAAGTATAATGATAGTTAATCTTTTTTCATATAATTCATTCAATAGGGTCTCGGGCTGCTGTGCAGCTGAAGTTTCAAGAACAAAATTAAAAATGACAAAACAAATTATAATACAAATGAATGATGGAAATTCCATAAAGTTACCTCTCAGTTCCTTTGATTTAAAATCAATGTAATGCCAATGTGAGAGATGAGAAAACAAAGTTATCAGCATTAATGTATCTGATTGCGTCTTGTAGTTGGACCAGTACTACCTCCCCGCTGAGCTGAGGCAATGATTCTGCTTCTTTTAAACATTCACATACCAGGTTCACACCCACTGTGAAAGGAAAGTGGTAGTGAGCTTTTTCCTGAAGGAATAATGATTCAACAGTGCACTGCAGAATACTGTTGTCATGGCATATCAAGCAAGTAAACTTGCTTAAAATTGTAAAATCTATTAAAAAACAGTTGTGGTCCTGCAGTTTTGATCAGTTAATTCAATACAAAATGTAAAATGTTGACATTGAGATTGGTCTCTCTTTTTAAAGAGAGCAGGGCAGGTTAAGTCGACTGTATGACTTTGAAAATTAGATGTCAAACAGCTTTTGACAGCTTCTTTATTGGGCCTGATGTGAGCTGATGTGGATTATCTTTAAAACACTTCAGCTGTGGTGGTTTATACACTGGCTTCAGGAAAGTCTTTAGACTCCTTCACTTTATTCTGTTGTAAATGTAGTTGTAAATGGTTAAAACAGTTGAACCAGCCAAACTGAGGAAATGGACAACAAGTGCCTTGCTCAGGTTATTGACCAATGGTCACCTAGAAAATTTAGTTTTTTGGCTGTAATTTTTCTGACAGCTGAGATCGTACCGACTTAAACTGTGGCATGTAAAATTAAGGGTGAGTCCTCATAGATGTGGGAAGCTTAAGCTCGACAACAGATGGTTTGATTAGCGCTCAGTAGGCCCGAGGAAAATGGGCGTCATATATCCAGTCACTCCTTAATATATTTTTCCATGGCCTCCCATTTGTGACACAAAAGATTGTCGAATTGAAGAACCTTTTAGATTGGGGTGATATTCTTCACCGATGGTTGTCAGTTTTCAAGCTTACAAAACCAACATTACAGGTATAAAACATCTATTTTCAAGCCCACATTTATAAATGATTTATCTTTCCACTTGCACATAAAGACTAAAGTGTTCCATGAAGAAAAAATACTTAATTTTCTTTGTATTTGCTTTCAATGAGCTATCTTTGTACGTTGCTTCTTTTCCAGGCAAAAATTCTAAATAAGAATCAAGTGGGTCCTTTGATAATGACATCGCTATGTTGCCATGGGTGGATCCTGATTTGAAAAGCTTAAAAGAAGCAGAAGCAGAGATTTTGCTTAGTTATGAGGGGTTCAGTGTACGTCTGCAGTAGGTTAATGTTAGGAGTTGTGTTGGGTCACTGTGTTGGGTAATGTCCTTACTATGATACAATTCAATGGGAAATTTTATGTTTGTGTTTCATTATGCTTTTTGATAATATATTTCTTTACTCGTTAGAATTTGAATTCTCTAGGTGTTTCTTGCTATAGCTGAACACATTCCTAAACAAGCAAAGCTTTGCAAGTGTAACTGTTTTAACTATTAAAAAAAGTTGTAGAGTTAATTGATCCAGTAAAGTGACTTATGAGGGAGGGGGATCATGGTAAATGCTACACAACTTTCATATTTCATACTCAGTGCCTACTTTGACACTGGCATTTTCAAATATTTATACTTTACTATAGTTATGTTGTTGTATGTTTTTATAGTCTTAGCGAATGTTTTCCTGATATTTATTATCTGTATGAACAGAAGTTTACATGAGCCCATGTACCTGTTTCTGTGCAGCCTGTTTGTAAATGAACTGTATGGTAGTACAGGGCTGTTTCCATTGCTTCTGGTTCAGATCCTCTCTGATGTTCACACTGTTTCTGTTCCTCTTTGTTTCCTGCAGATTTTCACTGTGTACACTTATGTGTGTGTTGAATTTTTTAACTTAACCGTCATGTCTTATGACAGATACCTTGCTGTCTGTTATCCTCTACAATATAACACATGTATGACATCTAAAACAGCGGCATTGCTTATTGTTGTAACATGGTTATTCCCATTCCTAGCAATTGTTGTTTTGGTATCACTGAGTGCACCTTTACAGCTGTGTGGGACCAGCATTAACAAAGTTTACTGTGGAAACTACTCCATTGTTAAACTGGCCTGCTCTGACACCAGAGTAAATAACATTTATGGACTCATTTATACAGTTATTTCTCTCGTCCTTCCTCTTCTTTTAATCCTTTATACCTACATGAAGATTCTTAAAGTTTGTTTTTCTGGTTCCAAACAGACCAGACAAAAAGCTGTAAGTACCTGCACACCTCACCTCGCATCCCTGGTGAACTTTTATTTTGGTTGTTTTTTTCAAATATTGCAAAGCAGATTTGATATGAGCAGTGTGCCCAATATGTTGGGTATTTTATTGTCATTGTACTTTCTAACATGTCAGCCTCTATTTACCCCTGTACTGTACGGGCTGAAAATGTCCAAAATATACCTTCTTTGTAAACGTCTGTTATGTGGTTAAGGGTAGGTCAGACAGCAGATCCATGCAGTTCAGCTGCAGTAGACACGGTACATGAAAAAGTGATAACTAAATTCCTTTCCTGAATTCATCAGTGTTAACAGTAATTATGTGTCTAGTTTAACATCTGTGTTGCATGGAATGAAATTAAACATCCGAGTTATGCAAAATGGTGTGAGGTTGATTATGCACATATGTATCTCTTTGTACCTTGTGGAGAGGGGCCTTCATTATGTTTTTCCCTTTTTCACTTGATCAGAAAGAAGTGTGTGCGTCTAATGTGACTTACTTCCACTCAACTTCCACAGCAACAGAAACTACATGTGGACAGATGGATAGCGAGAACAGGAATACAGCATCAGATATGGAAAAAAATATACAAAGTTGAAGGTGACATTTTAAATTTCATGTTTTGTCTCTTAGAAGGACCAGTGTAGAATATAAAGTGACATGTATTGGTGAGGTTGCACACTGCAACCAACTGAAGACCCGTCGCCTCAAAGCTACAATGAGGTATTTGAATTGGTTTAACGAAGAACCAATAATGCCCTTATTTTCTAGTACATTTTGTTGAACTGAATTTTTTTTGTAAAGAAAGGATTCTTGGTTTTTAGATTATATATGTATAGAACAATACATGTGAGCAAGACAAATTAGGGATAAGGTATGTTTTACCCTACTGTCATTATTTTATTCATTAAGGCAACCCTTACTGAATAAGACTTTATATGAAAACCACATAATTAGCTTCAGTTCAAACTACGAAACAGTAGTTGTTTATTTATTCCTGGAATCACATGAACATCCCAGCAACTGCTTGATGTTTGCAGATATTGAACATTGCGCCCTGCTGAATCTCCACCAGCGCCTTGGTTACAAAACAAAAAAGAAATGACCACTGTCTGTTAAAGCACAAGTATTTGCCTGGCCCCCAACACCAATGCTTCCACCTTGGCGTCAGACAAATGCTGTTTATCTCGGCCTCTTCATGATGATGTTGAGTCTCTCTCCAATTTACTGCCAAATCAGTTATTAGCTGTACACAATAACACATATATTTGTTTGTGTGTATGTGTGGATAATAGTTGACAGTAAATGAATGTTAAGAAATTAAGATTGATGAAATGTTGGCTGACTTTATTTCCAAGCAGTGAAATTAGTTGAGGTTTGTTTATTAGTCTGGGCTATACATGCTCATGCTCTGGCCTTAGTATTATGTTTTAAGTAGATCAGTCATTAGATATGTTTCTCCAGGTTTTTTATCAACTAAACATCAGGTTTTGAGTGTGTTCGGTCTAATGATTCAGCTATTACTTAACACACAAAAGTCATGACATCTATTTATTTATATCTCATTTTACTGAACAGTTAAAATAGAACAAATATTCTTTCCGCAGTTCTTTTTTTTTCCGAGGTTCAGTTTTAATAATCATTAACAGTGACTTGTTACGAAATGACAGTCTGCCGCTGTGGGCGTTCCCTGACTTGAACAATATAAGAAGCAGAACTAGAGTTACAGTTGATGATTATGTCACACATACTGTATGTGTCACCACCTAACCAGTATGTTGACTTTAAATAAGTGAATGGTAAGCTTCAGCTGTTTTACACATGCTTCCTTACTAATGTCTCGACTATAAGACTGAACACAATATGTTGATGCTTTAGTTGCACTGTGATAACTGTTAAAATTTGAACTTGTCGCACACTTGAACATTTAATGCAATGCAAAGTTAGTATTTCCTGTGTTAAATTGTGTTCAGTGTAAACTGAACAATGACCATGATTAACTCCACACAGGTTTCATATTTCACACTTGCTGCCTACTTTGACACTGAGCCTTTTAAATACCTTGTTTTCATGATTGTCATGTCTCTGTATATTTTAATTCTCTGTGCTAATGTTTTGCTGATTGTTGTCATCTGTGTGAACAGAAGTTTACATGAGCCCATGTACCTGTTTCTGTGCAGCCTGTTTGTAAATGAACTGTATGGTAGTACAGGGCTGTTTCCATTCCTTCTGGTTCAGATCCTCTCTGATGTTCACACTGTTTCTACTTCTGCTTGTTTCCTGCAGATTTTCTGTGTGTATGTTTATGGCAGCGTAGAATTTACTAACTTAGCAGTGATGTCTTATGACAGATACCTCGCTATCTGTTATCCTCTACAATATAACATACAAATGACGTCTAATAAGATTGCTTTGCTGATTGCTGTTATTTGGTTATCTCCCTTTGTTGCAGTTTTCATCACAACGTTGTTAACTGCCTCTTTACAGCTGTGTGGGAACATTATTAATAAAGTGTACTGTGACAACTACTCTGTCATAAAACTGGCATGTTATGACACCAGCGTCAATAACATATATGAACTTATTGCTGGTTCTCTCACAGTTCCTGTTCCTGTATCTGTAATTATTTACACTTACATGAAGATTCTTAAAGTGTGTTTTTCTGGTTCCAAACAGACCAGACAAAAAGCCGTTAGCACCTGCACACCTCACCTCGCTTCTCTGCTCAACTTTTCCTTTGGGGTTTCCTTTGAAATATTACAGAGCAGGTTTGGTATGAATACTGTACCCAACATGTTGCGAATCTTTCTATCATTGTACTTTCTTACATGCCAGCCAATCTTCAACCCTGTGATATATGGACTGAACATGTCCAAAATACGCATTATGCTTAACAGTCTGTTTTTAAGATCTGCTGGGAAATGGAGCTCATCCAACAGATTACAGTTAGAATAGCAAAACAGAAACAATAAATGTGTGCCTTTGACTACATTAGCGTCAATATTATTCTTTAGTGACTCCATTGTATCAAAAAGTAGAAATTTTAAAAAGTTTAGCTTGATTTCAGACTGTCTGAGAACAGACAACTGATACAGTTTTATGAGTATTCTTTGAAAGGCAATCTATTATTGTTCATTCTTGTTTTATTTTCACGTTTTACATTTGTCACTGGGTGAAAATTTGAAAGCTATTTTAAGTAGGCCAGTGAGAATTAAGTGATGAAATAAAGTGATAATTAACTTTTCATAAAGGTAGTCACTTTGACTACCTTTTGCATACAACAGAATCATTTCTACAATACATAATGACTACAATTAGAAATCAGAATTAGAAAATATACCAAATAGTTTACTTTTATGATTTCATCAGTCCATCACTATGTCTGTAATAAGCCTACTGCATTTGATATGGTAGCTGATGACCTCATATTGTGATTTGTGTGATAAAGCATATTCTTGTTGTAAAGACCTATTCGTGGCTGGTGGACATAAGGCAAAAGCGCGAAAAGATTTCTATTTCATTTTAGGATATCAAAGTTGTTTATTAAGGCATCAACAACATTTTGTTTGGTCTGATGAGCAACTCTGGCACAGGCTTTGTCAGAAGGGGAAGCCTCAGTCACATAAAGCCTCTGCTCCAGAATGTAATAATTTTACCAGCACTGCATTGGCAGACAGTGATCTGATATTGACATTACCATTGGGGGTTATGTTGGTGTAACTTTCATGAGGAGGGAAATATCTACTGCAAGCATCAAATTCTGTCACTTTTGGAACACGATATGTTAAGTTAGTGGTACAGAAATTAGATACCAGCAGTTTAACATGCACATAATATTATTTGCAAATGAAAATCTGTGGGCAGCATAATAGGTAAATAACAGTGTGGTAAATCTCAGTCCGACTTGCCCCTGGCTAAATATATTCCCAAAGTTCTCAAAGCAGGTTTTAATTATCTGTGAACCAACATTTTTCTCAAATGTCCAAAAAGCCATAAGCAGCTGTCTGCATCTCTGAAATAAACAGAAGAACATACCATAGTACAGTAAAGACCACCGGCAGAAAAACTAATTCTGTTCTTTACAAAAGTGAGCCAACAGTTTAAAGAAGACATTAAACGTTACATTACATTACATCATACTCATCAAGTCAGTTTTATTCAGATTGCCCAAAATAGAGTAACTTATGAACTTTATTATGTTGTAGATTTAATTTTGAATTGATAACATCATATTTTCCATCAATCTACACTCAATAGATTGTTTTGAGGTTTAAGAAAGTTCTGCAAGTTAATGAATAGTCAGAAACTGAAATCTCGTATTTGCCAAAGTACTCAGACCCTTTGCTGTGACAATCCAAACTCTGGACAGGTGCTTCCTGTTTGCATTAATTATCCTTGAGCTGGGTCTAGAACTTGTAGACTGGAGGCCACCTGTGGTACATTCAGCTGATTAGCTGAAAACTATGTATATGAGCTCCCACAATTCACAAGCCTTTAAATCGAAAGAACCCTTTAGCACTATGCAAAAAAAGACAAAAACTTATGTAGTGTACATAGTGAGGCATAGATAAGGGTTAAAAAACTTTTTAAAGATTTTGCCTTTGAGGCAGAAACTAGCAGTCATACTAATAGAGCTTCAGACGCCGAGGCCTTCCTTAAGAACCATTTCAACAGTCAATCTGGCCTTTATGATAGATTAACAAAACAGAAACCACTCTGGAGAAGAAGGCAGATATGACCAGAATGATTGGTACCCTTCCACTAAAAAACAAAACCCAGAGGACGCTATGGTCTTTCATGTTACTCAGGCAAAACAAATCAGGTGATCTACACTGAAGAACAAAACTGCCTCTTACATACATTACGGATTTTGGACAAGTTCAGTCCATACAGTACAGGGTTAAAGAGTGGCTGGCATGTAAGAAAGTATAATGACAATAAAATGCGCACAACAGAAGGTACACTGTTCATGTTGAACCTGTTCTGTACTACTTCAAAAGTAACCCCAAAACAAAAGTTCACGAGAGAAACAAGGTGAGGTGTGCAGGTGCTGACAGCTTTTTGTTTGGTCAGTTTGGAACCAGAAAAACAAACTGTAAGAATCTTCATGTAAGTGAACAGGATTACAAATATGGGAAGAAAGACTGTAAAGCCACTAACAATTAGTCCATATAAGTTAAGTAGTCTGGTGTCAGAGCAGGCCAGTTTCACAATAGAGTAGTTTATACAGTACACATTATCAATGATATTTCCACACAGCTGTAAAGAGGAAGTCAAGGATATTGTTAAACTAACTACAAGAAAAGGAGGTAACCATGACACAGCAATAAGGAAGACAACCATCTTAAATGTCATACGTGTGTTATACTGTAGAGGATAACAGATAGCAAGGTATCTGTCATAAGACATGACAGCTAAGTTAAAAAATTCAACACACACATAAGAGTACAAACAGAAAATCTGCAGGAAACAGAGAGAAGTAGAAACAGTGTGAACGTCAGAGAGGATCTGAACCAGAAGGAATGGAAACAGCCCTTTACTACCATACAGTTCATTTACAAACAGGCTGCACAGAAACAGGTACATGGGCTCATGTAAACTTCTGTTCACACAGATGACAACAATCAGCAAAACATTGGCACAAATTATTAAAATGTATAAAGATGTAAGGATCGCAAAAAATAGATATTTCAACAGTCTGGTGTCAAAGTAGGCGCCGAGTTTGAAATAAGAAATCTGTGTAGAATTCATGCTATCTAACATTTTTAAGTTCAACCAGTTAAAAAGTCACATTAATGATTGTTGGTCAGTGTGGAAAAACAATAGATGAAGCACACATCAATTATCAATAAACAACAGTCACAAATTTTACAAGATTATTACCTTACAGTTGGTGTACTGCTTGTGTTAAACTACAGAACGCAGCTCATGACATTGTGTGGATCACACCAGCTGGTCTGAACTCTGCAGGTTCTTTTAAACTTTTCAAGTCAGGAGATGGTCCCCATGGAAGGGGACTGACCTTACATGGTACAATGAAAAGTCATGTTTTGTACATCAGTATAATTGTCATCAGTTGTCAGTAGTTATTTTCTACTTGGCACAAGCACATACTCACAAACTGGAACTTCATATGTTTACACTGATCAGCCACAACATTAAAACCACTCACTGGTTATAAAGCTGTGGTTGATAGGTGTAAACATTGACTTTGGTTTTTGAATGTCCGTTGTCTGCTTTTAGACTCAAATATGAGAAAAAACTGACATCACCTTACCCAGACTGGTTAGACTCAGGTCGACCACCGTGTCAACATTCTTATTTGGTTTGTTTATTTTCTGTCCGCTAGAGCTTTGTCTGCTCATGAAGACAAACAAGGTCTTTAACAGTCAAAGACAAAAATGACTGTTTATAGGGTTTAGAATCTTTTTGGGGGTTAACAGTTGTCTGAAAGTCAGGGCCGACTGACATACTATCAATTGAAATTTACAACTAAAAACTGATGATGATTGATCTGTTGATTGATGTGAATGTTCTTTGCTTTCAATGTCATCATTCATCCAAAAAAGTATACGTTGCTGGATACTGTAGATGAACTTTGGACAAACAAACACTGAGGAAACCTCATTGTCTGTCCATCTTGATGTTATGACAGAGCGGTCTGAGGGGAGGTCATTACTGTCCTCAGCCCTCTGTGGACCAGTGAGACCAGTGCTGAGGTCTAATCAGGCTAATTGGTCTCATTGGTAAACATTTCTTTAATTTGTCTCTAAGGGAATTTGGGGAAACTGTGGCTAATAGGAAGACGCTTCAGGGACAAACATGTTGACGCGTTGAAATGACCTTTGACCTGAGGTTCTCGGTACAGTGATGTAACCTGAACAGCAGCAGCCGCTGTGGGGTTTACATTCACTTCAGCCGGGAGTGTCTCTTGTGATGGTAGGAGTTTGAAAACTTAGGTTACAGATAAGTTTTTCTTAATGTGAAAAGAAGCAGAAGATGGCAGGAGCTTCATTGTCAAAGCTATTTAACCACAAAGTGTGACAATCAAACCTTTATAACACTACTTGTAATATCAAACATTTGAAATTGTCAGGCAAAATGTTTTACTGGGAGTAAAGCACCCATGGAACATTCTCATGGCCCCCTGGGTATCTTCAAATACTCCCAAATCTTTTCAAGGACCCTGAAAACCAACATAAGTGTAGCATAGAAATTTGGTTTGCGTTAGTTAACACAACCAAACCAATAGTGGTACTTACAGAAGTTAAGTGATAAAAAAGTACTACTACTAATAATAATATTAATAATAAATAATTAAAAGAAGAGTTCCAAGGTACTTACTGCATTGTATACAAACCTTAACGGTGTCTTATAGTTAGGAATAATAGCAACACATTATTAATGCAGGCGTTAAGGACATGAACAGACTCTGGATCAGTGCTGGAAAAGCTTTCTAGCTTTCAGCAAAGCGTGAGAGGAGGAGGAGGCTCCTCTCAAGGCCTGTAAGAAGCTTGACAGGGTTGATTCGATGACCTGCCGCCCTCTCTCTGTGATGATATCTGAGAAACGCTGAAACTCACACATCTGTGTTGCTGTTGTCTATGTATTACATAGCAAACCTAGTTTGTTTTGTAATGTAATGAACATATTTAAAATAATGTAACGTTGATGTGGAACAGAGCGGCCGTTTCTCCAAAGACACATATTTCAGTGTGCAGGAGCTGATCTGTGGTTTTGGTATTAATGTCCAACATGTTCATCTGGAGGAGTCGTGGCCTCAGCCGCTCTCTGATGTCATCAGCCACCTCCACCTGTCTGTCTGCACTTCAGGTGTATAAGAGCAGCTGTTCATTGAGTCTGTTTCCTGATTGCTCGCTGATGGAGGCCCCCAGCTCAGCTCCATCAGCTGATTACAATCTGAACTTCTCTCTGATCTGATGGTACCTGTTGTGTCTGGTTTCCTTTCTTACAGGCTGACTGCTGCTTTAGTTTGCATTTATGTCTTTACATTTACATTCACTCACCTGTAAGTGAAGCAGCAGTCATTTATGCTGTTGTGAATGAATCTCTGCCTTCATTTTGCTTAACATTTTTTAAAAACTTTTATCGAATCTTCTTTTTGTATCGTCAGGCTGGTTTTTGCTTCTGTGCTGAAGCACCTTTTGTGTCGTGCTTGTTTTGTTTCTGGGGATTTCTGTCAAATTATGATGATCATAGTGACACTGATATTAGCAGTGATGAATGTAGTTTAACATGGTTGAATTTCAGTGACAGCTCCTCCACCATGTTTTAAGCTGTTTTTCTGAAGCTTTGATGAGTCTGATGGAACGCTTGAGTCATGTTTCCTGAGCAATGATCAAGAGTCATCTATCATAAAATCCTTTTTCATTTTAACTGCACAGATGTCAAACAGATTTTGTCTCTCAGTGATGTTGAGTTGCAGGATTTTGATGATTAAATCCTAAAGTACTGAACATGTTACGTACTTTATTTTCTCTCTGAGAGTTTCCAAATGAGGAGAAGGCAAACTGTGGTTCAGAATCTCTGTAGCTGAGAGTTTTTATTCTGTGAAATGTGCATTTGAAGAGTTTGTCCTGATAATGCAAAAGTAGGCTTTCTTATTCTTTGGTCAGCTGATCTTTGATGAAAAGTTTTCACATTGAGAACTGGGGTGACTGGTTGTCTTCTGCTTGTCTGCTGTATCTGACCCTTCTGACCCTCTTTTACATGTAAAGACTTGTCTGAACTGTTGAATGAGTTGTTCATTTAAAGGAAAGTGTTCCTCTGGTGAAAGGTTTTGTGTTTTTAGACTTTGAGTTTCTCCAGTAAAAACATTTCTGATTCCTCATCTGCTTGATGACGATTTGCTGCTTGTTGTCTGTTTCATGTCAAACTGAATCTGATTTTGTTTCTGGAGTCCCCGGTCAGGCTGAAGAATCCATTTTAAACTACTTTGATAAACATGTGGTGCTGCTGTTATTAACTTTTTGAACATAACATGTGTGAATGTTTAAGGATATGAAAGTGTGACATCATCAGCAGTTCAGTATCCGATGGAGAACAACTCTGAGATTGTGTTTGTGCTTCAGGGTCTTAATGACTCCCTGTTGAACCGTCAGTTCTACTTTGCCTTTGCTCTGACGTCGTACCTTTTCACCATCTTTGCCAACCTGACCCTCATCGTCACCATCTGTATGGAGAAGGCGCTCCATGAGCCCATCTACATCTTCCTGTGTAACCTGTGTTTCAACGGGATCTGCGGAGCGTCAAGTTTCTACCCAAAGCTGCTTCACGACCTCCTGGCTGAATCTCACGTCATCACGTACTCTGGCTGTTTGGCTCAGATCTTTGTTGTTTACAGTTATGTGTTCTGTGAATTCACCAGCCTGACCGTTATGGCGTACGACCGCTACGTGGCCATTTGTAAGCCGCTGCAGTACCGCGCGTTGATGACGATGCAGAAGGTGGCGCAGCTGCTGCTGCTCACCTGGTGCTTCTCGCTGCTGGAGATAGTGCTGGGCACCATCCTGACCGCCAGGCTGCCGCTCTGCGGACACCACATTCGCAAGATCTTCTGCACCAACTGGGAGGTGGTGAAGCTGTCGTGCCATGTCGACACAACCATCAACAACATCTACGGCTTCGTGCTCATGTTCTCGCATGTAACGCAGACCGGACTCATCACGGTTTCTTACGCCCACCTGGTCCAGGCCGCGCTCCGGTCACACGCCGACCGCAGGAAGTTTGTTCAGACATGTCTGCCTCACCTCATCACACTGCTCGTCTTCACCATCTCACTGGTGTTCGACATCATGTACTCACGTTACGGCGGCAGCACGCTGCAGGCGCTGCAGAACGTGCTGGCTGCAGAGTTCCTGGTGGTCCCGCCCCTTATCAATCCCATCATCTATGGCATCAATCTGCAGCAGATCAGGTCCAGGATCCTCCAAAACTTCACCCACAAGCCAGAGTTCGTAAAACCACGTCCATGAAAAGCAAAATCACATTAATTAGAAAAAAATATATATGACCAGTAACAGAAGACTTAACAATATAGAAACAACATCAGATATTTCCAAAATATTACAGTCATGAAAAACTGTACAGAAAATTAGTGACTGAAGTTATTATCAGATGTTAAACTTTCCACATTATGGATTTAACAAAAAATATGTTTGCTGTTCAGTCTTTTACATTAATGTTTACCCAGATAATTTAAATTGTGTATGAACTAAAAGAGATCTGGGACGTAATTAAAAAAGTGAAATAAAAAACATGACATGTCAAACAGACTTGAAGAACGTAGTCAAAATACTTTTGCAAAAAAATGTGTATTTTACCAGAAAGCAACTTGTCACCACAAAATTGCAATACAATATTTTACAATTGTCTTTGCTTCATTACTCAAAGCACAAAAATAGAATTAGTGTCATAATCATCTGAGAAAACATGACAAACACGACAAATCAAGTTATTTCAAAAGGTTACTGTCAGGTGATCTCACAACTGATTGTTGCACTTCACTTTTTCATTGAACTGTTTAATCAGAACAGAACGCAAACATGTTAAACTTTGGGTTTATTGGTGGATCTTCAGTGAATCACATTAACATCAGTCTTTACTTTGACTGAAGCTGTAACAGTAAAAACACAAAAGATCTCTGAGCTCTACAGAGGTCTCACTCTATCACCTGTACACACAACTGAACCAAACACAGATGATTGACAGCTTCAGCTTGTTTAACAAAATAACAGACTCTGCATGAAGCTCAATGACTCTTTAACAACAGCATGTGACTCCATAAACAGCAGCTCCTCCTCTGTACACATAAATATCTTTTATCTCTCTAAGTATAAAAATAAATATCATCCACATTGTGTGAGGGGAAACTTCGACATTCAGATAAACATCAGCAACACAAAGATCTTATTTCTGTTTGGTTAAAGGGAATCTCCCCTTTCACTTCTCAAGTTTCTTTTTTTAATATTTTGAGCAAAAAACAACAAAAACAAAGCAAAAAAAAATCAAGTGTAAAATCTGATCAAAAAGCAAGTCTGACAGCAAGTGAGGAGTGAAATACATGTCTGAGCTACAGCTAACTCATTCACCAATCCATTATTTTATCCAATATTTTTAACTCTTCAATTGAAAACCCAGAAAATGGTGAAAAATATCATCACAATTTCATAGGTGATGTCTTACGTTTTCCGACCAAAAGTCTAAACTGAAATGTTAAATATTTCTTTAAGCAGCAGTGGGCTGCCACATAACAATATGCAGCTTGATTATTTTTTTTTTTTGCGCTCATTCATTTTGTCATCGTCTGTGAAAATACATCCGTCAATACTGTGTTCCTGCAGCTGTACACCCTCTGTCCTGATAACCAATCAAATGAAACAAACTCAAAATTAAGTAAAATACCCATCATGCTCTTTAGTGTATTATTAATGAAGTGCACAGTTAAGACCTGCTGCTAGATGTTGATGAACCTTTAAGTCTCTAACATTCAACTTCTGTCATTGCCCAAAGTGGTTCTTTGGTATGAGAACCACCAAGTTCATTGACACCAGAGTGAAGCAGCTACTGGTCTGATGCAGCCACAAACAACAACAGGATGTGACATCACGGGAGAGGCCAAGTGCGAGGCGACATTAGACAAAGCGACGAATGAGGTTATTTCTCTCCGGCTCCAGGAACTCATCAAGCAGAGCGGCCGTCACCTTCCTGAGCTCCTCCTCCAGACTGGACACCTCACTGCAACAAAAACAAAACAATATTTACAATCTTTGAAGTATGTCTGCAAGATATAACATTCAAAGATTCTGAAAAGTGTCTGGAGGTCATCCATGAGTCAAAGAACCAGGATGACACAGTCTAAAGTTCTGAATGGTCCCTGTGTTAGCATTAGCTGACCTTTTCCCCGGCGCTGCGCAGAACTCTGTGTAATATTTGATCTTTGGTTCAGTGCCACTGGCTCTCAGTGTGGCCACCACACCATTCTGCAGAGTGAAGGTGATCATCTGACTACTCCTCGACACTGGGAGAACCTCCAAAGGGAAAAGGTAGCGGCACATTATGTCTCAGAAAACACAAAATGGCATGGAGACATCCTATACAGCTGCTTCCTATTCAGCTCTTACAGATCTGAGGTCAGCCTGACTGCTGTCGTATCCCGTGGTAACATCTCGGATATGGACAATCCGGAGGCCACCGCAGCCTTCGGGTACGACCCCTCACCATCAAAGTTTCTGATGCGGCCAAAGATCTTTTGGATAGTGGGTGGGTCGTTACAGATGACATAGGAGGTTTTAGACACGTGATATCCATACCTGGGGACAGGAAGTCATAAGAGACAACCGTCAAAATAAGAGAAATCAGAGAATGTTCCAAAGAAAGATCAATCATTATACAGACTTAGAAACCGAGGATCCCTGGAACTTCCACAAGGTCCTACAACCTGCTTGAGGACCAGGACAGCCTGAACTGAGTTTCTGTAGAATGATGATACCCGACTGCTGTTGGTCTCTTCTTCTCTTCTGCGTTTACGTAAATTAACTTAAGATTTCACCAGAACACTGATGCTGTGAGCACTTGAGACCAAATGAAGAGCACAGCCTTTAAGACAACAACATGAGTGTCTGCTGCCATCTTGTGGTCGAAAACACTACTTGAATATTACATTGTTTATATCATGATACCCAATATATTTAAATATACTTTCAATAATGATATAATCATTTCAACCTTGTCGTGTGTAAGATAAGAAATGGCAGATAATAAGAGTAACTCATATTGTAGCATTAATATTTTAACCATGCATCAGGATGTCTCTTGACTTGTCAACATGTAGTCAACCTGAAATAATAAATCAAAATATTTTCAAACCTACGTCTGGTAGATGTTATGTAGTTGTTGGTTGAGACTAAGGTTCTTGTTGTGAAGGTAGGCAGCCATTTCAGCCACGACAACGGCCGAGCTCACGCCGTCTTTCTCAGGGACCATGTCACCGCACAAGAAACCTGACGTCACAGGAAGAAAAGCTAAGTTTTACTTTGCTCTGTTTTTCACAGTTCATGGTTTTCTGTCACTCCCCATCTCACTCCTTTTCAACCCAGCCAGTCGAGGCAGATGACCACAAATGGTTTTACAGCAACACTGAGACCCAATTTTAAATATACATGAAGGGATAAAAAAGGTAAAAACAGAAGAAATTAGCTCAGTTACCAATGGACTCCTCAAAGGCAAATATGACTGTGTTTCCTGTTTTGGAGAGTTCATGCATCCTGTTCCCGATCCATTTAAACCCTGGAAGAGTTTCCTATTCAAAACAGAGAGAGAGGAGATTATCATCATCATCATCCTCATCCTCATCGCACTCAAATTCTTTGACCAGGTTCTTTGAGGAGAACCAAATGGGTGTCACCTCAAAGTGGAACCCCTCGATGCGAGCGAAGGCCTCCAGGATCTTGGAGGAGACCGTGGTGGCCAACATGTAAACCTTCTGAGTGTCTGCTGGATCTGGATGATTCTCCTTCCAGTTAAAGAACATCCACCAGCCCAGCAGAGCTGCCAGCTCATTGCCTGTGAACACCTTCCAGCCACAACTGTAACACAGTGAAGATGTGGGGTTGGCATCATAGGTAAACTCCACTTTCACTATGTCACAGGTACACTACACCTGTAGCGTTACTTTAAGCCAGTAAAGTGGAAGGCCTCTGGTCTGAAATGCTCTGAGCAAATCTCAGTTACCCATCAGACTTCTCTGCTACAGCCAATCGGTCAGCATCAGGATCTGTCGCCAGAATGATCCGAGCGTTTTCCCTCTCTGCTAGAAGAAGAGAGAGCTCCTGCCACGCAGAAGAAGAAAAAAGGAAATGACTGATTAATAACACAAAAAAACACTGGATTGAGAAAAACCCCTTCAAAAGCAGCGATCTCTTTCCCACCAGAACAGACTCTCCCTCCTCTGGGTTCGGGCAGCGGACAGACGGGAAGTTGGGGTCGGGGTCTTTCTGCTCAGGGACGGGGATTGGTGGAGCGAAGCTGAAGGTCTGGAAGGCCTGCTGGACGAAGACGTGTCCGACGCCATGGAAGGACGAGTGGACAAACTTCAGTGGACAGTTGCTGTTCAGATCCCTGAGAGACACAAGAGGATGTGGGGTTTTCAGCTTGTTGCGAAAGATGTGACTGTGGGACCACGACAGAGAAGCTCGTGGCCTAGACATAGAAGTCCTGCTTCGCCAGATGGGCAACGGTATTCTGAAGTAACTGCAAAGGAGAACCGTCCTCCTCTCACCTGTGGAAGCACAGAGAGGCGAGTTCGTCCATGTAGCGGCTGTTGATCTGGGTCAGGGGGTCAGTCCTCAGGGTGCATCTCTTCACCAGGTCTTCATCCCAACAGGAGGCACTCCAGGGCTCCAGCTGCTCCTCAATGCTCCTCAGGATCTCCTTGTCATGAGGTGAGGAGATCTGAGCACCGTTGCACCAGTACACCTGCAGTGGGAGTTTAACTTTAACCGTCATCAGCGAGCATGAAAAATCCTTCAAAACATGTGGATCCGGATTGCTCCGCAGAGGTCCTTTGCCATTTCTGACCTTGTATCCATTGTCTTCTTTGGGATTATGTGAGGCAGTGATCATCACTCCAGCTGCTGCGCCGAGCTTCTTCACAGCATATGGCTGGAAAAACAAAACAAATTTATTACAGACCAGGCAGCCGATGATGTTAATTTTCCAAAAGACAGATATCCGTCAGGACAAAGCTGCTGCTGGTGTTTCCTCACCACGTAGGGCGTTGGGACGAATGTGGAGAAAAGATGAACAGGAACAGCTCGACTGAGCATCACTGCAGCCGTCAACGTTGCCAAACTGCAAGTCAACAAGTCGAAAAACAAACACCGACATCCTTATGTCCCAATCCATAAAAATCTGATACTAACATGTACAAGTGAAGAGTAGAGAAGCTCTACATGTTGATTATGTGTCAGGACATGAAGCCTCTATGCAGCTTTCAAATAAAAATAAAAAAAAGTAAAAATGAACTGTTTGTCCAGGTACTGACCGCTGACTGCTGCAGCCGCTCTCCTCCTGTCCCCTGGTGTCAAAACCAACAACCACGCCTCTGCTGCTGAAGTCTGCAAAATACCTGGACAGGTAGGAGAACAGACCCTGAGGAGAGAGAGAACAGCAGAGTGGAAAAAAGAGGCGACACGCCGGATCTTCAACTTTTAAAGTCATTACGTCCAGTGGCTCTTTCATGAACTCATTCATTACCTGATAATTAGCTCTGCAACTACTTATTCATGTTTTGATTGACAAAATCCTCTTTGTAAGGCAGCTCTGACCTGTGTGGACTGGATGACCGTAAGGTCGTTGATCCGGTTGAACCCGGCTCCCATTGGCGCTCTGAGTCCAGCTGTACCAAAGCTCATCCTGCTGCAGAGCCTTGACCTCAGATCCTCCAGCCGGCCCGACGCCACCAGAGCCTCCACCTGAGCCCGGGTTGACCGGTTCTGTATCACGGAGGAGAGGGTACAAGTGGTTACAAGTCTACTTTCAGGATTTACATCTGCAGCAGGAACAAGTGGGTAACAACAAAAACATTATGACATCACACCTTTTTCTCTCATAATCCATAAACTGCATGGTTGTGAGTATCAATCTGTGCTTTTACTATTTGAGAACAGTTGAAACAAACCTCAACCCCCCAATAACATTCTCGATCAAAGAACAGTGAAGCGCCATGTGGAGAACGTACTACTGATGAGTGTGTGTGAGTCTTTTCCAGGCTGCTGACATTTACAGCGGAGGTCAGCAACATTAATGGCAGCTGTGACCTTTAAAACACACACATCTCTGAGGTCAGAGAGGCGATGTGTGTAAAAATACACGCATATATAAATAAATATCAAAACTCTGACTACAAGTTGAAAACTCAATCTGCCGTCTTCGTGTTTTCAGGCCGTTGGTTCAACAGCAGCGTGGAAACACTGCACTGATGCATCAGTGCCACCGTGTGGCATCGGATACCTCTGTGTTTCTGTTGTCACGACGACTACAGCCTGATAAAAATTCCACCTGTGATCTATTATCTGAAGAATGACATCTGATCATAGTGATTAGTGGATTAATCTATAATGAAAACAACTTCACTGTGGCTGTGAAGGTTTAATTATACAGATGATTCAAAAGGACTTTACAGGAGACAGAAAAGGTGTAAAGACAAGAGACATGAGTAAAATAAAAAAAACTAGAAAATGAGCTGAAGCAGAACGACAAGTTATGACGTAAAGAATTAAAACGATACGGTTCAGAGAGAAAAAATATCCACAATGGCAAAGTCATCAGCCCTGACCTAAACAAAAGGAGACTCCTTTTGTTTAGGTCCACCTGAAAGGTCTGGATAGTTCAGAATGAAGCCCCTGGTTCTTTGTTTTCAAATCAATTCTTTATCAAACGATATGAGAACTGGACTGATGTGGGCCCTCCTTATGACCCATGGTCTTAAGGAAGAAGTAAGGAATCTGAGACCTGTAAAGAAAGCCAAGGATAAACACACAGACATGTTTCTGACAGGAGGGACTCTTGGCTTATCCATCCTCTGGTTTGTCTGGACCACAGTCACCCAGTCAAAGTGTTACATAAATGTGAGTGTCATCTGCATAACTGCAGAACACTGGCAACCAAACAACTTTCAAAGTCTGTTTATGATCCCATTTCACTGGCTGTAAATTCACTATGTAAATACACAATGCCACAATCCAGTGAACATGTGTGGGAGGTGAAGGCATTAGGTGTATGTTGTGAACACCGGTTCCATCTAATATCCAGATTAAAATACCCGGTAGACGAATGATGGCTGTTGGCTGATGGATGATGACGAGTTTCACTGACTGTACGGGCCTTTTCTGGGCATTTGCTCCTGCTGCAGTAAATCAGCTGCGTCATTCTGCCGTTTAATCGCCTGATATAACACACAAAGCTGAACTCCACCGCGACCCAGACAGCCGCGGGTGTTCCTGCCTGCCAGCTGGCCTGCGTGGTCCGCACTGCGGGCCGCACACACCCGCTGACCCCGCTGAGACGCTCAGCTGCTACCAGCCCACACGGGCTCTGTCATCATGCAGAACTCCTATGTCGATCCATGCAATTTAAGATTTACTTGCGTTTCAACGTTGCCATGAGCGGCACGACTTGACAAAAGCCCCGAAATGGTTCGGTCTACTCGTATATTGGGCAAAGAAAGCCATGGCTGCTAAGTATAACTGCCGGTATTAAAAATAAATGTTATGTTTTGTAACTGCTGCTCCAGGTGTTCCCACATGCCTCCAACGCATGGGCTTTGTCAAACTGCTCACAAAGACTCAGTTAAATGAAAAAGGAAGCTGCTATAGTACATATTTTTGTGCCGATTTCGTCAGACGATCATAAATATTTAATACAAAATATTCAACCGGTTTTACTACATGCTCGCCAAGATGCAACGTCACCAGAAAAAAAAAAGCCAGATTTCTAAGGGAAGTCTGGTGTGACGTTCCCACCGCACAGCTGTGCACATACAGCGGCACAGAGCGTGTTTAGGTGGGCGTCCAAAGTGCTTCCTTACTGACCGACGGACACTCACTTTGTCCCAGGTTAACCACAGATGCACCGCCTTGTCCAACTGCGGGTCGCCGGTGCTTTGGCAACTCAGGTTGGCGTTCAGGTCCCCGTTGACACCGTTATCGTCTCCCATGGTGACAGCCCGAGTGAGACTAGCTAACAGTGAACCGCGGCAGAGCCATCGGACTGTTAAAGTAGCTAACGCTCAGCGGACTGTGATAGGGTGTTTCGGTGCTCGCGCGCAGCGGTGAGCCGGTCCCGACTCCTGGACCGGACGCACGCTACGCTCTTTGTTATGGCCGCAGATGGCGAACTCCGTGTGGTGTGTGTGTGTGTGTGTGTGTGTGTGTGGCCTTTCCGATTTACACGCCGGGAGAAAAGTTTAGCTACACGCTACGATTGCGCTCCAGCTGCGGGAAGCCGATATCAGCCCGCTCACTGCATGTTACCCACAAACAAACTTCCACCGTAACGGTAGACATGACCGAAATATTAACCTCCAAACTTCACAAACACCGCCGTCAATTCCTCCAGAGGCAACACGTTCAACTTCCGGTTCTTAGGAAAATAATACTCACCCCCATACGCATTTATTTTGGAAAAATTAGCACGACTAAACACAACATCCTACATTTGATCAGCTTAAGTAGTTGTGGCATTTTAACAAACAGTTGCCCATTTCCACGTCCTCAGGGCAACAGGTTCCATTCTCAGAAGAATTATTCATTTGTTACTGATTTCTCAGAGGCCTAAAATACCAAATTCCTCACTGAACTAATTTTTTTTTATGTACTCATTTCCATTTCCATTTGACCACACCCATGCGATAGATGTCTCCCTAATCATGGGTTAACAACCTTAATATTGACTTTCATTCAACTTAAAAAACGTGTTTCCATTCCAAATGTTTTTCTCCTCAAAAACTAATTCATTTTTCAAGGAAGCTAATTAAAAACCATTTATTCCAACTCAGTTGTTATTCAATAATTCAACAGTGTAATACCAAGTTATAAAGCCAACAATGAATTGAAACTTTAAATGGAAAAATCAAGGCCATATCAAGGTATAAATTCAGTGCTGATTTTAAAGGTGAGCAGTACATTTGTAAGGAGTTTCAGGGATTTTTATTGAGCAAGATTCATGTAAGTCTGACAGACAAACCCAGGACCTTCTATGCTGAACACATAGACATGAAGCTGGTAAAAAATAAAGACTGTTTGTGAAATGTAATTTTATAAAGTCCCTTTGGGTCAGTTTCTATGCTGATGATCTTCCGCTGTTCTCTTCAGTTTCAGGTATTTGACCATCAGTCAGCTGACAGTGGAACCGGTCCCTGAAGGCGTCCAGCAGGTGAGGGATGGTTTCCTCCACACTGACGTCTCTCTGCAGCTCAGCACTCAGCGATGTCACTCCTTTACCCTCGATACCACACGGTACGATGTGGCTGAACCATGACATATCAGTGTTACAGTTCAGAGCCAAACCATGAGATGTGACATATCGACCACAGTGGATTCCTCAAAAGGACAAGAAAGCAAAACAAGCATCATTAATATATAGGACAGCAACCTCTGAAAGGAGCCACAGAGGAATGCCATAGAAACAACAGCAGTGAAGTTTTGTTGTCGTACCGATGGCACAGATTTTGTTGTCTCCGACCCAAACTCCGGTGTGAGGAGATGTTGACGCTTCGATACCAAACTTGCTGCAGACTGAGATGATGGTTTTCTCCAGTTCGCACACGTACCATCGAACACTCTGAGAGAACAGAACAGAGATTAAAAACATGTCCAGTTACATTTAACAGTGTCTAACTACAGAGTAAATCAGCTCACACCTTCTTGAAGTTGCCCAAGTTCAGGACCGGGTAGCAGACCAGCTGGCCCGGCCCGTGGAACGTGATAAGTCCTCCTCTGTTGGCTCGATGGACATCAGCCCCCAACAGGTGGAGTTGGTCCAGCAGGGGGGCAGGATAGGGTTTGTGGCGGATCCCAGTGGTGTAGACTGGTGGGTGCTGACACAGCAGCAGAGCATGCCTCATGCCGGACTTGTGTCGGTTCACATAGAACTGCTGCAGCCGCAGAGCCTCAGTGTAGGTGACCAGGCCCAGACGGACCACCTCCACCACCGGCCTGACGCCCTGCATCCAGGACTGGAACCAGACACAAAAAGACACAACCTTAAATTGTGTGGATAATCCATTAAAATCACCTTAATACTAGTAATACATTAGTATACTACAAAGTAATCCCTTACATCCGCTTAAAGTGCTTTCAACAAGCCATTGCATAACCATTACATTAGGTAAATTAGCTAATGTTTAAAAATAAAATGATGTGCATGGTAAGAGTACATCAATGTATGTATGATCCATTTCAATGTGTCTACAGTTTGTGGAAAAGAAGTGATTGACATTCAACTGCAGCAGTTTGACCTCAATAACACAGATTTAAAACAAACCGAGCAGACTTCCATCACTTTAGTCTAATCAGAGGTTCGACATCCAATATGTGTAAAACCAGTATAAACCAGTTTAATGTCAGAGTTTCCTACCTCTCAGTTCTCACAATTCACTCTGACATTAGGCGACGCCATTGTTGTTATCCTCTTCTTCTTCTACGGCCAAATCGGCGTCTATTTCCGGTTTGCGCCACTCGAAAAACAACAAACTTTCACAATAAAACTTTGTTTATTCGATTCTTTTATGTAATTTTTAATAGCCACATTCCTCACAACAGGCACTTTGTTGTTTTACATTTTATTTAATCTTAATTTAATATCTACACGTTTTAGTTTATTAATTATTCAATTAGTTCTCTTCGAAATTTTCTACGTATTAATACACTTTTAAAGGTAGATATTCTAAAATATTGAATTTCGCGTCCCATAATATTTCTCATTTCTTATTTTGAAAAAAAAAATCCGTCACGTTCATAAATATAAAAACGTCATCAAAGTAGATGCACTAAAGTAATTATAATAAGTCGTTTTATTTTGAAGCGCAACCCCGAGGAGAGTCGTGCTGCGCTGTCGCCGGCGCCGCGGTTGGCGGGCTGCACGCGCGTCCACTCCGCGCTCGCGCTGTTCCGGCGGCGGCAGGGCGGGGTTTGTTTTGAGAGCGGACCAGAGAGAGAAGACTCAACAGGGAAGATGGCGACCGCGGGGTCGGCCGAACGGCCTGGCAGACCGGTCAGCGCCGCCGCCGGGAGGTCCCGGTCCGGTTCCGTACCCGGAGCCGGTTGCGGGTCCGGGTCCAGCCCGTCCGAGGACGAGGTGACGAAGTGCGCGGCGTGCACGGAGGCTCAGCCCGGCGGCAGCCCGCCCTGCGGACACCCGGCCTGTCCGCTTTGCCTGGCCCGGAGACACTCCGGCAGCGAGGAGCGGCTCCAGAGGAGGAGTGACCCCGAGAGGAGCAGCAGCAGGCCGCGTAAGAGGGACTGCGACAGCCGGAGAGGTCGGTGTATTTACCGGGCAAACTACGGCTCACATTCCGCTGTGTCAGCACCGCCGCTGGGTGTTTGTTTTACAAAGCAACCGCAAGACAAACACCGAAACTGGCTAACGAGTTATACAGCGGCGAAAATAACTTCGGTATAAGTTGAGTTTGAACGGCGGGAGTTTATTAACGCCCGAATATCAAACTAGACACGATTGGATTTACAGAAAAGAAGAGTTTTGCTCCCACTTAAAATGTGATTTATTCTCACGGGGTTCTGTATGAAGTAGTCGCTAACCTCCAGTCAATCAGTTAATAATCAATCAATGGGATTATCAGGGGAAAATAGACCTCAGAGGTCTCACGTGGAGGCCGATGATGAGGGTTTTAATTTGTGTGAAATGTGCAGAAAGCGGTTTTTGTCTGTGTGGTTTAGTTCAGATGTGTGATCGGGTCTGGTGTCGCTGGACTTGTCCAGACGTGTACAGCTGCTGGAGGAGGAGCCGCTTTACTACGGCGTTACTGCTCAGTCAGCGCCTTCCTCACGTCCTCATCACACGGTCCCGCGTAACCCTCAGCTGATCAGTGTGTGTTTTTATTATTACTGTTACTGTACCGCGTCTGCATCAACAGCACACAACACAATCACAGCCAGCTGGTGGCGTCTGGATGTATTACACCTCAGGAGCGCTTTTAAAAAAATATATATATTGTGACCCCCTTGTGTTTGTGAATGGGGTGGACAGGATATCAGAAACACTGAACTTAAGATGCAAAGGAACTTTTTAATGATTTTTTTTAGGTTAAAACTCTTTTAGGCGAAAGAATAATCGTCATATTAATCCCTCGTGAAAATATTATTACTTATAGTGTTTAAATTGAACTTAATTTTGTGTTTTACTTGCGTGGTGATTAATCCTTGACCAGGTTGTTAATAATGTTAACAATGGTGATGTTATCTTATGGTCAGAGTTCTTCATCTCTCCCGCTCCTGCTCCCGCTCTCCCAAAGACCACAGAGGTTTTATCAGGACCGGCCGGAAAACACAAGGTGAGTCGCGATCCCCGATCATCGCCCGATCGAGCAGGAACAACAGCCGGGCACAAACACAAGACGATGCCGTTGTTGAATATTGCGTAGTTCTGATTTGTGGCTGTTGTGTTTCAGCTGTTTGAGGACAGGGAGGAGTTGAGGAGAAGAAACGCTCTGACCTGTAAAGATGAATCAGCGCGACGCGACGAGGAGACTGTGAGTCTGACTGGACGAACATGTACAGCCCGCGTAAGACAAAACATATGTACATTTACATTACACTCCATACGTGGGGGAATCGGTTCACTCATATCTTTCCTTTAAAAAACAAGTACAGAAAGTGGTAAACAAACAGCTCCGTGGTTCTGAGGCTTTGGTTTTGGTTCAGATGTTTCCCTTAAATCTCTGTTTTTCCTCAGGGGGTTCTGTCGGACTCGGAGAACGAGGAGCCGATCAGCAGGCGAATCAGAAACATCTCGGCTTTCATCAGGAAAACCAAAAACTCCACGGCCGCCTCTGGGTGAGCGGAAACAGAAAAGGCTGCTTTTTTAAAAATGTTTTACGCGTTCGCACGCAACAAGACGTCACCCGGCGCTGACCCGTGTCTGTCTTCTTCAGTGGTTCTCAGAGGAGTCGAAGCTGCACTGACCCGGTGGAGGACGGAGGAGGGAAACTGAAGGTCCCCGCCCAGTCGGCCATTATCGACCGGGTATGACGCCGAGACTGAGATGATCTATCCGTCTGAGAACCCCAGAGATTTGCTGGTTTCCTGATTTCGGACCTGAGCGGTTCCTCTCTGTCTGTTCTTGCGTTCTAAACCGTTTCTCCTGTCCGGTCAGGTCGGTATCAGCCACAGCTACACCGCAGGAATCCTCCTCTCCTCCGAGAACAGTCGCTCCGTCTCCGCTCCCATCACCGCCGCTCCCGACCGCAGGCTCACCTGGCGAGCCGTGGTCACGTCGTCCTCGGCGACCCCTCTGGTCCTCCCTCCGCCGCGCTCCGAGCGCTCCATCAGCCCGGAGAGCAACGACAGCATCTCAGAGGAGCTCAACCACTTCAAGCCCATCGTCTGCTCGCCGTGCACGCCGCCCAAACGGCTTCCGGACGGCCGTCTGATGGAGCCCACCATCGTCAAGTCCACGCCCAGGAACCTGACCCGCGGGCTGCAGAAAGCCACCACCTACGAGGCCAGCCCCGCCGTGCTGCAGAAGTGGCGGCAGATCGAGCTGGACCGCCAGAGCCTCAAAGTGAACTCCAAGGCCACCCTGACCAGCCCCGTCACAGAGCTCCACAACAAGACCGGCAGGGGCGAGGACGCCGCGAAGACGCACCAGTCTGCCGGCGGAGACGGACCGATGACCGTCAACAAGAGGAGGCTGCTGTTCGACCCCCCGGCCGGAGACTCGGACGCCTTCCAGAAACAGTCCGTGAAGATCCGGGTCCCCGCGATCCGCTACAGCAGCGAGGCGACATTCAGAGGGAGTTCGGACTTTGAGTCGACGGTCGCCGCTCCCGAGTCCTGCAGCGGGGGGGCGTTGTTCGGTCGGAAACAATCGTTCTCGCCGTACACTAAGAACTCCGGTTTCCAGTCGTGTAAATTAGTGCCAAAGGACTCGCAGAGTCCCAGGAAGGAGTCCGACAGCAACATCCACAACCAGTCTACCTCACGGAGGGGCAAGAAGAGGAAGCAGAAGACCAAACACCTGGACTCGGACTGGGACTCGGACCTGAAGAGGAGCCGCTCCGTCAGCCAGGAGGCCTTCGACGAGCGCTACATCCGTCAGATCCAGCAGGAGCGTCAGGACCGGGTGCTGGCCCTGAAGCTGCAGAGACAGTTCGACCTGGAGAACCAAACCGTCAACCGCAGGAGGAGCCCCGACAAGTACTTCCTGCGGTCCTGGATGTCCAATCAGAACCGCAGGAGGCGCGGCCTGAGGAGATCCCGGCGAATCAACAAGAAGCACTAGAGAGGAGGAGAAGAGAAGATGTTGATATATGCAAAAGGTGAAGGCGCAGCGAGAAGTCTGAATGTTTTTACATCGTGTCTGCAGCAACATAACTTTATTTAAATCCAGAACCTGAACATTTCTGTGCACCAGCAAGCCGCGGGTCTTATTTAAAGTGCGACAGTGGAGCAAACTGAAACCCAGCACAGAGATCCAAACCCTCATCAGCTCACTGTTTGTTGATCGGACCGAACAATCAATGACTGATTGATGCCTGGTGTCCACAGGGGAGGACACATGTGACTGATTGTCTCCGCCGTCCTAACAAACGTCCCGCTGTCGCCTCTTTGATCGCATCAGGCTGCAGCCTACGGCCGTTTTCATTCTCCATTAATTTGCCGGTTATTTTTTCAGTTGACTGATCAGTCATCTGGTCTGTACACGGCCAGAAAACAGTGATTTGAAATGTTTTGTCCAAACAGCTATAATGTAAAACAGGAAAAGATTGAGATAGATGAAGTCGACGTTCTGGTTAAAGACTCACCGGGTTCTTAACAGTTTGTGTTGAAGAACCGGGTCCCTGCAGTTTTAAAGGAGCTGAAGACACGACGGACAGATGGATCTCCGTTTTTAAAACTCGATTCTGACACAAGGTGATGCTTTTGGGCGTGTCCACAGCTCCCGCGCTCTGTTGGACACGTCCTGCGAGGAGCGCGGACCTCTGACGAGGCCGTGGAGCCGAGGATCATGGGAGGTTTTTGCTCTGGAACCATCAGATCCTGTACGTGAACTGGTCCATCTCTGCCACTGACGGTCTTCCAGTCTAAACATGTGTCAGGTGTCTCTTTGTTCTCTGATTCTGAAGCTGTGTACGGACCGCTGAGGCTCATGGGTACTGTAGTCGAGAAAGAACCGGATCTTTCTGAATGGGGGGGCGGGGTCTGCACCCAAAGACCAGAACCTGTGGTTTGCCTTGTTACTCTCCAGGAGAGAAAAGTCATGTGACCTGATGGGTTTATGGGTGTGTTTGTTTTTACAGTCCTGATGAGAAACCACAGCTGGAGCCGGACGGGTCAGTGACGTCACAGATAAAACGTCAGAAGCCGTATTCACATTACTTGATTTGTGGAGAGACGGTGATGTGGTGCGAAGCGCTAGCGAGCTAATGCTAACGTGCTGAAGTTGATCTATTGTGAATTTAAAATTAAGATTTAAGAAAGTGTTAATAAAGAGTTGAAGCTGTGTTTGTCTGACGTGTGAATTCAGCTCCACCAAACTCCACTCAGAAAACCGCTGATTTAATTCCAGACGCCGACGTGTCTGTCCAGTTTTTAATTTTATTAATTAAACAAAGGAAGTCAGACGTCGACTTCTTTTATTTTGAGTTGTAACGTTCCCAGAATTAATTATTAGTAGCAGAGTAGGCAAATAAAACAGTATGAAATACTTAATAACTGTATGTAAATTGTATATAGGACTAAATGTAATCAGTTACATTCCACCACTGAATGTCCTCCATTGTTTTTACAGTATAATGTGAATACGGCTTTAACCCGTCACCTGCACGTCGTCATTTCTTCACATTCCCGATGAAGATTTTTCCAAAATGATTTCCCTCCTTCAGCCATGAACTGTCGCTGATCACCATGTGGATCATGTTGGATCACTTTCACGGTTTCTTGATTTCTTGGGGGGGGGCAGAAATCTGCAGTGTGTTTCCTCTCAACTGTGAGATGAATATCGTGTTTTATTATTGATTATTGACAGTGTGAAGACTCTTGGCTGTATTGTTGACAGAGCTGAAGGGCTTTCTTCTTTTTTTTTCTTTTTTTTTACTGACGCCACATGAGCTTTACTCTCTACAACACTGATATGCACATTTTATAAAGTTGTACTAAAGCTTTCATCCTTCAGTCGATGCAGTCTGACAGCAGAGTATTCAAGTGTGTGTGGGGTTAATGCTGAGTGCCAAATGACCAGACACTGTCTGACGGACAATGTTCACAGTTTATACAGTAATTCAGTAGTTTTGTACGACAGGAGGAGGAGGAGAGCTGGGGCTGCTGCAAGGAAAAAGTAAAAGGCCTGAGACGACTGTGTGTCCTGTCCTCTTTTAATGTCTCCACACGTGACGTCCTCTCACTTTATCGTGGTTTGAAAGCATTAGAACCTGGAGAGACAAGTCCTGACCCATTCAATAAATATACACACACATTGTTAGGCCTTGTCCTCTTGTTTCTCCACCAACTTTTCAGGTTTTTCTTTTAGTCCCCTCCTTTAAATTTTATGTATTTACAATAGAGTTTGGTTATGCCATTTGATACAGTTATTATATCAGACTTTTAAGTATAAGATCATTAAAATTTTCTTTAATTTTTGTTAAGTGTAAGTAAAATTTTATTTGTTAGTGTTAGTAAGTGAACCTTGAGTAGAGATTAAAAAATAAAAGATATTTAAATTATTTAGACGTTTTGTCGCAACGATGCCTTTCCTTATCCATTTGTTGGTATTTTGCTTTTCTTGGGCGTCAGGGAAAGGGGGTACGCGCACGCTGCTGCCGCGGCCACGCGGACGCCGGTCGTTCAAATCCCGCCGACAGCCAATCGGATGCGTCCAGGTCACAGGTGCCGTATTCGTAGCGGAAGAGAAGATGGCTGCTGCGCGGAACGGAAAGAGTGGGCTCCTGGAGAAAGTGAGTATATTAATGTTTAATATTTGAGTCGGCTTTGAATGGAAGTTCTACTTTTTTTTATTTCCGTGCACGGGTGAAGGAGCAGGACGACCGGTTTGGGCCCGCGCGGCGGTTCGAGCCTTTGAATGGGCGCTTCCGTTAGCAAGCTAAACTGATGCTAACAGGCTAACATACATTCGTTTTGAGTAGAGGCTGAAGCTAACGGCACAGACGGCGGAGGATAAAACCGTCCGTGCTATAGAAACGAGTCGGTTTGCGTTAAAAGAGCCGCGGCTCCAACTGCAACTGCGCCGAACCACGTAGAGAAAACACTCCGTTTATCTTTTTCAGGCTTCGCCGCTACGCAGGAGCCGGAGTTTAACCGCAGAAACACGTTTGCTAATTAAAACGGCAGCGGCTCGACACATCGGCCCGGTTTGCGGTCGTAACGACACGTCTGTCTCTACGTAAATTATTGCCGTCTGCTGTTTGATGCGCACGAACTTATCGAAATATGCGAACTAACGGTATCTCGTGCGCACGCATTGGCGTCTCAACGTGGTTAAACATGCACTTACTGTTCACGTACGTTTTTTTTTTTTATCTGGCGGCGTTTAGGTTCACAGAAAACAGTGGGAAAGTAGCCTGCTGTCATTTTCTGATCCTCAGGATGTCTTCAGCTTTACGCTTGGAAACGTTGGAAATATTAATCTAAACGTTTTTTGGGGATTTAAGACGAATACAACTTAATCATCAGTCAACCTGTTGCTATACTGATTACTGATTTTGTGTTTTTCAGTGGAGGATCGACGAGAAACCGGTGAAGATCGATAAGTGGGACGGAGCAGCTGTGAAGAACTCCCTGGATGACGCTGCGAAGAAGGTTTTCATTTGCCTTCACGTCTCGGTTCTCTTGTTTCGTAGTGCTCCGTGTAATCGGCTCCGTGTCGTCGTCAGGTGCTGCTGGAGAAGTACGGCTACGTGGAGAACTTCCGGCTGGTGGACGGTCGTCTGCTGATCTGCACCGTTTCCTGCCTGTTCGCCATGTTGGCTCTGGTCTGGGACTACCTGCATCCCTTCCCCGAGTCCAGACCGGTCCTCGCCTGCTGCGTTATCTCATATCCTTCATCACAGGAAGTTCACCTGCTCTGATTTTACTGAGCCACTCTGTAGCGTAGCTGTCAGACTCTGGATTAATCTGGTTATAATCCAGATGCAGGATCGACAGGATGCGGTTCAGTCTGGGTCTGTGGTAACTGCTTGGTTGTGTTTCTGTTGTGTGTCCATGTTCCTTAACTCGCCCTCCATCACGTACTTCATCATGATGGGCATCCTGACTTTGTACACGTCCTATAAGGAGAAGAACATCTTCCTGATGGCCCTGCAGAAAGATCCAGCTGGGATGGATCCAGACCACATCTGGCAGCTGTCATCCTCCCTCAAACGGTCCGTCTGACTCACGTTTGTTGCATACTGGTCTTTTGAATGAGTGTGTGTCGGCGACCAGCAGGTGGCGCTTCATTAACCCAGCGTCTCTGTCTCCAGGTTCGACGACCAGTACAGTCTCAGAGTTTCCTTCACTGACGGAAAGTCCAGGAACTCCAGGGAAATGGAATTCACCAAGTCCGTGTCGGCGTTCTTCGATGAAAACGGCACGCTGGTGATGGACCAGTTTGAAAAGTGTGTCTCCAAACTGCACGACACGCTTGCCACAGACAAGAAAACCAAATAAGCCCGAAAGAGCCTGAGGCAGCGGCGGGTTTTTTTTTTTTCTTCTTTTCACTCCGTTTCTGTGCTTTGAGTTTCATATCTTGTGAGAGTTCACCTGCAGGGAGAAACTCGTCGGGTGTTTTTTATGTTGGTCACAGCATCTTCATGCAGCCGAAAGATTTGTCTTCATTCTGAGAAAAGATGGAGGAAACTGATGCAAACTGATGAAGCCGGTCGATTAGATTCTGAAACTGAATGAATTTCCTGCAACATCTCTGTACAGCAGTTTTTGCATGTTGCTGGTTGATACTTTTATTTTGAAAGGTTGAGTATAACTTGAAGGATTCCCTCCCTGCAGGTAGATTTTTGTTGATATGAACTGAAAACTTCTTTTTTTTCCCCGCAGTCGTCAATTCAACCTGGTTTTCTCTCAGAATAACGATTCGTGACGAGAGGACGTTTGCGACGTCAACCTCATCGCGTCGACGTCATTTCTGAATATTCAGGGCTGCCGACGGGAGCAGGAAACACCTGTACAGGTCACACAGGCCAAACTCAAAACAAGCAACCGCCGTCAGCCGCCGTCATTGGTGCCATGACGACGGCTGACGGAGGGCGGGAAAATGAACAAATCAAATACGAGTGAAAACGCTGTCAGTTCCTGGTCGACGGCGTCTCCTCCATTCTTATTTTCCTCAGCGATGTCAGAGTTCGACACCGACAGATGAGCATCGTCAGCGTTTATCACTGAATCTGACGGGCCTCTTCTTCCCCATCATCCTCATCATCCTCCTCGCCGTCCTCGCGGGCGCACGCGTCGATTCCTCACGACAGGAAGCGGACCAGACTTTTATTTTGAATGTTTTGTATCAGTGTTTCAGTCGGTGAGAGCGCGTCTGCGAGAACATTAAAGATGGATGCTGTTACTGAAGCAGTGACGTCATACCCGTTTCTGTCCTTCGGCGGTGACGTCGCCGACCGTACCAACTGTGTAGTAGTAGCGCGGTTCGGCCAGCGGATGGCGCTGCTGTGCCCTGTGAGAGGAACGTTTCATTAAAAAAAAGAAAACTCTTTACGGATGTGAGGAGTCCGTTTAATTTAGAGTTCACTCCGATTTATTGTGAAATAAAATATTTTTTTAATGCAGATCTGCTCTCAGCACACAGAAGCAAACTTTAAATCTGAAATGATAATTAACTTCCTGCACAGGACACACAAATATAATAAAGAAATTAAGTCCGGAGAGAATCAACAGTTTTGCAGTATGCGTAGTATTTCCATTTTAGTAATTATGTCCCAATATTATAATATTTATATCACAGTGTTTATTAAAATAAATCTGAAGGAGCCGTTTCTCCTCGACGGTCACTGACTCAGGTTCGGGTACCGTCGCCGTCCGCTCCGCGGTGGGCGGGGCTACGGACATGGGGGGCGGGGCCATCGGTCAGGGCTGGTGCGTGTAGGTGAGGCGGGGATCAGACGCGCGCGAGGGAGGGAGTGTCATAGCGTCGCTGTGTCTCGGCCATGGCCTGTCTGATGGCCGCCTGGTCTGTCCACAACCCCACCGTCACCAACTCCATCATCATGGTGAGTACTGAGGACGCACACGCGCCTGGAGACGTCAGGGTGGACAGGTAGTGGGGACACCGGGTCAAAGGGCAGAGGACGTCACGTGCTGTGATTTTAGATATCAAGCCGTAAGGATGAGTTAAAACCGCATAGAGACACATTAGACATAATGGACACTATCTTGAGACACGTTGGACCAGTAGTGGAGACACACTTGACTTCATATGTCTCCTGAAGTTGGAGCAGCAGGTTCAGGTGATGAAGAGTGTCAGCACTGAGGTTGGTTGGTTAATGATGATGATGATGATGGTCTGCGGTGAAGCTCATCCGATGGGTCGGTCTAAATCCTGCAGTTGGGCTGTTTTTCAGATCTGCTCTGTCCAACAGTTACGTCCTGCAGATTAGTGTCCCATATAGGAGCAGGACAACACTGTCCACCCCCACCCCCCACACACACACCAACACACACACACACACACACAGACTGAACCAGCTGACAGCTAATCTGTCCTCGTCCTCTGCATCTGCTGACAGTCCAGGTCCAGCAGGACGTCCTCGGTCCTCCTGTCAAAGCATTTTCCCACTTTGTGGTGGTACCAGTCTGAGGACGACGCTGTATCAGGGACTTCGTGGTTTTAGACATGCTCCGTCCAGGTTCTCCTTGGACCCGGACACCTTCACGCGGCCTCGTCCGGTCTTAAGTTCCGACTCTCACCCTGGCTTCTGATCTCGACCCTCAGAACTCCAACGGGCCCCCGGACCTGATGCTGGACCCCCGGACGGTGTGCGTTTGTATGGACGAGGTGGTCAACAAGCGGCCGGCGGGGGGCCAGCAGACACCGCTGCTGCAGGGACACCCCAAGAAGGTGGACAACAACCTGACGGAAGCCCAGAGGTTCTCCTCGCTGCCGCGGAGGCCGGCGGTCAACATCGAGTTCAAAGACGTGTCGTACTCGGTCAGGGAGGGGCCGTGGTGGAGGAAGAAAGGTACGGAACCGCTTCTGGTGCACAGTCCAGATCCAGCTGATCTGTTGGAACGGTCCGACAGTTTTTGTGTCTTCTGTTCTGCTCAGTTGGGTTTTTATGTGTCGTCATACCTTCACCTGACAGGCGGCGTTAAGACTTTTATTGTGGAACAGCGATTAGTGATTTCACTGATAGGACAGCGGAGCCGAGCTGTTCTCTGATCAGCTGACGCCCTCAGGTGATCAGAGGTGTTCCTCAGGTTCTCACTGAGCTGAAGTTCCACCTCTGTCTGAAGCTCTCCAACACAAACCACCTACGCGGTGAAGGCTTCAGGCGGGGCGAACTTACTGACCCGAGCTTCACCGAGCGGTGTTTGTACCCAAACCTCCACGAACCACAGAGGTGGAGGATCATCATGTGACCTTTAGTTTGGAGGATTATTATTCTCTTTTATTCTACTGTCTTTTCGCCTTCATGGATTTGATGACGCTCTGTGGTCGTGTTCTCTTAAACACACGAGTTCAAACATGATGTGGTGTTTTTTTTTCACACATGACAACGTGCTTTTTTTTTCCCAGAGCCTCTGAAGTGTGTGTGTGGATTACCAGGCTGTAATCTGTTAATCTCACTCAGGGTCTCCTGCTGTAAATAGCTGCAGCTCAGATTAGACGCAGCTCTGTCTCTCATCTCCGTGATGAAATCAAAACAAACGGCAGCGTCGCTGCGGCAGATCTTCGCTCCCGTCAGGGCGAACGAACCCGGATCTGACGTCCACCCGGTCCGCCCGGGCCGGCTGCTGGATCCAAACGCACCCATCAGAACAATGTTCAGTATGTAAAGTGACAGTTACGGTTTTTATCGCTGTAAATTAGAAAGGGAACAAAGCAAACCTAATAGTTGAAGTCTTGTTTTTAAACTTTGTGCGTTTGGATTCGGAGGAAGCAGCTGTGACAGAAAACCGTTGTCTCCGGTTTCAGCTTTTTCAGGACAGAAGAAAGCGAGTGAGAAAGAAAAGAGAAGCTGGAACAAAACATTCAGACGGGTTCGGGGAAATCTGATCTGAGAGCAGGTTTTAAAAAGGTCACGAAGCATCGGCGTGATGTCATGTAAAGATGCCACCTCATGTCAGAAACACTGGCTGTGGTTTGTGGGTTGTTCTTGTAGAACGTGCGGTTACACACGAGTTTGTTGTAAAGTACTCTGTCAGCAGTACTATTACTTCATACTGTAAGTACGCAGTAACTTCACTCTGCCACAGGCCCGTTGTTTCCCCTCAGCGCCGCTGCTTTGTACTCAGAGCGCCGGACGGATCAGGTTCCCCGGTGACGCTGCACTTTAACTCGTTCTCACCGGGATTAGAGAACCCGAGTTTCACCGAGAACGGCTCACACCTGCTCAGGTGAGAGGAGCCCTCCTCGCTGTCGCACGAAAAAAACACGATGAAACGTGCCGATGCATCATGGGTAGCGTCCGAAGGTCGACGAGCGTGTCCACGAGGTTACTGCAGTTCGTTGTCTCTAATCTGACTGCGAGTCGTATTTAAAGGCCTCATCGCACAACCTTTATTAAATGTCCCTGATCCCGGCTGAGCGTTTACCTGTCAGTCCACGCTGAGGGACCACAAACAAACTTTACAGACCAGGAAGTGAATTCTTGGGATCACGCAGTACAGCATCTGGTGTGTATCTCTGCAGTACGACGCGTATTACTGCAGTACAGCGCGTATCGCCGCAGTAGAGGTTACTGTCGGTCAGAGAGGATTAAATCGGACTCAGTCAGATAAAATCGGATCATCTCATTAAGGAAACGTTCAGCCTCCATCAGCAAATAAACACTGCGGCGGTTACTGCAGGTTACCCTCATCGTTGTCCTCTTTGGTTTCCATGGTAACCCCATTTCTATAATTAATGACGTCCAATAAGGTGGAGGTGAACAGTTTTCCCAGCAGTGTGAATGCGTCCGCACACAACCTCTTCAGTACTAACAGTATTTATAAGTATTTCTAATAATTCGGGGAGCGTCCAGTCACATGACGCGCAACTGTAAAAGTGCGAGACGTTCAACACATCAAAACAAATTAATGCTGGGAAATAACGACCGCCATGTCCCCGGAGCGACGGGGTTCCGTGCGACTTGATCTTTGTCGATCAGTGTGTGTTTGTGTGAGTGTGAGCAGATTAAAGTGAAACCCGACTGAGACAAAAACCTCCGAACTGATTTGAAATCCGAGTCGCGGACTTGCGGACAAAGAGCTGTTCTCACAGCGGCTGGGAACCTGCACGCTGATTGTTTCTGTTCCGTCTTAGGTTACAAAACTCTGCTAAAAGGGATCTCTGGGAAATTCACCAGCGGGGACCTGGTGGCCATCATGGGGCCCTCAGGAGCCGGGAAGTCCACCCTCATGAATATCCTGGCCGGGTACAGGTGAGGTGATGGACAGTGACGTGACCAGCGCTGGATTTCTAAAAACCCGTAGTAGTAGTCTGGTCCGGTATCAGTAGTCTGGACCTGTATCAGTAAATCTAGACCTGTAGCAGTTGTCTGGTCTGGTATCACTAAATCTAGACCTGTAGCAGTTGTCTGGTCCGGTATCAGTAAATCTAGACCTGTATTAGTTGTCTGGTCTGGTATCAGTAAATCTAGACCTGGAGCAGTTGTCTGGACCCGTATCAGTATTCTGGACCTGTATCAGTAAATCTAGACCTGTATCAGTTGTCTGGTCCGGTATCAGTAAATCTAGACCTGGAGCAGTTGTCTGGACCCGTATCAGTATTCTGGACCTGTATCAGTAAATCTAGACCTGTATCAGTTGTCTGGTCCGGTATCAGTAAATCTAGACCTGTATCAGTTGTCTGGTCCGGTATCAGTAAATCTAGACCTGTATCAGTTGTATGGTCCGCTATCAGTAAATCTGGACCTGTATCAGTTGTCTGGTCTGGTATCAGTAAATCTAGACCTGTATCAGTTGTCTGGTCTGGTATCAGTAAATCTGGACCTTTATTAGTAAATCTAGACCTGTATCAGTTGTCTGGTCTGGTATCAGTAAATCTGGACCTGTATCTGTATTCTGGACCTGTATCAGTTGTCTGGTCTGGGATCGGTGGCCTGGTCCGGTATCAGCCGGCTTGTGTGTGTGTGTGTGGGCAGGGAGACGGGGATGAAGGGCGAGATCCTGATCAACAGTCAGCCCAGAGACCTGCGCTCCTTCAGGAAGGTTTCCTGTTACATCATGCAGGACGACATGCTGCTGCCTCACCTCACCGTGCACGAGGCCATGATGGTACAAACACTCGTAGTAGTATTGTGTAGTACTGTGTAGTGTCGTACCACAGAAGAAAGAACAAGCCTAGTCCAGGGTCTAATTTCGTTGGATTCAGACAGTTAAGGTTCACATAGTCCAATTTACTGAAGTCCACCACAGTCGTTCAGTCAGGTTCAGACCCTGTGATCCAGTCCTGTGTCAGCATGCTGGACTTCAGATGCTGCAGTATCACGTCTTCTCGTCTCTGCAGGTCTCAGCCAACCTGAAGCTGCAGGAGAAGGTGGAGGCTCGCAGAGAGATGGTAAGTTTTGAGCCCTGGCTACTTCCTGGTGCTGTGATTGAGAACAGTGACAGTAGGTCTGACCCCTGGTCTCTGTCTGTGTGTGTGTTCAGGTCCAGGAGATCCTGATGGCTCTGGGTTTACAGGACTGTGCTAAAACCAGGACGTCTCACCTGTCGGGGGGTCAGAGGAAGAGACTGGCCATCGCTCTGGAGCTTGTCAACAATCCACCGGTCATGTTCTTTGACGAGCCCACCAGGTCAGGACCGTGACCCGGGTCAGCTGGTCCCTGGATGTAGCTGCTGGGTTTTGGTCTGGGTTTTTTTAGTCGCCTCTTAGACCTTCACGCTAACACCAGTCGTCCTCCCCGTCTCTGTGTCTCTCAGCGGTTTGGACAGCTCGTCCTGTTTCCAGGTGGTGTCCCTGTTGAAAGCGCTGGCTCAGGGTGGACGAACCGTCATCTGCACCATCCACCAGCCCAGCGCCAAACTGTTCGAACTCTTCGACAAGGTGACCCACAGTCAACAGCAACAACAACCAGCTGTGCGACTGTTCTTGTGTAACGTGTGTGTGTGTGTGTGTGTGTGTGTGGTTTCCAGTTGTACGTCCTGAGTCAGGGTCAGTGCATCTACAGAGGGAAGGTCTCCAGTCTGGTTCCCTACCTGAGAGACCTCGGACTCAACTGTCCCACCTACCACAACCCAGCGGACTTTGGTGAGGACCCCACCCCCTCCCAAATTAAACCCCTCCTGCCCCCCGCCGGTTAGCGGACTTGCTAACGCCCCCGTGCTACACAGTGATGGAGGTGGCGTCCGGGGAGTACGGGGACCAGATGGTCAGACTGGTGAAGGCGGTTCAGGACAGGAGGTGTGAGAAGGACTATCAGACCGAGCTGAACGGAGACACCAACCACCACCCGTTTCTGTGGCAGCGCGCAGAGGAGGTACAAAAAACAAACCCACCCTGACAGCAGGGCAGAGTCACATTCTTATCTCCGTCATCGCAGACACAGTGTCCAGTCATTTCAAAATAAAAGTCGTACAAACTTTTCTCACCTGGTTTTCAGGAGAGTTCACCGTCTGAAGGTTGCCACAGCTTCTCAGCGAGCTGCATGACTCAGTTCTCCATCCTGTTCAGAAGAACCTTCCTCAGCATCCTAAGAGACTCGGTGAGAACACGCAGCGACACCCGCTGGACACTCGCGCACACCGCAGCGACAGCCCGCACTGAGACGCCATCTCCTCGCCCAAGCAGGTCCTGACTCACCTGAGGATCTCGTCTCACATCGGGATCGGCGTCCTGATCGGTCTGCTGTACCTGGGAATCGGGAACGAGGCCAAGAAGGTTCTGAGTAACTCAGGGTTCCTGTTCTTCTCCATGTTGTTCCTCATGTTCGCTGCCCTGATGCCCACAGTCCTCACGTGTGAGTCCCCATCTTAACAACACACCAGTTGTGTTCAGCTCCTGTGACGGTTCATGTGAAAGAAAGAAGATTTATCTCATTTAGGAGTCATTTCTATTTTTATCTGTGTTATTTTACTATTTGTCTTCTAAATATGGAGTTGTCTGAATTGTGTTGTTATGTTTTTTGTGTTTCAGTTCCTCTGGAGATTGGAGTTTTTCTGAGGGAGCACCTGAACTACTGGTACAGCCTGAAGGCGTACTACCTGGCCAAAACCATGGCCGACGTCCCCTTTCAGGTGGTTTTCCCGGTCGTGTACTGCAGTATCGTTTACTGGATGACGGCACAGCCCCCGGATGCTGGCCGGTTCTTCCTCTTCCTGTCTCTGGGGGTCCTGACCTCTCTCGTGGCCCAGAGTCTGGGTCTACTGATCGGAGCCGCCTCCACCTCGTTGCAGGTGGGTTTGATCCGTCTGCGCTCACCTGTGTGACCTCACGGACGTTTACATGCTGACCTCACTAAGGTGCGTTTGTTTCCCGAAAGGTGGCGACGTTTGTTGGTCCGGTCACGGCGATCCCGGTTCTGTTGTTCTCCGGGTTCTTCGTCAGTTTTGACACCATCCCCTGGTACCTGCAGTGGATGTCCTACATCTCCTACGTCAGGTGGGGGTGCTGTTCAGTTACCAAAAACAAGGACTGAGCAGAACAAGAAGAAAGATCTGCTTCAGGAGTCCATATCCTAAATATTTCTTCTTCCTGTTGCCTCGTGTTTCAGATACGGTTTTGAGGGCGTCATTTTGTCCATCTACGGTCTGGACCGAGAGGACCTTCACTGTGACAAAGACGACACGTGTCACTTCCAGAAGTCTGAGGCCATCCTGAAGGAACTGGACATGCTGGACGCCAAACTCTACCTGGACTTCATCGTGCTCGCCATCTTCTTCTTCTCTCTGCGGCTCATCGCTTACTTCGTTTTGCGGTACAAGATCAGTGCCGAGAGGTAGACCAGGACCAGGACCAGGACCAGGAGGAGGAGGATGATGAAGAAACCCAGAGAGGAGAAGATCTAAGAGTCCTACATTTAGGCCAATGTTAGCGTGTAGCAGTGGAGTTTGTCTACATGTTTGGCTTGCTGTTAAAAAAAAGGACACAAAGAAGAGACAATGTGAGAAGACACGATGGAGCAGCTTAGGGGACGTCAGAGGTTTGCAGATGTAGATTTGATAAAGGTCTCAGTCACTAGGGGACAAGGTGAGGACATTCAGGCCCTTGCAGGAATAGGAGCTGGTCTCCTGATTCCTCAAGGTTTCACTGTGCCACAATCTGGAAGACCACAACAAACTGAACTGGAGAAGACCTGATGTCCACGTCCAGTTGTTTTCGGTCCAGATGATGTGAAGTGGACAGACGCCGTCTCTTCACATCTGGATGCTCGCGATCAGTATGTTTTTAAAGCGTCTCAGGTCAGAGACAAACATTTATGCTACATTAGTTCACAGTGAAGGTCGGGGTCAGAGGTGAAAGCAGCACGGGGTCGGACCTGAACCAGCACTGTGTGTGAATAAAGACTTTATTTACTCGCCGACGGAGATGAATCACAACAGATTAATTTTGATTTGAGTCAGTCATAAAATAAAACGTTCAATAAAGCAACAGCAGCCTGGTTTGTTTGGTGGGTGGTTCAGTAAAACAATAATTATTTTGCCCACGTGGGGGCGGTGATGCGCCGTTTTGTTTTTTCAAACACGGTGAAGAAGTTTAAACGCAAAACTTTTGGCGCCATCTTGTCGAGTTTGAGCGCGTCCGAAAATATCCCCGGTTACGTTATCGATCCCGTAAATGAATCAAACCGCGCAAACTCTGCTCACGTGACTTCCGGTGCGCGAGCTCCGCCCCAGTTCACCGCGCTTTAAAGGATTTATTTTGAAAAAAGGGACCGAGGACGCCAACAACAACAACAACAACAGCAACAGCAACAGCAGCAGCAGCAGCAGCAGCAGCAGTAAGAGTAAGAACTGACCTGGATCAGCCAGGTGTTTTGCCACCTGGTTCCACAGACAGGTGAGAGACCAGATCCAGGAGGTCTTCAGAGAACCTCTCATCGTTTTTTTATTTATTAACAGAGACACTTAGTAGCTTAAACACAAAGTGTCATGATATCTGCACTAATTAATAACTCCAACATTAAAAGTAAAACGTAGTAAAAAGTACATAAAATACTTAAATGATTCTCGGTCTGGTTTTCCGTCCATATTTCTCAAACTTTGACTCTTATGACCAGGACTTGCATTAAAGTCTGTTAAAAATGGGTTTAAAGGGTTTAAATTTCCATTCAGTAATAATTAAAGGAGAGATGTTTTTGTTTTTTAGTCTGATTAGTTTTTCTGCATCGCCTCACCAGGTAAACTCTGTTCCTGGTTCCAAAACTTTCAGGATCTCAGGTGAGTTTCCTCATGTGTTACTGAGTGAATGTGCTTCAGGGAAGTTCCTCCGAAGTTTTTCTTCTCCTGAATGTCTCTTCTTCGTTGTACCTCATTATGTTTTACATCATAATATTGATCAGAAAAGTCACAATAAGCAATAACCATTACCACATCTACTTTATCCACAAATAAAACTTTGACACAAACTGGCATGAACTCATTTGAAACTCCCAGCGGCTGCCCTGTCCACAGGTGTTGGGGGGGGGACTTAGATCACTTCATTAAGTGTGACTGCATTAATGAAGTCCCACAGGTCAAAGGTCATCTCAGCAAGTCAACATGTTTGTCCCCGAGGCATCTTCACGGCGGCCACAGTTTCCACTAATTCCCTCTGAAGCAAATTACAGTCAGAGCTGTGAACTAGTGAGACCAATCAGCCCGAGCAGACCGGTGAGCATTGGTGCCGCTGGTCCACAGAGGGTCAGTAATGACCCCCCCCAAAGACACCTGAGGACAAACAACATGTGACTCCAAAAACAAATGTGTATGAATTGTAACTTAGAGAATCTGGTCAGACTGGACAATGGACCGAAACCCGTCGGTTTGACTTTGGCGTACATCATCATTGACATCTCTACAACGCCCAAAACACTTGAGTGACATCACCACTGCTCTTAATTCCTAACGACCTGGTTGTTATCGTAGCCATGACAACGAGCATCCCTAAACCAAAATGAGAAGTCATTGGGACCCAGACTAACCAACTCTGCCTTAACCTGGTCACAGATGAGAAAACTCTGGAATGCATCTTTTTAAAGGGCAGTTACACAGTATTCTGGCATGAGCTGGGGGGGACTTCATCGGTCACTGCAGAGTCCAGTTCGAGAGGCTAAAGGCCCACACATGTTAGAGGACTATGACACTGTCATCTGAACCTGGGGCCGGGGGCGGTTTCATGTGGGCCTTTCCCTCTAACTGTGGGATAAGGTAAAATACTGTTCTTAACACTGCAACATTTCCAATAACCAATGAGATCTTATCAATTTAAAAGACAACAAATGCAGTTTGTATAGTGTAGTAGTCGTATGTGAAAGCGTGTACCCGACCCCCTTTGGGTGGCTGTGAACCCACCCGGCACCGTGGTTCAGATCAAGCTGGGTGGAGAAGATTTCCTGCCGTTCAGTTAGGAACAAGCTGAGGTTACATCTGTGCCTCCAGTCCGATTACAACTTCTTTATCAGAACAGTTGTTGCGTCGGCCATGTCTGGAGCACCCTCAGGGATCTGTTCTTGGCCCTTCTATTTTCTTTGTGTACATTATCTGTGGGTCTTTAACTTCATCTCTCGTGTCAGTCTGGATGTTGTTGCATCCTCAGGGTCCCTGACAGGAACACGTGGGCCAGTTTTGGCCTGTTAGAAGCCAGAAAATTCAGTTTAGCCAAAAACCACCACTTTCTGTCACACGCTGGTTGGTTGTTTATCAGGTCTTTTTCCAGGGGTGAAACTCTCTCGTGTTTTTAGTTGTTTGTATTTGTCGTGCGGTGCCGATACCAGCGGCGGTGTAGGAGTGGCCTGCTGAGGCCTTGTGGTCTGAAAAGGATTTAAAGAGCAACTGTTGCTGCTGGCGTCATTTACAGGTGAGCGCAGATCACACCTGTGAATCAATGGGTTGGCAGGTTGGTTTACTCTGTGTGTGTGTGTGTTTAAATGTTGGTCAATGCAAAATATGTCCATGTTGTTGTTGTCAAACAGGTGACTTATTTTTGAAGGGGTTGGTGATGTGAAGTATTTTGAATATTGTTCAGTCATTGTAAACACAGATGATGCTGAATTCATCCATGTCGACTTTATCTTACTTTGTTCTTGGAGCTTATTTCAATGTTGGAGACTTGAGGTACTTCTGTTTCTTGGTCACTGCAGCACTGTACCTTTTTATAGTTATTGTCAACACATCTCTGATTGTTATTATCTGTATGAACAGAAGTTTACATGAGCCCATGTACCTGTTTCTGTGCAGCCTGTTTGTAAATGAACTGTATGGTAGTACAGGGCTGTTTCCATTCCTTCTGGTTCAGATCCTCTCTGATGTTCACACTGTTTCTGCTTCTTGTTGTTTCCTGCAGATTTTCTGTGTTTATACTTATGGAAGTGTAGAGTTTTGTAACTTAGCCGTCATGTCTTATGACAGATACCTCGCCATCTGCTGTCCTCTGACGTACAACACACGTATGACGTCAAACAAGGTGTTTATCTCCATCATTGTTTTATGGTTGTACTCGTTTGTGAAATTCTTAATCACTTTGTCTTTAAACATCCGTTTGACGCTTTGTGGAAACGTCATAGAGAGTTTGTATTGTCACAACTACCTTGTTGCTAAGCTGGCATGTTCTGACCCCACAGTGAATAACATCTATGGACTGTTTGGTATCGTTCTCACCGTCTTAGTCCCCTTGCTGCCGATTCTTTTCTCTTACATGAAGATTCTTAGAGTTTGTTTTTCTGGATCCAAACAGACCAGACAAAAAGCCGTCAGCACCTGCACACCTCAGCTGGTGTCTCTGCTCAACTTTTCTTTCGGCTGTTTATTTGAGATACTTCAGAGTAGGTTTGATATGAGCGCTGTGCCCCGTGCGATGCGAGTCGTCCTCTCTCTGTATTTTCTCGTCATACAGCCACTTCTGAATCCTGTCATGTACGGACTGCAGATGTCCAAAATACGAAGAGCGTGCAAACGTGTCCTCTGCTGTAAAAAAACGTTGGCAGGTCTCAGAGACTCTGTGTAAATACAATAAAGTTATTGTAGTAACTATATCATTATATCGTACTTTGCTGAGTGGAAACGTGCAACTGAATGATAAAAAAAAGACTAAAGCGTCAGAGTGTTGAGCGTCTTCGTCGAGAACTTCCACAAAGATCACGGTGAGGTTGAGGAGAAGACGCTAACAGTGCAATGCGCCCCTCAACTTCCCCGAGAGACTCAGTAAAAAGACTTGGACAAGTCCGCAAAACGCATCGTCATGGCAACAATAAACGGACCTGAGGCCCGTCTCCATGCTCTCTGCACACTCCCCCACCTGAGTCACTGCTTCCACAGCCACCGAGGCCACAGGCCGGGTTTACAGCTGCGCATATTGGGCCCCGAGCGGCCCCACGCCGACTCTTTTAGCATAAGTGACCCGGGCCCCGAGTGTGTTGGGGTTCACAGGTTGACCTCCACGATGGGGTCGTGTCTCAAACTGGGGGCGAGGCGTCTGGACTTAATCTCCGTCTGCACTGAACCCTGGGATCATCGGGCTCTGGGTGACCCCTGCAGGAGCCAGACCCAACCAGCAGCGCTCGCAGGTCCATGGAGGGGGGCTGGACCATGTGTGAAGCCAGACTGCTGTGGCTCTGATGGTGGGATGGGCAGGGCCACTGTGTGAAGGTATAAAGCAGCAGCTGTCGCTGCAGCACACACAACTGTGTGTGCGTGTTGTGGTTCTGCTTCCGTTCCAGATTCAAATAGGACTGAATGGTACGTTTGAGCTCTTTGTGCGGTTCTTATCGTCTGTAGTTATTTTTCCTGATGGGAAATTTAACTTCATCAGCTTTAACTTATTTCATTCTCGGAGCTTATGTCCACGTTGGAACTTTGAAGTACTTGTATTTTATGTTTACTGCGATGTTGTACATTGCGGTTATTATTGTCAACACATCTCTGATTGTTATTATCTGTATGAACAGAAGTTTACATGAGCCCATGTACCTGTTTCTGTGCAGCCTGTTTGTAAATGAACTGTATGGTAGTACAGGGCTGTGTCCATTCCTTCTGGTTCAGATCCTCTCTGACGTTCACACTGTTTCTGCTTCTTGTTGTTTCCTGCAGATTTTCACTGTGTACACTTATGCAAATATAGAGTTTTGTAACTTAGCCGTCATGTCTTATGACAGATACCTCGCCATCTGCTGTCCTCTGACGTACAACACACGTATGACGCTGAACAAGGTGTTTATCTCCATCATTGTTTTATGGTTGTACTCGTTTGTGAAATTCTTAATCACTTTGTCTTTAAACATCCGTTTGACATTTTGTGGAAATGTCATAGACAGTTTGTATTGTCGTAACTACCTTGTTGTTAAACTGGCATGTTCTGACTCCACAGTGAATAACATCTATGGACTGTTTGGTATCGTTATTTCTATCTTTGTTCCTCTGCTGCCGATTCTTTTCTCTTACATGAAGATTCTTAGAGTTTGTTTTTCTGGATCCAAACAGGCCAGAAAAAAAGCCGTCAGCACCTGCACACCTCAGCTGGTGTCTCTGCTCAACTTTTCTTTCGGCTGTTTATTTGAGATAATCCAGAGTAGGTTTGATATGAGCGCTGTGCCCCGTGCGATGCGGATCATCCTGTCTCTGTACTGCCTCATCATACAGCCACTTCTGAATCCTGTCATGTACGGACTGCAGATGTCCAAAATACGACAAACCTATAAACATCTCCTCTGTTATAAAACGCTGACTGTTCACACAGACTCTGTGTAGATGTGAAAGAGTGTGAATAAAAACTTTGTGTTGCATTAAGTGAGAAAACTGAATGTGAATGTTGCCCTGACTGCCTCTCCATCAGCGACGTGCACAGAATCTCCTCAAACAAACTTCCTGTGATGAGTTTCAAAAGTTAAAATGTGAAACAAGTTCAGGTCGATAAAGTTCTGACAGGGTTTTTAACGCCACGACTCAGAAACGCAGCCTTTAGCTCATTAAAGCAGAAAACAAGTGTGAGATGAGGAGGTGAAGTGGACAGGAAGTAGACAGGAAGTAGACAGGAAGTAGACAGGAAGTAGACAGGAAGTAGACGCACACTCCTCTCCACAGTTAAACACCAGAAACTAAACCAACCTGTCGTTTGACAGAAACCTGCTGAAACACGTCCAAACACTGACTCGTGTCAGCCGCTTCGTTCCCGTCTCGTGTATTTGTACGCACAACTCAGCGTGGACTCTGAATTACCGAGTCGCCACGGTTACGTAACAGGAAGTCAGGGGATATCTCGATGATATTAAGGTGTAGTTTACACAGTGGGGACATAACGGGGGCCCACATCTCACGGCAGGATCCCCAACATGTCTCCTAGACCGTCTCCACGTTCCTTTAGAACATTGTGCTCCATGTTCTACCAGAACACTGTGATCCACAAACTGCCATCTTTCTGTCAGCTGAGAGTGTTTTTCTGGTCTGAACCACAGACTGGATCCTGGACGTGAACCCGGTCTCTGGTGTGACGGTCCTGACCTCTGCACGTCCTTCCTCGACCTCGTTCTTTTGTCTGACCTCTAGCGACACACGTGTGGTTCAGATTAACAGGTTGTGCGTCACAAACGAGCGGCTCGTCTGCGTACGCGTAACGAGGAACGTTAACGTCCCGGCGTCCGTTGGACGGTTAGCGGCGGCGTCCCCGTCTCCGCTGAGACCACGTGTCCTGAAGACCTATAAAGCAGCTGCAGCCTGCAGCAGACACACACACACGCGGGGCTGTGTGTCGCCTCGGTGTTGTGAGTCTTTGCAGCTTGTGAGTTGTTGTCGTATCTTAACGCTTGTTGGACGAAGAAGAAGCTGATGCCTGTGTTACTCAGAGTAATGTCTTTAATCAAAGTTGGGTTCAAATATGAGTTTGTGTTTTTTTACCATCTGAAAACTGTGGTTGTCCTCTCCACCCCCCCACCCTGCTGCACCCACCCCTCCATCACTAACTGCTGCATGTGGCTCCTCAAACAGGAACGATGGTGAATTTAACTTTGTCTTATTTCATCTTCACTTCTTATATACACGTAGGAAGCTTGAAGTACTTGTATTTTATGTTTACTGCGATGTTGTACATTTCAGTTATTATTGTCAACACATCTCTGATTGTTATTATCTGTATGAACAGAAGTTTACATGAGCCCATGTACCTGTTTCTGTGCAGCCTGTTTGTAAATGAACTGTATGGTAGTACAGGGCTGTTTCCATTCCTTCTGGTTCAGATCCTCTCTGACGTTCACACTGTTTCTGCTTCTTGTTGTTTCCTGCAGATTTTCTGTTTGTACACGTATGCAAATATGGAGTTTTGTAACTTAGCCGTCATGTCTTATGACAGATACCTCGCCATCTGCTGTCCTCTGACGTACAACACACGTATGATGTCAAACAAGGTGTTTATCTCCATCGTTGTTTTATGGTTGTACTCGTTTGTGAAATTCTTAATCACTTTGTCTTTAAACATCCGTTTGACGCTTTGTGGAAATGTCATAGAGAGTTTGTATTGTCACAACTACCTTGTTGCTAAGCTGGCATGTTCTGACCCCACAGTGAATAACATCTATGGACTGTTTGGTATCGTTCTCACCGTCTTAGTCCCCTTGCTGCCGATTCTTTTCTCTTACATGAAGATTCTTAGAGTTTGTTTTTCTGGATCCAAACAGACCAGACAAAAAGCCGTCAGCACCTGCACACCTCAGCTGGTGTCTCTGCTCAACTTTTCTTTCGGCTGTTTATTTGAGATAATCCAGAGTAGGTTTGATATGAGCGCTGTGCCCCGTGCGATGCGAGTCGTCCTCTCTCTGTATTTTCTCGTCATACAGCCACTTCTGAATCCTGTCATGTACGGACTGCAGATGTCCAAAATACGAAGAGCGTGCAAACGTGTCCTCTGCTGTAAAAAAACGTCGACTGTTCACAGAGACACTAAGTGATATTTCACAAAATTCTCTCTCATAAATGTTTTCCCATAAGAAGAAGATTGAAGCGGAAAGGAAACAGTGCAGTCGTCTTAATGATGTGATCAAGTTTAGGCGTTGAATTTACAAAAAAAACAACATGGAAAACATGTCAGAGGGCAAACAGGAGTCGTGGGAAACGCTGATTGTCTCTGATTGTATTTCTTTCCGATGTCACATCCTCATACTTTGACACTGAACAACCTCCATCTGCCCTGAAACTAACTCAGGGGGGGCAGATGTTAAAGCAGCAGCAGCTCAAGCTCACTTAAGATGATTCCTCTCCACATAAAACACAGTTTAAAACAAAGTGCAGGGTCACGGCCAACTCTGATGTCACGCTGAACCCCGCCGGGTCACGAGGTCACACACAAACATCCCTGATGCAGATCAGTCACTCCTGTTGGCCTGAGACCAGTTTGTCGGGCCGTCAGGGTGAGGGCCACAGGTCAAATGTCAGAGAGGCTTTGTGTGTGTGTTGTGCTTCCTTCTCAACATTTGGATCCCCTCGGTGACGGTTGGTCAGGTCTGCTGCTGTGGGCGTCTCCCGGCTAAAAAAAAAGAAAAGTTTTAAAGCAGAATCTGAGCGTCAGCTGCACCTCTCACTCGTTTTTAAAATGAGACCGTGGAGGGTGACTGCAGACCAACTGTCTGTCGTGATGAGAGGGAACAGATTAACGTTCAGGTGAAATATTCATGCAGATGTAATATGGCTGGTCTGTAAACTCATCATGGTCAACTCCACTCAGATTTCCTACTTCGAGCTGAGTGCCTATTTTGACAGAAGCAATTTAAAATACTTCTTTTTCATGATTATTATGTCTTTATATGTTTTTATAGTTGTTGCTAATATTTTGCTGATTGTTATCATCTGTATGAACAGAAGTTTACATGAGCCCATGTACCTGTTTCTGTGCAGCCTGTTTGTAAATGAACTGTATGGTAGTACAGGGCTGTTTCCATTCCTTCTGGTTCAGATCCTCTCTGACGTTCACAATATTTCTACTTCTCTTTGTTTCCTGCAGATTTTCACTGTGTACACTTATGCAAATAGAGAGTTTTGTAACTTAGCCGTCATGTCTTATGACAGATACCTCGCCATCTGCTCTCCTCTGACGTACAACACACGTATGACGTCAAACAAGGTCGCCGTGCTTGTTGCTTTAACCTGGTTCATCCCTTTCCTTGTGGTTGTTGTTACGATATCACTGAGTGCCTCTTTACAGCTGTGTGGGAACATCATTCACAAAGTTTACTGTGACAACTACTCCATCATCAAACTGGCCTGCTATGACACCACGATCATTAACATCTATGGGCTCTTTGCCACTTTTCTCACAGTCGTATGTCCTCTGATACTAATGGTGTTCACTTACATGAAGATCCTTAAAGTGTGTTTTTCTGGCTCCAGACAGACCAGACAGAAAGCCATCAGCACCTGCACACCTCACCTGGCCTCTCTGCTCAACTTCTCTGTTGGCGTGAGCTTTGAAATAGTACAGAACAGGTTTGACATGGGCAGCGTGCCGAGGATGCTGCGAATATTTTTGTCCTTACATTTTCTCACGTGCCAGCCGCTCTTCAACCCCATCATATATGGACTGAACATGTCCAAAATCCGCATCTTGTGTCAGAGCCTTTGTCTTTGCTTAAGTGTAGGACATGTGAAGTTTAACTGCTGAGGAAAACCAGTCGCTCTGTGTGAGTACAACAACTGTATTCACTGATCTGGTAAAAACACTGTATGGATGAAGCGCACACGCCGGTTTGCATCCTTTTTTTGTGCAGGTGCATGATTTGAGATTATTTTTATGCGTCAAAGGCCACGATAGGACGTTTATCTACGGTCGCACCTCCCTGCATGATAAATGTCCATGAGTTTCCAACGTCAGCACAAGTTTTGGTTTGTAGTAAAAGGAGGACAGGAGGATTCTACCTCCGGGAAGCAAACATTCACGCTCCTCACACTGTGACACACGTGTGATACACATACTTGTATGTGGAATACTTCTGATACTGCCTCAAATACTCGATGGGTGAGTGGTGAGTCTGTGCACTGATCTGAGACCTGGTATCTGATAGGAAGAAAAGATTTCAGATTTTTCAAACCAAATAATAAAAGAAAGATTATCTGGCATCCACATGTTTGTTCATGTTTAATGTTAATCAGTTCATGTACAAATGGCGCTGGAGCTGACCAGGGTGTGTTATGTTGTGTGTGTGTGTGTGTGTGTGTGTGTGTGTGTGTGTGTGTGTGTGTGTGTGTGTGTGTGTGTGTGTGTGTTGGGGGGGGCACCATCTTATACATAATAAAAAATAATAATAATATAACATATGGACAAACAATCCAAACCCACGTGTATCGACCGCAGGTCTTCGTCAGGGTCATGACAAATAATCATCATGTTCTGCAGAATGTCCCACCGGTCTCAGGTGCCGTCCTGATTCAACAGGTGTGACCTTGTACACAAAGCATTACATCACAAGCACTGTCCCTGGAGCAGGGCCCCGACTGAAACGGGCGGGGCCAGAAACCGACCTCGCTGCCCCACCCCACCGCCACGCTTTACTGACCCGGCTTGAGTTTGTATCATTAAGACCAGGAGCGAGTATCTGATGACAGTCTGCAATAAAATGAAAAAAAAAACAACACAGTGTCACCGACATTCCCGGTGTCAAGGTCAAGAGCTCACATGTTTACGAAAGAGCAGACTTTTACACACGATGCGAAAGGACAGTGATAAGAAAACACGCTGCACATTACGCACACGTTTCACATCCAACCTGTTCTGCACGATTTCAAACAAACAAGAGGCCAGGTGAGGTGTGCAGGTGCTGACGGCTTTCTGTCTGGAGCCAGGAAAACACACGTTTAGGATCTTCATGTGTAATGGATTAAAATGACGAGACAAATGCGATTGTGTAAGCAGTTCCATGGAGGTTGTTGACCGTGGTGTCAGAGCGGGCCAGGCTTAATGACAACACAACACTGATCACAAGAAAAGAGTAGAGCCATTTTCTAACAATTAGTACGGCTGTTTTCTTACAAGTCATATGTGTCAGAGAGGATCTGAACCAGAAGCAATGGAAACAGCCCTGTACTACCATACAGTTCATTTACAAACAGGCTGCACAGAAACAGGTACATGGGCTCATGTAAACTTCTGTTCATACAGATAATAAATATCAACAAAACATTAGCACAGAGAATTAAAATATACAGAGACATGACAATCATGAAAAAGAAGAATTTCAAAAGCCCAGTGTCAGAGTAGGCAGCAAGAGTGAAATCTGAAAACTTCGAAGCGTTGATCATGATCGCGACACGTGCACAGAATGAGCCAGTTGTGTTTTAGCTTTGTGGCGTGAACGTAGAAAAGAGAAACGGCTGGTTTGCTGTGAAAGAGTTTCTTGTTAACGCGACCACAGCGCTGAGCGTGGGAGTCATCGGGGAGATGGTGCCGCCCCGTCGCTCCTTACGTGATGATGATCATTGTGAAGCTTCGGCTGCAAATGACAGAACACAGTTTGACGCTGTGACCACTCAGACCCCCCCTCTTGTTTTTTTTTGTAAACCTGAATAAATTACACATGCGGGCCGATTTGATCACATTTGATATGCAGGGTCAGGGCGTCCAGGAGGCCGTGACTACCTCGAAGGAGCGTGGCACAGCGTTGGTCCCTCAACGCCCCCGTCCCGTTGGCGACATGAACGCCGTCCCGAGGAGAGATCCTGTCGCTCCTCGATTTTAGGGCAACTTTGTCTGCGTGACACCGTCTGAGCGTAAAGGAAGTTCTTCTTCCTTTGCTCCCTGTGGGAGCTGTTGGCTTTCCCTCTTCAACATTGTCAGGTCTTCACAGAGCTCCATAAAGTGCCACAGGATAATGTACGTTGTGAATTGGACTGGCACCTGACAGTGAATGTGAATGTAGTTGAGTTTATACATGTGATGCAGTCTGATCAACAAATGAGACTCAAACACCCTGTGACGCTGAGTTCGCCACAGATGACGTCCACGCAGCATATCTCATAACCAAAGTCCTCTGCATTACAAGCTGACGTCCACCTTGTGTTTATGATGGTGGAAGCTGGTTTTTTGTTTACATCATGTGATCTGTGGCTGATACGATTCTCTGAGGACTCACATGTCAGCCTGTGGGCGTCCCCTCATGTGAAAAGGTAAAATGAAGCAGATGCAGAGTTTCAGCTCAGTGAGGACGGACTCAGTCTCACTGCAGGTGAACAGGTGAACGTTAGGATTCACACAGTGTCAGAAACTAACTGGGGGTCTCGTGTATTTAATCTAAGCTCATTATATTATATGGACTGTTATGAATGGAGTTATAATCCTGGGGTTTAGTCACTGTCGATTTCTTGATCATCTGCTTTGTGTCATTTCTCTGAATTGTGTTTAGGTGAGGAGGATCATGATGAACTCCACACAGGTCTCATATTTTACACTGGCTGCCTACTCTGACACTGGGCTTTTGAAATACTTCTTTTTCATGATTATCATGTCTTTATATGTTTTTATATTTGTTGCTAATGTTTTGCTGATATTTATTATCTGTGTGAACAGAAGTTTACATGAGCCCATGTACCTGTTTCTGTGCAGCCTGTTTGTAAATGAACTGTATGGTAGTACAGGGCTGTTTCCATTCCTTCTGGTTCAGATCCTCTCTGACGTTCACACTGTTTCTGTTCCTTTTTGTTTCCTGCAGATTTTCTGTTTATACTCTTATGCTTGTATAGAATTTTTTAACTTAGCTGTCATGTCTTATGACAGATACCTTGCCATCTGCTCTCCTTTGCAGTACAGTGCACGTATGTCACACAGCAAGATAACAGTACTTATTACTCTGACATGGATATATGCTTCTTTGTTATGCTTTATTCCATTAACACTGAGTGCCTCTTTACAGCTGTGTGGGAACATCATTCACAAAGTTTACTGTGACAACTACTCCATCATCAAACTGGCCTGCTATGACACCACGATCATTAACATCTATGGGCTCTTTGCCACTTTTCTCACAGTCGTATGTCCTCTGATACTAATGGTGTTCACTTACATGAAGATCCTTAAAGTGTGTTTTTCTGGCTCCAGACAGACCAGACAGAAAGCCATCAGCACCTGCACACCTCACCTGGCCTCTCTGCTCAACTTCTCTGTTGGCGTGAGCTTTGAAATAGTACAGAACAGGTTTAACATGAACAATGTACCGGGGATGTTGCGTATTTTCTTATCCTTGTATTTTCTCACATGCCAGCCGATCTTGAACCCCGTGATGTATGGCCTGAAAATGTCCAAAATCCGTGTCATATGTAAGAGTCTCATATCGAATGTAGACTATTAAATTTAAGTCCTCCAACACGTCTTCTTACTTGTATTTAGTCAGACTGTTCTAATATTTTAATATAGAGCTGTGCATTATATGTTGAGCATCCAAATCACTTGCAAAAATAAGATTTTTGCTTGAATGCGGACGTCTAACGTTCATCCCAAAGTCTCGCTGATGTATTCTCAATTTGTTGTGCTGTATCAACACTTGTCTGTTCAATTTTCACACAGGATTAGCAGGATGCACATGTGCTTGTTTGCGTGGTTGTGTATCTGCTTTGAAAGAAACGACTTCGACCTACTCCTTATTGTTGTCTTTTTTCCTCCTGGGCCTTCCAGGTACAACCACAGTAGCAGGGACATGAATAACTGCGTGTGTAAAGATGCTGGGATGACTGAACTGCAAAAATTATGTTTAAGGAACAGCTGGATAGCTTTAGTGAATATATGTGTGACGCGACCCTGACAAGAATCTGAAGGATTGATCCGGCATGATGCAATTTTTATCATGCATTGATGCCAACCACATTATTGTAAGCAAGAAATGACCATTCCGATATCAATGTCTGTTTGGATACCTGCCTGTATTTTTTATGTGCATGCTTGCAATGCGCCAGCAAGGCATCTTCAAAGTAGACACCTAGCATTGGACTAGCTAGGTAGACGCCTTTCTGGCGCGTTGCAAGTATTGCATATATTATTGTCATGCACATTTATTATTATTCTTATATCAAAAACTTTGTCTGCTGGGGTGGGGTGGGTGGGTGTTGATGATTGACTGTAATGTTACTGTTTCCCATCTTGGGATTTTTTTTTTTTTTTCATAAATAAAAAACAGTGAATCCAAAAAAAACCCAAAAAAAACTTTGTCCGCTAACTCGTCCCGCAGTTTTGAGAAAAGTGCCACACATGTTATATCAAAACGTGCGGTCCGATCGGGAATGGTGTGCTATGACTTTTCTTGGCATTCGGCGTTACCACGGTGACGAAAATGGCGAAGAACGACGAGATTTTTCCCATAGGAATGAATGGGGAACGATCGGCAAATGTTATGAAAAAGACAAAAACGCCCAACTTCAGAGCCTCACAGTGTCATCGTGGTTTGACATAAAGATGCAGTTGAAAATTTAAACAAGTCACGAGAACTGAAACTTTTTTGGGTTCGCTCGGTATTTCGACTGATATCATGGTTTTTCTGAAACTGCGATTTACGTTTTGTACTTTTTTGGGACCCTTTAGAACTTTATAATGGGTGTGTATTGCGTCCGCTAGAGTGGGTGATGTCACTGATGACATCACCCACTCTAACGTTCAGCTGCTCTTCTCTTCACACAAAGTTTTGCGTTTTAGCCCTCCTAGTGCCCACACGTTTGACTTCTCACACATAATTTTTACATAAAAATGTAGAGAAATTTGTGCCGGTTCAGACGGTGTGACTTTCGAAGCCCTATGATATATGGCTTTTTGTCAGCAAGGCTTCAAGTGGCAGGTGGTCCCCCTCAACTGCTCCATTGACTCCAATGTTAAACTTGGAACTTCTCTCCCGTCCAAAATTGCAAATATGGGGAGTATTTAAACTGCTCCCTCACGGTGATTTTTCACAGTATCTGCACAAATTGCACATTTGTGCGCTCGGCCAAGTCTTCCGATGCCTCTCGTTGAAAAATTTTCACGATACAAGCTACGGTTGTGACGAGAGACGATTTTGTTCGGGGGCCTCGCGCTCAGTCTCTTATCATTGGGACTGTGGGCCTCTTTTCAGTTAACTGCTGTGTGTTGCCATGGCAGCTCGTGTCTGCTGGCAGAAGCAGTCAGCCAATCAGACGCCTTCTCTTGACCCCACACACACACAGACATGTTTGTCACCTGAGGTGACCTTAGAGTGCCCTCCATTCATTTCCTATGGACTCAGTCTAACTCTCCCAATAACTGTGACTTGCCTGAGCCTAACCCTTACACTCACTGCAATGTAAACCACACACACACACACACACAGAGACACTGGCACACCCATCCAACAACACACGCACACAGAGACACATTAACACACACACACACAGAGACACATTAACACATACGCACACAGAGACACATTAACACATACGCACACACTGAACAATACGAGTTTGATGCCGCATTTCTGACTTGCTTTGGCCTTTCTTCCAGTGTGACGGGTTCGGGTCTGGTGGCCAGCAGCATGCACATATCAAAATTTCCGTGGGAATTTTCTAGTTGTTTCTTCTTGTTGCTGTTGACGAGTGCAACATGAAAGGTTTGTGTAGTGATGTCAGCCTGTGGGCGTTCCCTGATGTGAAAAGGTTAAAAAGGAAGCAGACGCAGAGTTTCAGCTCAGTGAGGACGGACTCAGTCTCACTGCAGGTGAACAGGTGAACGTTAGGATTCACACAGTGTCAGAAACTAACTGGGGGTCTCATGTATTTAATCTAAGCTCATTGTATTGTATGGACTGTTATGAACAGAGTTGTAATCCTGGGGCTTAGTCCCAGTCGATTTCTTGATCATCTGCTTTGTGTCATTTCTCTGAATTGTGTTTAGGTGAGGAGGATCATGATGAACTCCACACAGGTCTCATATTTTACACTGGCTGCCTACTCTGACACTGGGCTTTTAAAATACTTCTTTTTCATGATTATCATGTCTTTATATGTTTTTATATTTGTTGCTAATGTTTTACTGATTGTTATTATCTGTGTGAACAGAAGTTTACATGAGCCCATGTACCTGTTTCTGTGCAGCCTGTTTGTAAATGAACTGTATGGTAGTACAGGGCTGTTTCCATTCCTTCTGGTTCAGATCCTCTCTGACGTTCACACTGTTTCTGTTCCTTTTTGTTTCCTGCAGATTTTCTGTTTGTACTCTTACGCTTGTATAGAATTTTTTAACTTAGCTGTCATGTCTTATGACAGATACCTTGCCATCTGCTCTCCTTTGCAGTACAGTGTACGTATGGCACACAGCAAGATAACAGTACTTATTACTCTGACATGGATATATGCTTCTTTGTTATGCTTTATTCCATTAACGCGGAGTGCCTCTTTACAGCTGTGTGGGAACATCATTCACAAAGTTTACTGTGACAACTACTCCATCGTCAAATTGGCCTGCTATGACACCACGATCATTAACATCTATGGACTCATTGTCACTTCTCTCATAGTTTTATGTCCTCTGACACTAATCTTGTTCACTTACATGAAGATCCTTAAAGTGTGTTTTTCTGGCTCCAGACAGACCAGACAGAAAGCCATCAGCACCTGCACACCTCACCTGGCCTCTCTGCTCAACTTCTCTGTTGGCGTGAGCTTTGAAATAGTACAGAACAGGTTTAACATGAGCAGCGTGCCGAGGATGTTGCGTATTTTCTTATCCTTGTACTTTTTCACATGCCAGCCGATCTTGAACCCCGTGATGTATGGCCTGAAAATGTCCAAAATCCGTGTCATATGTAAGAGTCTCATATCAAATGTAGACTATTAAATTTAAGTTCTCTTACACGTCTTCTTACTTGTATTTAGTCAGACTGTTGTAAAATTTTAATATAGAACTGTGCATTATGTGTTGAGTATCCAAATCACTTGCAAAAATAAGATTTTTGCTTGAATGCGGACGTCTAACGTTTATCCCCAAAGGCTCGCTGATGTATCCTCGATTTGTTGTGCTGTATCAACACTTGTCTGTTCAATTTTCACACAGGATTAGTAGGATGCACATGTGCTTGTTTGCGTGGTTGTGTATTTGCCTCTGAAAGAAACGACTTTGACCCACTTCACATCTCAGTCTTGTCTTATTTCCTCCTGGGCCTTCTGGGTACAACCACAGTAGCAGGGACAGACCAAGTCGCCCCGAACACGTGAACCTCTGTGCGGTTTTGTGTTTGAATACGTTGACAGTCGACATCACAAACTGCTTCCTCAGCAAATACAGTCAAAACACCTGAGCTACTGTCCCTACATGTCACAAACAGAGTCAGCGACAGGGCCAAACCCTGGAGGAACCTCTCCCCACACAAAATGATCTTGTCTTCCAGTCAATAATGTGGACACAGCTCTTAATGCGGTGACACAAGGACTGAATGTGGTGTATTTGTGCCCCCCTGTACCCCATGATGACCCCATGTGGTACTGTGTGGGACACAGCCGCAGTCCTTCCTCCACAACACATGTTGAATTGGACAGACAAACTCCCATGACCTGTGAACTGAGGCAGACTTTGTGACACCTTTAGTTGTTTCTTCTTGTTGCTGTTGATGAGAGCAATGTGCTACGTTTGTGTAGTGATGTCAGCCTGTGGGCGTCCCCTCATGTGAAAAGGTAAAATGAAGCAGATGCAGAGTTTCAGCTCAGTGAGGACGGACTCACAGTCTCACTGCAGGTGAACAGGTGAACGTTAGGATTCACACAGTGTCAGAAACTAACTGGGGGTCTCATGCATTTAATCTAAGCTCATTATATTATATGGACTGTTATGAATGGAATTGTAATCCTGGGGTTTAGTCCCAGTCGATTTCTTGATCATCTGCTTTGTGTCATTTCTCTGAATTGTGTTTAGGTGAGGAGGATCATGATGAACTCCACACAGGTCTCATATTTTACACTGGCTGCCTACTCTGACACTGGGCTTTTAAAATACTTCTTTTTCATGATTATCATGTCTTTATATGGTTTTATAGTTGTCGCTAATGTTTTCCTGATATTTATCATCTGTGTGAACAGAAGTTTACATGAGCCAATGTACCTGTTTCTGTGCAGCCTGTTTGTAAATGAACTGTATGGTAGTAAAGGGCTGTTTCCATTCCTTCTGGTTCAGATCCTCTCTGACGTTCACACTGTTTCTGTTCCTTTTTGTTTCCTGCAGATTTATTGTGTACACTCGTACGGAGCAGTAGAATATTTAAACTTAGCGGTCATATCCTATGACAGATACCTCGCCATCTGTTGTCCTCTGCAGTACAACACACGTATGACATTGAACAAGATTACCGTGCTTATTGCTGTAACATGGTTGTATCCGCTGCTTGCATGTACCATTGTGTTTCTTAGTTCCTCATTCCAGCTGTGTGGCAACGTCATCAGCAAAGTGTACTGTGACAACTACTCCATCGTTAAGCTGGCCTGCTCTGACACCAGTGCAATTAAAATTTACGGAGTCGTGGTCAGTTTCGGCACAGTCCTTGTTCCTTTCATTTTAATCTCTTACACTTACATAAAAATCCTTAAAATCTGTTTTTCTGGCTCCAGACAGACCAGACAGAAAGCCGTCAGCACCTGCACACCTCACCTGGCCTCTCTGCTCAACTTCTCTTTCGGGGCTTGCTTTGAAATGGTACAGAACAGGTTTGAAAGTGATAGTGTACATAACATGTTGCGCATATTTTTATCCTTGTACTTTCTTTCATGCCCACCGCTCGTCAATCCCGTCATGTATGGCCTGAATCTGTCCAAAATCCGCGTCACGTGCAAAGGGCTGATTTCAAATGTGCACTATTAATATTTGCAGTCATCTCAACGGAGTTGCCTCTTTTGTTCTATGTAACCAGATCTGTTGTTTTTTTTTTTGTGCATTGTGTCATGTATTAAAAATACGTTTGATGATACTTTATTTACCCTTGAGAAAAAGTGGTTACTGCACAGTAGGAATGTCCTGGGTTTGACTCCACAAAAGAATTAAGGAAGCTCGCTGGAATCGCTGGAAAGGCTTAATACGGCTTTGAAAGTCACACTAAGTTATTTACTTTAACTTCTTAACACGGTTTCTGTGTGTTTGTTTCCTAATCAGAGAGCGAGCTGAGATAGTTTGTACTTGTGTGGTTGCTGCAGCAACTCAAGCTGAAAACATAACATCATCCTTTCTGTTGCATCACTACACAGGAGTGTAAACACCCAGAGCGACGGCCTTATTGCCTCCGGAGCGTCCGAGCGTCCACGCTGACTCTGGCCTCTGTGGGCTCACAGACGTAAATACCTGCTGATAAAGAGCGGTGGTCTGCTGGGGGCTCATTACTGTGAAATGATGAAATCACCAGAACCTCCACTGACGCTCCCTGCCCACCTTACATCACACTGTGGCTCAAAACATGCAACGCTGATGAAATGACCCACAAAGGAATGAATTGTGAATTTAAGATAAAATCTAAATTAAAGAAAAAATTGTAAGTAATGCGCTAATTTTCTGAGAGACACAAAAGACACATCATGTGTTTACATAATACTTATGTAACGCAGATCGCTAGCTAGCTAGTTAGCTAACACCTAGATAGATAGATAGATAGATAGATAGATAGATAGGCGAGAGACACGTTCTTATGTACTGCCTAAATAAACAGCTGGAGTGTGTTCACTGCCCTTTTAAAAAGTTATAGCATCATAGCTCAGATACCTGCAGCTGCCCTGAAGGCCCCAGTTTGTCAAAACATGTACAACATTGATGAAATTACCCGCAAAGGAATAAATTACCTTAGAAAAAATTGTAGTAGTAATGCGCTAATTTAGTCTAGATAAAGTCTAGTCTAGTTTAGTCTAAATAAACAGCTGGAGCGTGTTCACTGCTCTTTTAAGAAGTAATAGCATCGTAGCTCACATGCCTTAAGCTGATTTTTTCAAACAGGCAAGGTGGGCAACCGTCCTGGGGCCCCAGACCTTTGCGGGCCCTGAAGGCCCCAGTTTGTCCCTGCTGATGTCAGGATGCCTGCGAGGTTTTATTTCGGTGGGTTTCGGCTGTTACTGTTGCTTCATTCCCACTGCCTCGCAGGTTCTCCTCTCCTCAGTAGGCCGGCGAATGTTTGGGCGTCTGTGCCTGTGATCTCGAACCAGAACTCGTCCTCTGCTTCCCCTTTCCTCAGCACCATAGATCTTACGTGGGCTGGTTTTCGAAGCGCATCCAGGCCCGCTCCGCTCCACAGGCTTTTCGGGCTCCTGCAGAATCCCCCTGCAGCCTGGGACTGGTTCTGTGGTGAGTGTGAGGCCATCCATGAATGCTCTGAGGGCGCCCTGATGTTGAGCAGGATTTGTTTTGGACCCTCTTTGCTCTGTGAGCATGTTCATAGCTCGGTACAGTGCACCCAGTAATGAAGCCAATGAAATTGTAGCTTTGTGTGTGAACACTGTGAACGGCAGCAGGGGGAGCTGAATGTGACAATGAACGACTTTCTTATTCTTTGTCTCTGCATGATCTGCTGCTGCACTGATTTTCACTTCATCGCGACATGATGAGGGGCCTCTTTTCTCCATCACTGAGTGAAACTGAGTGAATTTAAGAAATTATTTGTCACTTTGAGGGAACAAATTACAAATCTGTTGACACAAATCAGCAACACTTTTCCTGTTCAGTCATCCAGGCCCAGGTTTGTCCTTCCTGCCTTACTTTTTGTTTTTGATTGATTGACTTTGAGTTTTTGATTATGTTTTTTTTTCATTTAATTGCAGTTTTGCAGCCAATGACAGTGCCAGACAGAGAGTATTAAAGTGCAGAGTCAGCGGTTCTGCAGGGACAGATGTGGAGGGATGGAGGGGAGGAGAGTCAATGGCTGATCCCACACACCAACAAGTAAGGCCTGCTGGTTTCATCTGTCCTGATCATTTCACCTTTAATGAATGTCACATTTTAAACTGTCTTTGATGGGACCTGGAGGAGAAATGAGGCGTCATGTGCTGATGAGCTGTCGGCACTGGAAAATGGTTTTGCATTTTTTTTTTCAGCGATGTATGTTTTCCTAACTTTCTCCTTTGTTGCTCATCAGATTTCCTTCTGACATGAAAAATGGTAAATGGACTGTATGCACATATATTTTTGATTTTAAAGTATTTTACACACTGTTGGTTTCATTGATTTATAAGAAGGTAATATATTTTACAAGATAATCTGGTAATTAGATTGACTATTGTTGAAAAATTTATAAATATAGTGCAGTAAAAAGTATATTTCATTCTGACATGTATGAGTAGGATGTAACATAAAATGTAAATAATCAAATAAAGCACAAGTACATTACTGGAGCAAATTTATTTTGATAATTTCCATCATTACAGAAGCCCGACAGCACAGGGGCCACACGTTCTGAGTAAGATTGTGCGGTTTGTTGTGTGTTTTTTTTGTATTACAGTTTGTGGTGAAGGCTGGTCATGGTTCTTCTTCTACTTCTTTAATATGTAAACAACCACTGAGCCCTTCTGTGTGTGTGTGTTGGCGTATGCGTGGGTATAATTACATATTTTTAGGGTTTATAATGTGTGTACATACAGTATATATGTTTGTGTATGTTTATATGTTTGCCAATTCATTCATCTTAAATGCTTTTGTCATCTCCCATCAGTTGTGTTACAATTAAAAATGATTTTCTCCTTTTTTTCATTTGTTCATCCTTTGTTTTCTTGTCTGATATGGCGGCAGATTGAGTCTTTGAGGAAGTGAGTAATCTTTTAAAAATGCGTGTCCCTCCTTTCAGGCCGACTGAGCCGACACCTCGGGCGGTGAGGTCGGAGGAGGCGGCGAGGATGGAGCCGCCGACGGAGAACGTTTCCTCGCACAGACACTTCATCCTGGGCGGCTTCGGCGAGCTCGGAGCACTGAGGCCCTTCCTCTTCCTTCCTTACTTCGCCGTGTTCGTCGTGTCGCTGTCGGCCAACTCGCTGCTGCTGCACGTCATCATCTCGCACAGAAGCCTCCACTCCCCGATGTACATCCTGATTGCCAGCATGGCGTGCGCGGACCTCAGCCTCCCGCTGATCTTCATCCCCAACATGCTGCTGAGCTTCCTGTTTGACTGGAGGGAAATCTCTCTGATTGGCTGCCTGGTTCAGATGTACTTCGTCCACCTCTTTGGAGCTTTTCAGTCTACTCTGCTGCTGTGGATGGCGCTGGACCGCTACTTTGCCATCTGCACGCCGCTCTACTACCACGAGTGCATGGCCCTTCCCAGGTTTCTCAAGTTCGTCGTTCCTCTCGTGATCAGAAACGTCCTCATGGTCACGCTGGTGGTGGCGCTGGCAGGGAAGTTGTCGTTCTGCTCCGGCAATGCGATGAATCACTGTTTCTGCGAGCACATGGCCGTAGTGGAGCTGGCGTGTGGAAACACTGCCGTTAACAACCTGATGGGGCTGCTGGCGGTGTTTCTCATCCCCGTCGCCGACTTCATCATCATCACCGTCTCTTACGTTGTCATATTCACCTCCGTGTTGATTTCTGGGAAGTCTGGCGTCAAAGCCCTTCACACCTGCGTCACTCACATCGTGGTCATCACCGTCAGCCTGGCCATCATACTCGTGGCCTTCCTGTCCTATCGGATCAGAAACGGTCTCCCCGCAGCCGTTCGGATCTTCTTCAGCACCATGTACCTATTCTTTCCGAGCTGCTTCAACCCGATCATCTATGGGATCAAAACCGCAGAGATACGACAGCAGATCCTGAAGGCCCTACCGCACTGTCACGTTCTTCCAGCTATTCCCTATTCTTAAGAGATTATTTTATATAAAATGTCTATAAGAGGAAGAATTCACATTAAAGGCAAGGTTAGGATAAACACATCCCAAATACTTCCATATCGTATTGTGAAACCTTTTTACGTCTGCAGAAATTCAAAGTTATCGCATTAAACCAAGAAACATACAAAAAACAACTTTTCATGTTAGAGAGACAAATGTTCCTTTATTTAAGTGAAATATGTATGTATATAAACAGGAAATGTTGTCACCATCAGATGAGAGATAACTAATCTGTTTCCACTTTCTGACACCTTTGTTCTTGTTATAACACTTATTGTAAACGACTGTTTCCACAAATGTCATCAAATGGGGAAAAAAAAGTTTCAGCAAACGAGTTCTCAGCTGTTAGATGTATGTAACATCATGTATACAACAAATAAACAACAACGAGTGGCACACAGAGTTTAATGTGTGCTTCCATCACTAGGTGTCAGTGTGCTGCCACACATTCCAGTCCGCCCAAACACAACTCTCCACCCACAACTCTCCACCCACACCTCTCCACCCACGCCACTAACGGCGTCCATGAACCTCTGAGGAAAACAGGTCCTTCCTCCTCCGATTTTCTGCTTTAATACTGTACATTTATACAGTACTAGGCTGCAAGATCATTTTCATGTGGAAAAAAACCCTTAACTCATTTAAGTTTTAATATTCAGGTTGAAATTTTCCAGCTTCAGCAGATGAATGTTTATTGGCCCTGTCATGTCCAGCTGCACAGACCAGATTCATTTGAAAATACTCCAGTATTCATAATGTAAACACTTGATTTATAATACTCGATTACAAGTACTTGCACATTCATACTTAAATTATAGTAAATACTGTATGTATGACCAGCAAAATGCACTTGAAAGTATCAAAAGTAACAGCAGTCATTTATACAGAACGGGTCATTTTAGAGTGTTTATATTTCTGTTGATGCATTTACATGCAAGCAGCCTTTTAATGGTCAAATTAGTCCTAAAGTAGTATATGTGTTGGGGCCTTCTACTCACACACACACACACACACACACACACACACACACACACACACACACACACACACACACACACACACACACACACACACACACACACACACACACACACACACACGCAGCGTGTTGGCTCCAGGCATCATGTCATCTCACTTGAGAGCTTTTTGAGTGCTATTACAACAATACAGCAATTTTCAGTTCCATCCGTGGAGAAGAGACACATTATATGACAAACGCGACCCCATCTAATTACAGCTGTAGCTCTGTGAGTCCCACCAGTCTGACTGAAAAGACTAATTAAGCAGAGCGGATAATTAATCCCAGCATCCTTCTCAGAGGAAATGAAACACTCCTGATTTGACCTCGGGGCCAATTAGCGCCGTGGAGCGACAACAACAAACATCCATCTGAAATTCCTGAAGGAATGAGCAGCGGAAAAATTACATTTTACAGTTGAAACCTCAGAGGAAACATGTTCCTTTCTCAAGTTTGCTGACAGTACTCGAGCAGGAGATGGTATCAGGATGCAAAACGCCTGAATCTGAGTGAGAAAACTGCTGTGGATAATACATGCACTTAACATTTATTACACACAGACACTGCTTTAAATCATTATCAAATGGAAACAGAAGAAATAGATGCAAATCAAACAAAAGCAAAGGAGCAAAACAAATATTAGTGTTTTCATATCGCTAGATCATTCGTGATGTTTTTCTGTGAGATGAATCAGACAAATCAAGACGCCGTGCTTTGTCACCACCTATAATTTTGTGATTTTGTGAAATAATGAGAAAGTTTTGTGGCACAACAACACAAAGTGATACAAAGTGAACAAAATACATGGTTAAATAAAACTGCAATTAATGGTTCTTTTCATTACCAATTAATCTGCCAGGTGTTTTCTCAGTTAAACAAGTAATGTTTGGAGAGACCGTAAAAAATGTATAGAAAGAAAAATAAAACATGTTGAGCACAGTTTCCAGGAGGGATGTTCTTGATAATGACAAAAATAAATAAATAAAAAAGTTTAATCAGCCAAGAGGTTGATTAAACACATGAGTATCTTTCCTCTAATTGGCCCGGGGATGTTTTAATTGGTTTACAGTGGTTTGAACCAATCATTGCTCCAGCATTTGGGACCCGTCTTCCTGTGGGACGTTTGGACTTTGGCTACAAAATGAACAGAGAGACTTGGGTCCATCCTGAAGACCAGCTGATGACCCACCGCAGGTAGGACAGTTTACAGCTGCTTCTGTAATTTAATCTTTAATCACAGTAAACGGTTTTGAATTGAAGTTTTCTATGTTTCTGAGTTTTCTTTCTATGAAGTTTTTTATGAGAACATCAGAGTACTCAAAATATACAAATAGACTTTCTGACCTGTCATCTGACCGGTTCCTTCATTTTCCCGTATTATTTTTAGTTTCTTTAATATTTCAATATTTAAATACTTGCACTACATTTCACAAGTTACTTGATACTTGCAGATTAAGTGACCAAGTGCATTTGGCTGATGAGAGTGAATGCAGACCTTCAGTAACTGAGTGTTTGACACGGTGGTGTTATTACATTTACTTAAATAAAGCGTCTGAATTGTTCTTCTGCACTTGTTTATTGTTTGAAAGCAGACAGAGTGAGGCCTTTTGGTTTCCCCTGTTCTATGTGTATTTCATCATGTTTTAATAGTTTATGTCTTAATTCAGTGTAATGTACATTTCCACAACACTAATTTCATTAACACACACACTGTGTCACATTCAGCATCATTTCTTTTTAACAAATATACGTCCACAAATTATTTCTCTTTGTTCTACTTGGTTGTTTTTTCATCAATATAACACAAAAAAATGCATGACAATGTAGAAATGACCGTAATAATAAGAACAGTAACTGTTTCATGCATAACAATAATAAACTTTGTGTGTATATGGATACCTGTTGATATGTAGTTATGGTAATGGTACGTAAGCTTTATTTTATTTCTGCAATTTACTTTTGTGTTGTTTGTGTCTGTGTGTATCATATATACAGGGAACTGGTTTTAATGTTGTGGCTGATTGGTGCATATTTTGTTTGCAATTTTCTCATTATACATATAATAACAATATATGATATGTTTGTCATATCATCAATATATAAGTAAAGAACAGAACTTAGCAAAGTATTTCAAAGAGAAACTTTACATGATATCTAAATGTGAGTTGACTTGTGCACTGTATATGTGATGAATACAAAGGGACTGCATGGGTCTCCATTGACTTTCAAACAAAATAAGCTTTGATTACTTATGAAGAGAAATGTCAGTTGATTGCAGCTCAATAGTGATTACTATGAAATATGGTGTTTTCAATACCAGAGATGTAAATTAAATACATGTATATTGGTAGTGTCCTATAAAGTATCTCAAAAAATATTTTGGGATATATTGAATTGTTTTGATGTTCAGAGGAAACTTCATACACATATATTGATGTATAATCGGTGTACTGTATTCATCTCTCCTCTCAAAACTGGGTAAAGCAAATGAACCTCCACCCCGAGAATCTCCAGTGTTGCTAATATTGTGTGATTGTGTGTGTCAAATTTGCGATTATTGATATTTTAAATGTTTTCTATCTGAATGTCAGAGATGGAAACAGTTTTTTAATGACTTTGAACTATTTTTAATTTGTCTACATTTTGGCTTTACTGTTGAACTTGCTGAGCCTGATTCAGGTTGATCCACACAAATTTGAACGAATCACTCACAAGAATTTGAGACCATCTCGCCTCTGACTATCACTTTTTTCCTCTCATCACAGCTGCAGCAGACACAGCGAGTCTCTACACTCTCCTGTCATGTGGACCAGCCTGACATATGGAGTTCTTCTGGTAAAACATCGGGGAACTGTTCCCGTGTGAACCACCACTGCTCGGGTGAAGCCGCCACCATGTTGGAGTCTTCACAGGGCAGGAACTTCTCCCACAGCACCTTTGTGTTCAGAGGTTTCCCTGAGCTGCAGGGATACCGCTGGCTGCTGGTCACAACCATCTCTGCCTCCTTTCTGTTGGTGTTGCTGGGAAACTTTGTGCTGGTTCACGTCATCCGCAGCGTGGAGAGTCTGCACAGCCCCATGTACCTCCTCATCTGCACGCTCTGCGTCGTCGACATCCTGGTGGTGACTGCCATCATCCCCAACATGCTCCTCGGCCTCCTGTTGGACTGGGATGAGATCTCACTGGCTGGCTGCCTGACTCAGATGTTTTTCACACACTTCCTGTCCTCAGTGGAGGATCGCTATGGAGTGTTTATGGAAAGCTGTTCTTTGATGATTTCGAGCGTTTTTAGGACATTTTATTTTTTTGACACTTTTGTCATTTTTACGACATATTATAGTAAGGCGGGGTTTTTTTTTTCGCCTTTTGGTGATATTCCAAAAAATTTCATTTTTTTGCACTTTTGACACACCTTATGCTATGGAGTGTTTATGGAAAGCTGTTCTTTGATGATTTTGAGCGTTTTTAGGACATTTTATTTTTTTTTTTTGTCATTTTTGTCATTTTTACGACATATATATATAGTAAGTAGGTTTTTTTCAAGTTTTGGTGATATTCAAAAATTTCATTTTTTTTGCTTTTGACACACCTTATGCTATGGAGTGTTTATGGAAAGCTGTTCTTTGATGATTTTGAGCATTTTAGGACATTTTATTTTTTTTTGACATTTTTGTCATTTTTGTCATTTTTTTTTGCACTTTTGACATATTATAGTAAGGCGGGGTTTTTTTTTTAACATTTTATTTTTTTTTTGGTGATATTCCAAAATTTCATTTTTTGCACTTTTGACACACCTTATGCTATGGAGTGTTTATGGAAAGCTGTTCTTTGATGATTTTGAGCGTTTTTAGGACATTTTATTTTTTTGACATTTTTGTCATTTTTACGAAATATTATAGTAAGGCGGGGGGTTTTTCGGGTTTTGGTGATATTCCAAAAATTTCATTTTTTTGCACTTTTGACACACCTTATGCTATGGAGTGTTTATGGAAAGCTGTTCTTTGATGATTTTGAGCGTTTTTAGGACATTTTATTTTTTTGACATTTTTGTCATTTTTGTCATTTTTACGACATATTATAGTAAGGCGGGGTTTTTCACGTTTTGGTGATATTTCAAAAATTTCATTTTTTTGCACTTTTGACACACCTTATGCTATGGAGTGTTTATGGAAAGCTGTTCTTTGATGATTTTGAGCGTTTTTAGGACATTTTATTTTTTTGACATTTTTGTCATTTTTGTCATTTTTACGACATATTATAGTAAGGCGGGGTTTTTTTCAAGTTTTGGTGATATTCCAAAAATTTCATTTTTTTGCACTTTTGACACACCTTATGCTATGGAGTGTTTATGGAAAGCTGTTCTTTGATGATTTTGAGCGTTTTTAGGACATTTTATTTTTTTGACATTTTTGTCATTTTTACGAAATATTATAGTAAGGCGGGTTTTTTTCGCGTTTTGGTGATATTCCAAAAATTTTCATTTTTTGCACTTTTGACACACCTTATGCTATGGAGTGTTTATGGAAAGCTGTTCTTTGATGATTTTGAGCGTTTTTTAGACATTTTATTTTTTTGACATTTTTGTCATTTTTTTTGCATTTTTACACACCTTATGCTATGGAGTATTTTGAGCGTTTTTTAGTAATTTTTTGACATTTTTCATCGCTTTATAGTAAGGCGGTTTTGGTGATATTCCAAAATTTCATTTTTTTGCACTTTTGACACACCTTATGCTATGGAGTGTTTATGGAAAGCTGTTCTTTGATGATTTTGAGCGTTTTTAGGACATTTTATTTTTTTGACATTTTTGTCATTTTTGTCATTTTTACGAAATATTATAGTAAGGCGGGGTTTTTTCACCGTTTGGGTGATATTCCAAAAATTTCATTTTTTTGCACTTTTGACACACCTTATGCTATGGAGTGTTTATGGAAAGCTGTTCTTTGATGATTTTGAGCGTTTTTAGGACATTTTATTTTTTTGACATTTTTGTCATTTTTGTCATTTTTACGTATAGTATAGTAAGGCGGGGTTTTTTTTCAAGTTTTGCTATGGTGATATTCAAAAATTTCATTTTTTGCACTTTTGACACACCTTATGCTATGGAGTGTTTATGGAAAGCTGTTCTTTGATGATTTTGAGCGTTTTTAGGACATTTTATTTTTTTGACATTTTTGTCATTTTTTGTCATTTTTACGATATTATAGTAAGGTGGGTTTTTTCACGTTTAGGTGATATTCAAAAAATTTCATTTTTTTTGCACTTTTGACACACCTTATGCTATGGAGTGTTTATGGAAAGCTGTTCTTTGATGATTTTGAGCGTTTTTAGGACATTTTATTTTTTTGACATTTTTGTCATTTTTGTCATTTTTACGACATATTATAGTAAGGCGGGGTTTTTTCACGTTTTGGTGATATTCCAAAAATTTCATTTTTTTGCACTTTTGACACACCTTATGCTATGGAGTGTTTATGGAAAGCTGTTCTTTGATGATTTTGAGCGTTTTTAGGACATTTTATTTTTTTGACATTTTTGTCATTTTGGAAATTGAGAGTGAAATAGAATGGGAATTATCCTTTAAATATGAAACACACCAGCTGAACAAGATCTGCATCTTAGCGAAATACTGTTTCAAGCTGTCAGAATGTTTTAAATGAGGAACTATCTGATCAAAGAATGAGTCAACAGCATTATGAAGATGACCAGACAGTTCACGTCAGTTGTTTTGCTACAGACACAGTTCAGCCAGTATAAAACACTGAGGTTCAAAACACAGCCACAGTCACCTCTCTGCAAGTTGATCTTCAGAGAAATGACGTGACAGCAGCAGCTGTGTATCGATGGAAGGAAGTCATTCTAATGATCAACATGAAAACATCAAACAACAAACACTTGTATGCCCCTTTAAAACCAGGGCCATCCTCTATGAAGTTTGATTATTCATGACATTAATAAATCATAAAGTATTGATGTATTTCATGCAAAGTAGGCCAGCAATACCTCTCAGCTGATTGGTGGCTCTCTGATAGATTAAGGTCCTCTCAGGAAGTTGGGATGTCCTGCAGATAACTCCTCCTCCGGTGGTTCTTCATGCTCTGCAGCTTCGTCTACACACAAGACTGACAAAAACCTCCATCAGCTGAAGTCTCTGGTGTGGCTGGAGGTGGTGATGGACTCCTCCAGATCAACCAAACTTGGCAGTGTTGTTGTTTATACAGACCCTCTGATAGGACACATCAAAACTAATCTCAACACGACGTTACTCCTGTTCGGTCCCTAATGGAAACACGTAGAACAAAGTGACATTTGAGGCATGCTACCGCCCGTCATTAAGATACAGTGACTACCGTTCAATGCTCCAGCCAGCCGGCATAGGAGTGGAGAGCTGCTCCGTCTGAAAACACAACTGATGTCTAGGCTGTGGTATTCTAGCTTTTTACACCCTGGCAGGATGCAGACAGAGGGCGAACATGAATGAGAACACAAACACAGCACCACCGAGAGTTTAAAGGGTGTCCAGACTGTGGTTAGACCTAAAGGTGACCTCCGTTAGCTCCACACTACAAACAGCAGCGAAACAACAACAGCAGCGGTGGCGGCAGTGGCAGTTGTCTCCTCTATCTGTCGTTCAGTTTGGGAGAATCCACCGGCTCTTCGTCTTCGTCCTTGTCGTCTTTTGCCCCGATCAGCCGCTGGCGGGCAAAGTCTTCAAAGATGATGTCATCGTCGCTAAAGATGGGAGTGAGGAAGGGAAAGGGTTATGGACGCTGAGTGACAACAAAACCACCATCAAAATACAAGTGAAGAGATAAACAGGACAGACATATCACACAATATATTCAACATTCTGTGAACACGCACACAACAAAGCTAGGTCATCAAAAACAGAAAAAGTCCTAACAATACAGATACAATACAATAAAGATGTTACAGTATAGTGAAGCATAAAATAAAAAAGCCAAGTCTGCACAGTGAGGCCTTAAAGTGTTGTACGAACTGTCATAGCACAGACAGGATGTAAGTAATGTCAAATTTTAATAAGTCATAGCATTTTCATTATATAACAGTTTATAATAAATTGTCATAGCATAGTAAGGCAGTAATACATCATGAAGATTTTATTCTATAGCAAGGCGTAGAAATATTTTTAAAATTCATAGCGTATTAGGGCAATAATCTGATACACATCATAATATAGCACATCATAAAAATGTCTGTGTGCATCACTCAATGCGGTGAACAAATAATTATCTGTTGTTTGTGGTTATACGCCCATGAAATAATAATGTGTGAGACGCAGAGCGGGCTCACGACTCATTTTCCGACGCTCTGCTGACAGCGGGACGATTTCCCAGCCTGCAGCCCATTTCCTGCAGCTCACACAGCAGCAGGCATTAAGACACATTAAGGCTGAGACTCAGGAGACGAGTCCATCACAGTTAATGCTCCGGCAGACGGAGAGGAAACCCTCTCCGCTGTCGGCGTTATTGACAAGGCCATAAACCAGAGCAGAGCCAATCGGATCACGGAGGAGAGAGCCAGCAGTTGGATGAGCTGATAAGAGGAGAGAGACGGGGAAACAGACGGGCGGGCGGAGAGACGGCTGCTTACTTTGTGTCAAACTCAATGAGGTTTGTGTCGATCGGAGCTTCATCTGGAGCTGAGAGAGAGAGAGAGAGGCAGAGAGACCATCAGTGGAAGCATCGCTGGGAGGAAGGACGTTTTCAGTGTTTAGTTACACTGAGATCTCCAGTCGGTCCTGCGTGAGCTTTGCAACCGATGTCGGGCATGTGCGTGAGGTTAAAACGTGTTGACGTCAACGCTCGGCCGTCGACTGCGCGGTCGATTTAAAGCGCCGACACGCCAACGCGACTCACCGTCTCTGTAGATGGATTCTTCCAATGGCTTCGGGTGCATTAACGTGAAGGGCAGCTCGACGGAGACGTCACTGAAACACAAGTCACTCGCTGTATTACGTCACAAAAACACGTCGTCAGAGACGTTTGTTCGGCGAGATGTTCAGGCGACCTTTGTAAATCTCAGTGTGCTCGTCGATGAGCTCGGTGACGTGACAGAACGTGAAAGGTTACCTCGCCGCCAGATCTCCCAGGAGCCTGAAATCAATAAACATTTAACACTGTCAGCTTCGCAGCAGCAGCAGAGTGTTTCTACTCATTTCTATCGACGTGCTCATTAACGTCACGGTGTTACGGACTTGTTAAAGGCCGACTCCCGTGTGATCTGAGCAGTTTTCTGTTCATCCCGTTGGTTCTTATTTGCTTACAATCACGAAATAAAACTGACTGCATGCTCAGTGGAAATGAACTTGAATAAAATTGTGACTTTTAAATGAGCCGCGGTGACGATCGGGGATGAAGAGCAACTGGAGACTGAAGCTGAGCTTTAAAGTCCAACTGAAGTTTGAATTCTCGTGACGAAGACGACCAGATGTGTTTTTAGACACATCTGTGGAAGTGCTGGGAATGAGACGACAGAATAAATTGACTGTTAATCTCATCTGACTCTTACTTTCATTTGGACTTTAAAGCTCCTCTCAGCTGATTCTGAGTTCAGAACAAAAAAGACGGTACTGACCCGCCTCTGGACACCACTAGCTTCACTTTGACTTTGTAAGACACGATGATACCGAGGATCTCCTTGTTGGCTCCTTCTCTCAACCTGCTCAGACAGAAATCGTTTAGCGGGGACCAGTCAGGCGTGTCTGAAGGCCTCGCGGGCGGCGCCGGACTCACAGGGTGCTGGAGGCCAGGTTGGTGTCCTCGTGCTTCAGCTTTCCATCCAGGGCGAGGCCTCGCTTCTCCCGGTTGTTGGCCAGGAAAGGAGTGAGGGTGAACACTTTGCAGAAAGTTGAACTGGGAGCGACGACGTCACTGAAGAGATTAAAAAAAAAAAAAAGACTTTCATTCATCTATTCATCGTCTTCTTTAGGCTGGAGTTTATCCATCATGTGGATGCATTGTGTTATTTTGTTTTGAATATTAAAGAAACACATTTTACAAAATACACTAGGTTTCTTTCCATTTCATGAATTACCATCAGTCTTACTCAGATAAAGGCTTTCCCTCTGAAACCACAACTCAGAACTCGTGGCTTCCAGATTGTTCGTTTTTGTTTTTTTTGTTTTTTTTAAGTGAGGCTGAGATTACACTCTTGCACCTACACTATTTGTTGTTCACTGTCCTCGATGGATAAGACATTTAATTGGTCCATCTGTCCAACAAAAGATTTTCTCAACAACAACTCTTCCGTTTGGAAGGAAATGTCCCGATCTTGGTTCCCAGTGGATGACATCAGGTCACGGCTCACGCTAAGACCAACGTAAAACACATTCAGTGAAGTTCCATCCATCCATTCAGCTTGTCAGTGGATACAAACCAGGACCCTCATAATGTAAGTATGACTGGAGCGAAACACAATTTAAAAAACATTAAGTACTGCAGTAGTAGTCACAATCAATTCAGGCTTACTCAGGCGGCTGAAAGTGGTTTTTACAGAGAGCAGGCCAACGCAACAGCAAAAACGCTGAAAATGAAAAGTGGACTAGGGGTCCGATCCAGGCAGGAAGACGTCCCACCTGTCAGGAACCACAGATCCAGAGAACAACTGCACACCAGGTCCAACAATGTGTCCTACTTCATCGGACGCAGACTGTTGGGGCCTCAGATTAACTGGATCATCATTGTGTTGAGGGAACAATCTCCCCCTGAGGTCAAAGTCTTCAAGCACTAGAGGACCTCTTGTTATCGTTGTAGACATCCAGAAAATCCTTAAGAAGTGACGTCATGAAGTTCTTCAATTGCTCAACGACCAACAATTTGACAATTGGGCGACTTCCTGGGCTGTGGAAGATCAGGCGATACAACCACCGCATGAATGTTTCCTGTTTCTAAGGTCTAGAGTGAACGTTGATGGTTCTGCCCGACCCAAACAAACCAAGTGAAGAAGGAAACTCACTCTGAATCTTCGGTGGCCACTGGACACTTGTACTGCGCCGTGTTGAACAGGCAGATGTCGGCGTACTGCCGCACTGTGGAAACACAAATCCCCGTTAAATGGCACCGCCACCGCACAGACACACAAACAGACGGGAGGCGGCACCTGAGATCTTCATCTTCTTCACCGTCTTGTTGGTGTTGTTGGTGACGTGGACGTTGACGCTGATCGGCTCCCCGTGGTAGTAGATCTGAGGGAGGACAGGAAGAAGGATCAGCCTGGCGTCCGGGGACACGGTGACGCCGCGCTCAGGTGTTACCTCCTTGTCCAGAGAGGCCTCCAGGTGAAGAGGTTTGTCCGACATCAGGAACTGTCTGGTGGTTTCCGCTGTGGGTTGAGGACCCGGTTTCTCCGGAGCGTACTGCACCTTCCTGATCACCAGACGCACCGAGTTCCTGCAACAGCGAGGCCACGCGATTACCTGCAGTGACACTTACTGAATCTCTGCACGTGCATATTGATTTCATGACTATAGAGATATTTAAATTGTGTGCGGGTGTTGTGATGTGGGATTGTTGCGGTTTACTCGCTGCAGCCTGCAGCAGCAGCCCTCCCCATCTGCAGGAAGCTGCTAATGTACGACTCATTTCACGTTCATTCATAATTCATGTCTTTCTTCTGTCCGCTGACTCACTTTTACCTTTTATGGATCTTTTCTTCAACATTTTCTGCACAGAAAGCTTTCACCTCGAAGTCGACTCCGCAGGCCTAAGGACGCACAAGAGCGAGGAAAAACGTTTTGAATTGTTGATATGTTGATTCATTTAAATAGTTTTTCAGTGAGGAGGTGTGACCAGGCTGCGCAGAGACGCCACCTGCAGCGAGAGCGAAGTGTAAACGACAGAGAAGAAGAAGTAAATCAAAGAAAGAAGTCAGCATCTTCACCTTCCCAGTGTCCTCTGGTCCGGGCTGCAGGGTGACGGAGCACGGCAGGTTCAGAGGGATCTGGGAACACACGAAGGGAAAACGTTGCCAAAGTCTGAAAAGAGAACTGCTGATATTTCTTTCAGACAGATTTCAGGATCCAACACTCGATTATTCAAGCACAGAATGGAGCGATTTTATTGTATCAATCATCTGCTAATGTTCTGGTATCCTCACATCAGTGTGACCGACTGCCACACACTAAAATGAATCCAGTTCACAGCGTCCACATCAATAAACCATTTTACAAATATAATGTGTGTCAGGGTCTTCCTGCCACCCCCACTATCCCCACCCCAACAAAAACATTTTTAACCTCCTGTCCAGAGACCTGATCATTTCATTCACCTTCAGGTCGACATGTGGCACCTCGATGCAGATAATTCAGAGGTAATTCCAACGTAATCTCATTTGAGTGTACACTTTCATATGTTGGCCACGCGTACCCCTCTACTGTGAAGTGGCGAGGGGTTGTACCTCAAACGTGAAGGGGTAGGCATGTTCTCCCAGCTTTTTAATCAGGCGTTCCTGAAGGCGAGTCAGGCTCTTCTTCTCCTCGGGCAGCGGGGGAAACGCCTGGACGTTAGCCACAAACAGGTCCTTCCGAAACGTTAGCCCGAGGACGTCCAAGTCCTCGCGGCCGTAACGGAACGCGCAGGTCAGCGTCACGAAGACTGGTGAAGAAAAAACACGCAGTCATACCCTGTTAGAGGACCGGTACGTGGCATTTCTCCCCCTGATTTCAGTCTTCGTGCTAAGCTACGCTAAACACGTTCTGGATTTACTGCACGATCGGCGGACGGGGCCTGAGGTTCGGTTTTCTCACCTTTCCTCTCCTTCAGGTACTCCGGGTCGATCAGGACGACGCCATCTGCAAGAAAACGCAACAGAAAGTCATCAAACGTTTCGGTTCAGGAAATTATTTTAAAATTCATATTTAGAAATTAGTGAAAACTGATCTCACCGACAGGCTCCACCAAGTCCACGTGGTCCACGAAGTCCCTCTTCCCCAGATAGACCGTGAGCTGAGGGAGGAACAGAATCCGTCAGAACCAGTCTGTGGGTAGGTCCAGTGTCCACATGCTCATGTCCACACTCACCTTTCCATTGGGACTGGCTTTCTTAAACACCCTGAAAATAAACAGAGACAGCAACAGGTCAGTGAGGTTCGTCCTGTGTCGACCTTTGAACTCTACAGAGGAACTGTTTCCTGTCGCTCAAAGATCTCCTCAAACGTTTGCTCAGGTTTGAACAACGTTGCTACGTTCAACAAATTTCCAGTTAATGCAAACAGTCGAAACTTCATGGGCGGGCAGAGATACTTGGATCAGATTTCCTGTGAGGGAAGTCCTTCTGTCAGTCACCATCATCATCATCATCATCATCAGAGCCTCCATCCAATACTGTCTGACATCATTACCCCCCCAGCCCCACCCCACCCCCGCTCTGTGTTAATGTTGTCATAAATTAGCTGCTGTGGCTCCATTAGCTTTCAGCTCACTCCCGAATGGACCTTCATCAATCAGCGGCGTCGGGACGCGGTTTCACCGGAAGCTGCTGGGACTTCTGCTCGCTCAGCACCAGATTATCCGCTCGCCGTCATCTCTGCAATTAGTGCAATTAAGTCCGAGCACAGAACATCTCTGCAACCTCAAGTCACGAATCAGAAAAATAAAAATCTCGACTGTACGGCGATGATCATAAAACAGGAAGTCCAACAAACGTCCTGTCACAGCGAACCGAATGAACTGACAGTTTGAAGACTTTAATTTGGATGCAAGGATAAAATAATCTTTTCCACATGTATTTGGAAGTATAGAAGTAATCTGGGGTGGGGGGGGGGAACCACGTGACAACTTCATCTGACAGAAAGACTTTGCAGCTCTGTTTGGGTCTCTCGCATTTTCAGGACCTTGAGAGGAGACGCTGAAAGCTTCGCTCAGAGTCACTGGCGAGAGTCCAGCCACAGAAAGAGAGAGAGATAAACCAAGAGATGGTGTGACGGAGGGAGGAGAGAAACACTGTAAACAAGATTAAAGATTCATTCAGATTGGAAAGATGAAGTTATGGAGGACGGGATCGCCAGGAGCTGAACCGCCGAGTGGAGACTAAAAACTCACAGATGAGATCTTGTTTGGTCACGACAACGCCGACACACAAAAAGACACAACAAAAATAATATTTTCAGTATATTAATCTGTATGTTAATCTGTATATATGTTGCACTCCACTGTCTAATGCTTTACATATTGTAAAATACGCCATCACTTAAATGATTTTTTTCTTTGCACTCCTGATTAGATGCTAACTGCCTTTCACTCCATTTCCTCTGTACCATAACAACAAAGTTTAATCTAATCTAATCTTATTTCATCTCACTTAATTTGATCTAATCTTATTTCATCTCATCTAATTGGGTTAAAGTCAATATAATATAATCTCTGTTAGTAATGTTCCTTGGCTTCTCTGAAGGCCCATCCTCCTCATCAACTCTCATCTCCTCATCTAATCCCACTCAGTAACGTTCTCCGAGGTTCTCTGAAGAACCAGCCGTCTCATCACGTCATCTCCTAATCTAATCTAATCTAATCTAATCTAATTTAATCCCTGTCAATAACGTTCTCTGAGGTTCTCTGAAGAACTAGCCATCTCATCAAATGTCATCTCCTCTAATCTAATCTAATCTAATCCCTGTCAGTAATGTTCTCCAAGGTTCTTGCAAGAACCAGCCATCTCATCAAATGTCATCTCCTAATCTAATTTAATCTAATCTAATCCCTGTCAATAATGTTCTCAGAGGTTCTCTGAAGAACTAGCCGTCTCATCAAATCTCATCTCCTAATCTAATCTAATATAATATAATATAATCGCTGTCAGTAATGTTCTCCAACGTTCTCTGAAGAATCAGCCATCTCATCAAATCTAATCTAATCTAATCCCTGTCAGTAATGTTCTCTTTATTTAGTGAGAATAAGGCAGGCAGCGCATACATCATGAGGAGAGTCAGTCATGACATCTGACACCAGCAGGTAAACAACACCCGTAACCATGGTAACGCCACAAACAAAGATGGTGGCAGCTGGACACTGCAAACACTGAGGAGACATGAAAAAGTTTGACAGATGAAAACTACACGTGGCGACTGAATCTCGCCTCCGACAGCACGGTGAGCTTCAGCGGCGTGCCTCCGCTCATCTGATCGATCGGGAGAGAACACCGCCTGACTGATCAATATCTGATTGTTGTGTCAGCTCGCTGCAACGGGAGATGACTGAAGACTCCCCCGACACAGAAAGCACGGCAGAGAGACTCACGCCCGAAAACCACCGATCTCACACCAGACGCCAACAAAGCCAGGGGTGTCCTGGGGGACGGGACGGGGATGGGGACGGGGAGTCCTGGGCAATGGGGACGGGGGACAGGGACGGGGGACAGGGGATGTGGGACGGGGACACAGGACGGGGGGGCTCACAGCTGGTTTTCAGCCTTTTCAACCAAAGGAAAAGCTGTGAAATGTCCCAGTCACAGAAAAGGAACAACACAGGATGCAATTCATTGTTTCCTGTCAGGCTCCCAGTCCTCCCAGTCCTCCCAGTCCTCCACCCTCCAGATCCAGATCGAGAAAACCTCAGTCAGAAACCAGCAGCAGCCAGTCTGAAGATCACCACCACAGCAATGATGCTGCAGACCTGAGGTCCCACGCAGACTCGGTGGTCGACATCCAAACTGAAGAGGACCTCAGATCCAACCTTGTGGAACTCCTTTGTACAACAAAGAAATGTTGCACACACACACACACACACACACACACACACACACACACTCACAGCAGTGATGAGCCTTGTCACGACTGCTGTAAGGAGTTCAGGCTCCCGGATGAACGCACAAACACTGGCTCCCTGTCAAGGCTAATATATACACAAAATCACTCTAATTACTTTTAAGGCCTGGCACTGCTCGGCTGCACCGTTAATCACCGAGCTGCTGATCCAGGACTGCTTACAACTTTATTAGCACAGCACCTTTTGACAACACCACACATCACAGGGCTTTATATATAGGAGACGAAACGGCTTTACGAGCAGAAATAAAATAAAGACAAGGGGAGAGTTACGCGTTCATTCTTGGAAACTCTAATGGGAGCAACATCGGCCCGTCCAACACTTCGCTTCAGGCAGAAATCAGACAAGAGACTCAGAGACTGAGCACAGAGGTGACAGGAGGAGAAGGAGACTTGCACCGACAGCCTGGAGGTCATCGGATATTTAAATCGCCTGTTTGTTTGAAATAACCCCGTGACCCCTCCCTCGCTCATCAGAGGAGGTTTGACGGCAGCCGGCGGTTTAAATGCCCGTGCTCGTCGCCGTTCCCGTCTCCTCGGCAGCGTCGAGCCCGAGCTGTTCTGTATGTCCGACCGACCACACTGGGCTCATTAATATTCTCCCGGCACGGCACGCCCGGATCATTCAGCTCGCAAACACAGAAACACACTCACATCCAGAATCCACGGCGCAGAAAAGAGCATGTTCAGTGGTCTGAGTCCGGTTCTGTGTGGAACCGCCACGGCTTACAGAACCTCCGCAGGGGTCGGTGAGGCTGAATTAACCGGGCAGGGCTGAAACACCGGGTCAAACCGGGACAGGAACGTAAAGTGTGGAAAATGGCATTTAAAAAAAAAAGGCCAAACTGTGTCATTTCATTCACAAACAACCTTATGAGCATCTTTCTGTGTGTATTTTCTTCTCATTTCCATCTGATTTTTTGTGTTGCGTTTGTGTTGTGTGTTTACAGATGGACGACCTTCCCTCTGGGTGCATCAGACGTTTTTTAATGTCTACATCCGTGGACCTTCCCACGCTCAAACCCAAGACAACTGCGCCTCCATTAACACCGATTTGATAAGTGCCAGCGACATCCGGTGTGTATTAACTCAAACGTGTTTAACTGACCAATTAGAAGCGGCTGTGATCAGCACCTGTTTGCGGCGCACCTGTGGATGGAGCGAAAAACATGAAGTTTCTGAGTGAAGTCCTGCAGCACTTCTTCCTCCGGAAGTGTTTACATGAGAAGTGAAGTCGCACGTGTTTCACGTCCCTGCGCTCAGATCCAACCCGGTTTGGACACGTGACCTGATTGGTTGGTTGGTAATCGTATTCTGTTTGAACTCGTAAGTCACGGAGGCGTCAAAGTCCACCTTTTGGTATCGTCCACTTTCGCGGCCCAGAATCCTCTGGTGCAGAGGGACCTTCTGAGGAGGTCATCATCTACCACAGCTCCAGAAGGTCCAGAAGATCCAGAAGAATCACACACAAACTAACTGATTACATGTGCGTGTGAAATGCAACGTAAGAAGACACAGAAACACCTTCATTACTTTTTAAACTGGTAATAAGTAATAGATTACTTTTTTTAAAAGTAACTCGGCCCACATTGCATGCACCCCCCCCCTCAACCTCCATGTTTCCTTTCTGTCTGCACCATCAAAATAAAGGATAAATAAGAAGGTAAGATGCCGTCAGAGACGTCACACTGCTGGAGGTTCTGATAGAGCGTTGTGTAACATTACAACAACACACACACACACACACACACACACACACACACGCCTCCTCCGGATCTATATTCATGGGTTCTGTGAGGAACCAGCAGCAGGACGACGAGAAGGAACACACACACACACTAACAGCAGGGCTCTGTATGAACACACACACTCACTACATTTGTCAGGGTGTGTTACAGCCACACACACACACACACACACACACACACACACAGAATCTTACCTGGTTCCTTTATCTCCCATCCTGACGACACCGATGAGCTGACAGCAGCCGGACACAGAGATGATGGAGGAGGAGGAGGAGGAGGAGGATGGAGGGATGCCGTCACCGTGGAAACTGAGGGGAGAATGTCTCTGTCTCTCTCTCTCTCTCTCTCTCTCTCTCTCTCTCTCTCTCAGGAAGTCGTCGTCATGCCGTCAGATTCTCCTCAGCGCAAGGAAAAACCTCCATCCGAGCTCCGACCCTCCGAACGACGGACTGAACTCCCTACTGTGCTCCTCCTCCTCTTCAACTCACCCCCTCCCTCCCTCCTTCACTCCCTGCCAATGTCTCTCTCTCTCTCTCTCTCTCTCTCTCTCTGTCAGACTCATTAGCAGTAAAACGTGTTAAAACCCCAAAACACCCAGAGGACAGATTTTATTTCCGTCTGTGACATTAAAGTCGACCCCCGTCGTCCGGCCGCCCTTCACGAAACAAACAGAAACATTTGTGTATATTTTAAATTATAAACCGACGGCCCAGACGTCACGCCGCCCCATCCTGCGGAGATTTAAAACGACAAAGGAGATGGAAAGTGAGCGAAAACCAAACTGTTTACACAGAGCGGCTTGTATGTTGCCTGAGAGGCGAAGTCCAGGGCGAACACGCGCCCACAGGAGGAAGAGAGGGAGGCTCACACCAGCATTTTAATCTGCTGCTGAAGATCTTTGTATACAAGCAAGTTGATCGCAAATTTTAAGATCCACATTGATCCAGATTAAAAACTGGACCCATCTGCCTGGGTGGTACACTACAGCCTGGACCGGGACCGCCGACCCTGGTCCGGGTCTCTGTATGTGGTGTGTACCATCGGTGCTTGGGCTCGGGGCGGCCATCGGTTTCCGTGGGTTGGCGGTCGACCAGGTCGGAGGCAGCAGCTGCTTCCTGTTTCCTCATTAATGACCTCAGTGTGAAACAGCCTCTGGCGCCCAGGCTCCGTTTCCTCCTCCTCCTCCTCCTCCTCATCATCCTCATCATCATCATCATCGTCACCACGAGTCGGTATTTTTAAAACCCGACGAGTAGACTTCAACAGTTTGTCACGGAAAAGGCCCGGGAGCGGGGACGAACAAGGAGAGGACAGGATGAAGGACGGACGGTTAGACACCAGCGTTTATTAGAAACAGAGACGCGGCCGGTTCGCCCGTTACCGCAGCAGATATTAAAAACACTCGTCATCCAGCGCCGACAGAACGGAGGCGTCACGTCACGTCCGCAGAGAGTCCGCGCTCGCGGTTCGTCTCCACGAAAACTTGTACCGGTCGGACGTGGATTAACCTGAGGCCGGGTCCAAATCGGCAGTTTGTCTCTGAGCTCAGGACTGAGGACGGCGCCGTCGCCCAGTCCATAATAGTTAAGGTCACAAAAGGTCAAAGGGAGCAAAAAAACAAACAAACAAACAAGGTAAATAAATAACAAACATAGTTAAAAAAAAAAGCAGGATTCCCCTCCACCGTCAGGAGCCTCGGGCGTTTGAGGACAGTTCACTTGTAAACAACACGGGATGACGCTCGTTTTTGTCCCGGGTGAAAAGGCAGCGACGCGATTGGTTCAGAAAGAGAAGCTCTTCCACCGAACGTTACAGCAGCTGATATTAGAGGGCGTGAATCACTTCATGTCCCTCTGTGTGTGTTGAGGCGACATCACAGCCCACCCCCCCCCCCGGCTCGCCACGTCTCTCTTTGAAGCCGCTGACTTCACGCTTCAAAGCTGAGAGGCCAAACAGAGGATTAATGCAGCTTCCTTTTAAATGTAAATCCACTGGAGAGAGCTGCAGAGCCGCAGTCGGGCTCCGGGACCCGGATTTCGTCGGGACAAACCGCTCGGCTTGAATTTGCGACGCCGTGCGATCAGCGCCGACGGTTTCTGCAGCTTCATTATGAAACCAGAGTACGATTAAAAACCTGATCCCTGTTTCACCGCCAACATGAACGTGGGGATGATAAGTCATGATAAGAATCATTTACCAGTTGAATGAAGTTATGATGTCGCGTTGTGTGAAAAAATTCCCTAATAATGTTATGAATTAATCATTAAACCCGACCTGGGAGCAGCAGAAACAGGACGGATCAATGGACGGGTGTCAAGCAGGAAATAAAAAAAATGATTTTTTTAGTCACAAACTGATATAAACATTTTAAAACTGATGTTATAAAGTGTTCTGCTGTGTTCCCTTTGTTTTGTTAATAATCCGCTAACAGTATCGTAATATTTTATTCCCTTAGTAATGTCTCTGTCCCCTCAGTTATGAGTCCCTTTTGTCCAATCAACTACAATCAATTTTTTTTTTAAAATCACAAATGTTCCCTTTCACAGCCCTGTGATCAGTTTGTTTTTTTGTTTTTTTTTCCAGTGAGGCGTGGGTGAGTGGTGTTGCCGTGACAACGGGGGCCTCCATGCGGATTGGCTGCTTCAGATGTCGCGCCAGAGGACGGCCCGCCGGCTCTTGTCCACGCTGACGAAGTACTCGCCGGACAGCGACCAGGACACGGCACTGATGGACGCACTAAAGAGGAGAATGTTAAAGGTCTTTAATAACATGAGGGGTTCCTCAGGGAGGCGTTGTGGAACCTCTGCTCTTTCTGCTCGGGGAGTTTTCATTTAAATAAAAATGAAATCTTTGTTTTGAAATAAATCGATTCACATATTGATAATCCGATCGGCACCTCTGGGTCTGTTACCTGTGTCTGTCCGGGAGACGGGTCTCCAGGTTGTTGTTGGAGACGTTCCAGATGTAAACGGTGCCGTCTGCAGATCCGGCTGCCACGAAACAACCGTCTGGACTGAAGAGAGAGAACGTCTGGTTAATCTGTGAGATTATTCTCCTACGCGGAACCTGTGAGAGATGTTCTGCTGCCACAGACCTGAGATTATGGACTGACAGTAACGGGTTCCTGTTTCATGCAGTTGTGATGACTGGTTCGATTAGTCATGTGTGGAACCGTAGAGAGAACGTGGCAGGGAACCCGAACCGTCTGTGCGTTCGTGTGTTTTTTTGTTTTTTTTTTTTTTTTTGGTCAGAGAGCTGAGCAGACACAAAGCATCCCGGTGCTGCCGTCGTCATGGAAACTGCAGAAAATGAACCACGCAGCCTCTCATCCGTCCTCTCTCTCTCTATCTGTCCTTCTTCCTCTCCTTTCTCTCTCCCTCTGTTTTCTGCTGGAATGCCTTCGTCACAATCGACTCAGATCGATGTCAGATCGTTGGAATCGCACAAAAACAAATGAATCGCGCTCTGTGCGCTCATCGTGGCGTCAACACGACAAAAACCGCGACATGGGTTAGTCCGGACCTCCTGGGGTCTCACTCAGCCGTCCGACCTGGATCGTGAAGCTGGTTAACGCTTGTTTTGGGAAACTCTGGGATTAATAATCCAGCTGCGATCAGCAGACTCACCTCATCACGGCCTTGGTGCTGTCGCTGCCACATTTAAACCCCTCGGCTCTGACGGAAACAGAGACACGCCGTCAGCCCGACCGTCCCGCCGCCGCCGGCACGGCGTCGATCGTGACGTTCTCTACCTGAAGCACATGCGCTCGTTGCTCCACCTCCTCAGGTCGACCAGCTGGAGGCAGTCGTCACGGCAACAGCTGAGCAGCTGGCGATGGTCGGCGCTGAGGTCCAATGAGGTGACTGTCCTGCGCGGGAAGCTCCTGAACGCAGCTCACCGCCCTGAGTGACCACACATCACTTTCAATAAACTTTATTAACCCGATGCGTTTAAGTCACGCAGAAACGTGTTGGATTTTTAATGTCCTGACAGATTCCTGGAAAGTTTCCTCCTCATAATTTCCGATGTAAAGTGTCACTATTATCGCAGCGATCGATGTTACTGTCCAATCCGAGGCGAGGAGGCAGCATGAGACTGGTGGAAAGACCTGTCAGTCATCTGCTGGGTCAGACTGAGCCGTTGCTAGGTAACAGAGGAAGACGAGGAGTCGCCGCGGCGATGAATGAGAGGCGTCGGGGGGGGAGTCTGAATTACAGCTGTCAGTCAACAGAGACGCGACTCTGGGCGAGGGAGTGACGTTACCTGGTGTCCCACACCCGGATCTTGCAGTCGTAGTGTCCGCTGATGACGTAGTTGTCAGAACAGACCAGGTCGCTGCAGTACGACGCCACCTCCACCACCTGCACACCTGCGCACACAGGCCCACCGCTCGGTAAAAAACGGCCGCTGACCGCTCACCGATCGGTGTATTGATCGGGGTTTGATCGGTGCGACTCACAGGCAGCTCTGTGCAGGTCCCACAGCCTGATGGTTCTGTCGGCGCTGCCCGTCACCACCTGATGAAGCGAACCGCTGAACCGCGCCGCCGTCACCTTCCTGCTGTGACCCGTCAGCGTCAACTGCGACGAGGTATCGGCAGCGAAACATATATTTACACGTTAGTGTTCCCCTCTGACGTGCGCCGCGGTAGAGAGGAGTGACGGTTACCTTGGGAACGGAGTCATCCAGCCGCCACAACATCGCTGACTTATCGTAGGACGCCGCCAGGATCCTCTGCCCCTGAAAAGCAAAGACGCGCGTCAAGAGTGGAAAACATCAGCCGGCGCTGAACCACAGGTGAGCTCACTCACCCGCGGGTCGAACTCGATGCAGGTTATCCCCTCGGTGCTGCCGTCCAGAGTGGATCTGTGGGTCAGCGAGCCTGGTGACGCCGTCACACGTCATGGTCAGAACAGCGGTTAACGAGGACGATCACGCTAACAGACTGACCAGAGATCAGTTTACCTGCTCGGACCTCCCACAGCTTGATGACTCGGTCCGTTCCTCCGGTGGCCAGCAGGTCCGAGCTGGAGCTGAACCGCACAGCGTTGATGCCTTGCTCGTGGGCTTCCTGAGAGAGAGAGAGAGGGAGGGGGGGGATTCTTCATCATTTTCATGCATATTTATCAGCTCACTCCTCTTCGTCACTTCCTGTAAACCATCATGTGCTGTTCGCCTGCAGAACTTTCATTTCATTCGGTATCGCAGTAACCCACCGACATCCAGAGTGCGTGTACTTAGTGTGTATATATATATATTTGTATATATGCTGTGTATTACCAGTACTTGTAGAGCTCTGGCAGGGACTCTGGCGGACAGACAGATTCCTATAGGACACATCATGTCCTCCTGCAGACTGCAGACTGAGTGGCCCCGCCTCCTCCTGCTAACATGTCACGTAAACACAACACGGGTTATTTGTGGGGGCGCGCAACCGGCGACACTGCTCGGCGATCAAAACCCGACCAGAACACTCACTCAAACAGTTCTTTAAAGGAGGTGAAGATAGTCGGGGACGTCGCCGACGCCGATCTGAGATCAAGAAATAGAAACCCGCCTAAATCGTCCACCAGGCTGATCTCAACATCGCACTGTAGAAATTGACAGGAAAAGGAAGTAAAAGGTGAGATGTATCTCAGACCTGAAGAGTCTGGTGCGTCTCCGCTCGGCGGACTGGTCCTGGTTTCCGTTCTTCGGGGACGTGGATCTGGAGGTGGGCGCGCTGGAGGAGCTGAAACACAGAGCACACGGCACGCCGACGCCATCGTCACGTCGTCGCACGGGAGTCGAACCGCCGCAGATTGGTGACGGAGGTTCCGGATCTTACCCGTCTATGGTGACCTTTGACCTGGCCGCTGTCTGCAGCTCCCTCTGCAGGTTCACTTCACGAGCTCTGACGGAAACACAAAGAAACGGGTTCAGACGTGACGCGGCGCTGGACTCGGTGAGCGAGGCCGTGTTCCGGCGGGTTCCGGTACCTGGACCTGCGTTCGTTGCGGCTGTTCATGCGCACGGCCGCCTGCTTCTTCAGGTTGATCATGTCCTCCAGCAGGTGTTCCCCTCTGACCTTCTCCTCCCTCAGCCTCGTCTCCTCCCCTCGCTGCCGCTCCAGCAGGGCGTCGTACTCCGTCTTCAAAGCGCCGTTCTCCGTCTGCACCCGCTCCACCCGCTCCCGCAGCCTCTGACGGGCGTCGAACGCGCCCGCGTGCCGGCGCTGCTCCTCCGCCAGCCTGCTCGCCGAGACACGGGCGGGTTAACGGTTAAGAAAGGAGCGACAGTTTAAAGGGTCATTCCACACAAATTAAAACTCAGATTCTCCTGCTGACACCTGACTTTGTGGAGCCAATCAGCTGTGAGGATCCACAGAGCTGCGGGCTGTGACTCACCTGGCGCGCCGCTCCTCCAGAGCACATTCTTTGATTTTAATCTTCTGCTGCAGCTCCACCACCTGATAGGCCAGCTGAAACCAAACGACAGAAGAAGAAGAGTGAGGAGGACCCGGTGGAGAACATGTGCTGCTGATCTGATTCTGAGGAGTCTACGCTCATCGCCGTCTTTTAATGTTCCCTGTTTCCAGGTTGCGCGAGCCTTTTAAATGCGGATCGTCCAGAATCCAGATCAGAACCGGGACCCCGGTGTTGAGGTTGAGCAGAGGTTTGTGTTCTCGTCGCTCACCTCTCCTGTAGTTTTCTTCAGCTGGTTGTTCTGGTGGAGCAGAGCGGAGATGGAGCTGCTGCTGTCGGAGGGGGGACATCTGGAAACGCAAAACAAACACACCCCTTGGCGTCAGCACACGACACGCTGACTGTGTGCAGTCCGGTCAGGCGTCATCAGGTGAGTTACCTGGCGGAGGAGCTCAGTATTCCTTTGGCCAGGCTGGTTTTCTCCAGCAGCTGAGTATCTGGGAAAAAAAAAACAGAAAAGGTGAAGTCAGCAGCAAGAAAACTGTCCAATCACTGAGCTTCTGTCACAGGTAACAACACCTGAGCTGAGGACAGTTATTACACAGTGTTAGGAACAAAAACACTCGAGACCTCAAGAATCAAGCTGCAACTTTACCTGACAACAGTTGAAAGTGATTTTTGTTACTCACACCAAACTCAATTCAAAATCTGACCACTTAAAGAAATTCTCGCTCCATCTCTGAAGCGTTTCATCCATCAGCTATGACACCACCCGACAGCGTGCAGATGATGCAGCAATGATCTGTCTCACATGAGTCACCTCGCAGAGGAAGTGGAACAGCGTGAGGTTTAGTTTTCTGCAGGTTTCCTGTCCTGGAATAGCAAGAAAATAAACTTGCTCGCTGAGAACAGATCAGCCGTTAAAGTTATTCAAAACACTCACGGACCTAATCTGGAACCTGACGATGGTCGCTGCAGACGAATGAGCAAAAGTTCAGCTCTGCACAAACGTTGTGTTATAACAGATGTGAATTTAGGTCAGATCTCTCTGAACCAAACCCGACTCACAGGTCCCAGTTAACTGCCAGACAGTGAGAAAAGTCAAAAGATTTGATTTAATTTGTACTTCAACTGGTGAATGGTTTGGTTCAGAGACATTCTTACCTGTTATCAGTCCAACAGAGACGCAGTACTCACTCTCAGCCCTGTAGTTACTGATTAAAGTGTTTGTTTTTTTTAATGGGATTTGGTTTTAAAACTCAACAGGACTCCTGCTGTTAATAAATACTTCACAGGATTGCACAAATCTGATCTTAATGTTAACTTTTAAACCAAACTCCATTGAAAAAAACACACATTTTGTTTTATTGTGGAGGTGACAGGGTAATCCTCTCAATCTCAGCCTTGTTATAACAAGTTATTAAATAAACAGATTTGCACGCAGTGTTTGCTCCAGAGAAATGAACTGCCCAGGGCTCCTGTGCGTGGCGACACCAGGCTGAAACACAATGGGCGTTAACGGAACCCCCCGAGACCGGGTTCGAACAGGTAAAACCGGTACTTGTCCCGCGTACAGAAGCGGATCAGGTCCTGGTACATGGCGTGCTGGCTCAGGTCCCGATGCTTCAGCTGACGGACGATGTGTCTCTTCCACGTCTCCGCCGACCGGCCGTTTCCTCCCGGAGCCAGGAGCCGGCCGCTCCGCTCGGGCGCTCCGGCCGAATCGGTCATGATCCCGCGGGAGGCGACGGTCACAGCGGCCATGACGCCCGCGGGCCGGGCCGCTCCATGCCGTGTGGCCGCCGGTCGTGCTCGACGTCGCGGGCCGCTGCGTGTCGACGCCGCGGCTCCAGCTGTTGTTGAGGTTTGTGCGCTGATGTTTTGTTTTTCCACTTTTTTTCCTCTTCTGACTCGTCACCGTGACGAGGGCGGGGCTGAGGGTGGCGGCACGCGCTGACAGCTGCCGGGTAGCTCAGCCAATCACCGCCCGCCCCGGCGCTTCCTGTTTTGAGTTAAAGAGGAAAAAAACAACAACACACACACACACACACACACACACACCGCGGAACACACCCCCTGATGGTGTCAACTATTATCTTCAAAACTTTAATTTCTCTTATGTCCTGTTGGATGTAAAGAACATTTAAAACCAGAAAATAATAAAAAAAAAAAATAAAATATAAACATTGAAATAAAACGATAAAATAAAAATAATAATAATAATAATAATAATATTAAATAACTAAAATTAAAAAAAAAACAATTGGTGAAATTTCACACCAAAAATGTACACACTCAGTGTTGAATGTAGTTTCCAGTAAAAATGTAAAAATATAAAAAAAACACATGCACATCCACGAAGCTCCGCCATTTGCATGTACCATTAAAGATGAGTCGGCTTGGGTTCGAATCAGCCCAGGGCCTCTAACCTCTCCCTATTATAGTATATGCAGCGCCTTAAAAGAATAACTCCAAAAACCAAACAGTATAAGACATTAAAACATTTATTAAGAAACATATAAAACAACAGTTTATTTACAAACACAGTGATCGTGATGTAAAAGACAAAAGTTTGCTGCCTTAAAAACAAGCGTAAGGTGCGTTCAAATTTAATACTGATGTTTAAAACAAACGGTCAGTTGAGCTGAGTGAACGGCAGCACGCCGTCACACGGTTGGACCTTAAAGTGAATTTTCGTCCAATTAGTGTCTCCCCCTGTGGAACAAGGGGGGGGCGACTGGACCCGGATCAGACCTGGTTCAGTTTGTTCTGGGTCATCCGGACCAGCAGGTCCGAGTATTTCTCCAGCAGCGACATCGTCCCGTCGTCCTCCAGTCGACCGGAGGGGACGCCGCTGTCCCGCTTGTCATCCCGCAGGACCGCCTGAAGCTCAGAGCGAACGTAATCGAACGCCTCCTGCAGGACGGACGACATCTGAAGACGCCGCTCCGCGACGCCGGGCGACCCGCTGCCGGGTGACACGCCGAGCTGCAGGAGGGAGGAAAACAAAACAGATTTATATTAAGAGAAAAATGACAGGATAAAAAAGACAAATAAAATTAAGCGTCGCTGTAACTCACCTGGCACTGCACCTGTTGGTAAAGGTGCGCCGCTCGTCTCGCCGCCTGCCTCAGCTCGTTGGCCACCTGCTGACACTGCTGCAGACTGACCGCCGCTTCTGCCGCGTCTGATCCTGCAACGACAAACGGTCCCAACACGTCTGTCCTGAGGTGTCAGTTCACCTGACGTCACACTGACCAATCAGATCAGTCTGTGACCCTGATGGAGCTTACCTGAATCAGCCTGGATTCTGGTCTCGGTCTCGGTCTCTCCTCCTGGACTTTCCTCCCGCTGGGAGGCAGAGCAGGTGGTGTTTTCGGCAGCGGAGATGGATGTGATGGCATCAGGGGTGACGATTTCACAAGTGGTGGGCGTGGCTGTGGGTGTGATGGAGGGGGTGGGGCTAATAACGATCGTTTGGTTTTGATTCGTCAGCGTCTCCTCGATGCTGCTGACGCTCCACCTCCGGACTCCGCCTTGTGACATCACCTGAGTGGGCGTGGCTGATGGCAGGGGGCTCGCTGCAGGCGCAGGCTGCTGTGGCTTCTGGGATGACTGAGCGACGCTGATGGAAGAGCAGGAATATCAAAATGATTCAAGAAGATTAAAATACATTTTTATTTAAATCATTATGAAATCTGTGGAACCAGATGTTACCTGCTGGTCTGGTCCTGATGGGGGTCACGGGGTTGGGGATCTGTGGAGGGTGAGGGCAGGTTCTCCTTCTCCGCCTCCACGGTGGAGGAGGTGGGGAGGTCCTGGCTCACTTTGGCCTTGGAGCCGGCTGTGGATCCCTTACTGCCGAGGCGCGTCGCCCCCTGCTGGACCGTGGACCCCACGCTGCTGTCGTGGCCTATCAGAGTCCTGGAGGTGACATCTGATTGGTCAAAGAAGAAGGAGGTCAGACAATAAATGCTGATGACAAACCAAATCCAGACACTCGGGTAAAAAGGTAAACAGGTGAGTGATCTTTAACCAGACTCAGTGATTGAAGGAGGAGTGATTGCTTGTTCCCACTGTGAACTTGAGGTCAAAGGTCACCTGAGCTCTGTTAAAACGGGATTACGTTTCAGGAGAGTGAATCAGAGATCAATCAGTTTGCACTCAGACAGCAGAGCCCTGTCGTCCGGACTCTTTCATGTTTATTGATCAGAATGACAGTACAGATGACGAGCTTTAAAGTCTCGTCTTCTTTAAACGGCAGGTTCTTCTGACCCCTTAAAGGAAAAGTTTCCTGCTCAAGATCAGATGATCCAGTTTGCATGAAGATAAACAAAATCAGGATAAATAAACATAAAATAGAAAAAATAAAGTAATCTGTAGATTGTTAAAGATTCTAAAATGAACCCATCTGAAGAAATGATCGAGTGAATGTCACCACCAACACCCTGTGAGATTTACTGCAGGAAGGTAACCCAGCAGACGACACCAAGCGCCCACAACCGCACAGACACACACACAGACACACACACACACCTCCCAGAATCTGTCTGCACTGGACGACCACAGCAGTGTGTCGTCGGCGTTTGGGGTGACGGAGGGGCTGCGGGGACATTATGCAGGAAGCTCTTCTACGGAGGACGGGCTGGCTGCATCTCACTGTGATGTCACACACACACACACACACACACACACACACACACACACACACACACACACACACACACACACACACACACACAGAGACTCCACTCCCGTCCTTGCATTGACGTGCATTACTATAAAGCAGTAAAAGGAGCAGTCCAACATTTAAGCTTTGTGGAGTCCCTCAGGGAAGCATCCTGGGGTCCCTGCTGTTTTGCTCAATCTTTAAATACTGTTGAGTTAAATCTTTCTCTTCCATTACTTCCTATGATGTCATATATCAGTATTCACGCAGGTTTTGTATTACACTGTCTGCACTTTACACATGTACATAACCTAAACCTGTTGCATAAGAGCAGTGAGACGGGACCGTCAAAGTGTTGTCTGAGCTTCAGAGGAATCCGATGTAGCAGGTTTACATTATCTGATGTGCAAAAACCGGTCGAGCTGCTCTGACTGGGTTCGGCCTTTAAACCTCCTCGGATACAACGCAGCCCAGGTGGCAAAGACTTCGGTCCATGTGACCCGGCCAGCTGTTGTGCCACCTGTGGTATTAAACCACACTACAGGTGGTAGGGCAGCGGTATGCTGTAATTCCTGGGACTGCTTCATAATAAAAGTCAATCTAACTTCCAAATGCATAAACAAAGTTAAATAACTTCTGTCTAAGGGATTAAATAGTAAACAGCCGACTTCATCACGTTCTGGATCAAACCGAGCTCCTCTGTGTGTTTGTACATGTTTGGACCTGCAGAATTCCTGTTTACAGTTGTGTTGTAAACTTTTCCTGCTGGTCGTCTGAAAACACAGACGCAACTCTGCTGACTCACCGCTGCTGCTGCTGCTGTTTTCTGTGGATGCCGCTTCGCCGCTTGCCTCCAACTTCGCCTGAGGACAAACATTTAGTCTCGAGATTTTCAACAGAAGCTGCAGGAAACTCTAAACACCTTCCTCCACAAAGCCTCCAACGTGCATGTTATCGTCTGAATCCTGACAGGTTGTGTCACTCAGGCGTGTCTTTACCGATGCGGCGCTGACACTGGTCTCCTCTGACATCCTGGTCGGGATGGAAACAGGAGGCGGAGCTCTACTCGGCCACGCCCTGAAGACACGACAGCACAGAACTGGTCATTACGATGACAAAGACCCCCGGTGGATCTCGGCGAACCCTCCAGGTGAAAAGCCAAAGTGTCAGACCTGATTCGGTCCTGGAAGCGGGACAGGAAGCGGGTGGAGATGCTGAGCCGAGGATTCAGGAAGTGTTTCTCCTCAGGAGGCTGCAAATTCCTCAGGTCAGTGTCAAACTTCTCTGAAAGGTCAAAGGTCACACACACACACACCTCAGCCTACAGCATGAACATTAACCGAGTCGTGAAGTGTGAGGAAACACTGCAGGACTAAAAGGTGCATTTCATTAACAATCATCCAATCAAACTGAGTGCATCATCATCATCATCATCCATCAACCTGTCGATCAGTGTCCTGATGTCACTGATTAACACAGTGACATCATCAGACAATCTGCGTGGACTGGACTCATACCTTCGGTAACACTGGTGGCCAGAGTGTCGAAGTGGTTCTTCAGAGAGTTTCTGTCGTCGTCGTCCTCCAGACCCAAACTGCCCACAGAGCTCCCCTGACTCAGAGAGTCTGTGTCTGGAACCAGAGGACGTCAAACTCACTTATGTGATAATAATAATAATACTAATACTAATAATAATAATAATAATAATAATAATAATAATAATAATGTGTTTCCGTGACAAACAGCAGCACGTCAGCAGGTGTGTACGAGCTGATCTGAGGTCTGACCGGCGTCGTGCTGCTGCTCCAGACTTCCCGCAGACCCCTCGGAGCAGGCGGAGTCCGGACTCAGCTGAGTGCTCCACACTGGCTCCGCCCCCTGACCTCTGACCTCCAGCCGGGTCAGAGACTTCTGAGGGTCAGTCGCAGACTCGACATCGAAATCCCTGAAACGCACAAACATGGACGATTACAAACTGCGTGAGACGCCCTCTGGTCATTCACAACACAACACGTTATACTGGTCTCACCTGTCGCTGGTGGTGTTGGTGTTGGGGTACAGGATGTAGCTGCTCCTGTCCTCACCCGCAGTCCGCAGCACCTGAGCATCACACACGGTCAGCCATCCTTGTGCATTGCATCATGGGAGAACAGTTTCCTCCAACGTGAAACTAGAGTTCAGTCTGAATAAACTCATAAGCTCACCTCCTTCTCCTCCTCCTCTCCATCTTCCTCCTCGTCCACTCCCAGTAGACTCTCCAGGCTCTGAGGGTGGAAGTCTTCCTCCTCCTCCTCCTCGTCCCTCTGGCCTTCCTCCTCCACCTCCTCCTCTTCCTCTTGACTCTTGGTGGGACTCGGGGAGAAGCTTGAGCAGATGGTCAGAGGATTCAGCTGCTCCGTCCACCGACTGCGTACCTGTCGAGGCTGGGCGTCCGATTGGACGGCGGAGGGGGCTCTGCCCTGCCCCTGCTGAGCACACGAAGCACACCTGAAGCTCCAGCTTTGAACTGACCGATTATCTGAGAGCTGATCAGATTTATCGTCAATCAGTTAAACAGTAAGCATCAGACTGACCAGTTTTCTGAACCACATGGGCAGTTTTCCGTTGGTCTGAAGCAGCTGAGCGTCTGAAACAAGAGGAACCCGTAAACCCAAATTCACCTTCCAGGTAACCACAGACCACATGTTCACCCCCCTCCCCTCACCCTGGGCAGAGTCCAGTCTGGCTGGGGTCCCGAGGTCGACCTCCTCCTCCTCCTCCCCCAACTGATGATGCTGAGAGGAGGGAACAGTGATGAAGGTCTCCCTCCTGAAACAACAACAACAATAAATCAGGTCCGGAAAGCAAACGGGAACCGCTAACTCTCCCGCTCGTCCAGCTTCTCACACACCTGATGTTCGGCTGTTTGCGGCCGCAGGTTTCAGGTGCGCCTTTAAGTCTGAGGCCCCGCCTCTTCCTCATGGTGGCGGTCATCTGAGGGTCCAACCTCCAGACAAACACACAACTACACACACACACACCGAATCATCGATGAGGTTAAAACTGAGCAGCTGAGTCTCACACACACACACACACACACACACCTGAGCGGCTCACCTGTCTCCTGAGACCGTGATGAGGTGTCTGCAGTCCTGGCTGAACCTCATGCAGGTGACGATCTCTGAGCAAACAACAAATGTTTCCCCAGAACTTTTAAATCACGACTCAGTTTATAATAAAACCTCGAGCCACGTCTGCCAACACGCCCGCCCGGGTGAGCCGCATTTACTCACCTGAGTGTCCGAACAGGGTGCACACACACTCTCCTGACTCATAGTCAAAGATGGTGATGTTCTTGTCGGAGCAGCTGGTGGCGAAGAAACTCCCACACGGGTCCATCTGAACCTGCAGACGGGATATTAGCCAATCACATCGCTGCATCACAGGCGCCTCAGATTATAACATTTAATAATTAGATTAGGTTTGATAAGATCCGTCTGTAATCAAGCGGACCATCACAGTATTTGTAGGGATGCATGAGAAACCTGCTGACAAAAAAAACAGTCCTTGCCTTCAGCAGAGCTCCTTCATCGCTGGAGGAACCTTTCAAGCACTTCTTCAACTTCCCAGTTTCCACGTTGTACACCCTAAAAATCACACGGGAAAACGAGCTCGCATCACAAACGACTTCAACAGTCAGAGGCCTCAGACTTGGACTCGGGCGTTTCACGTTTTCTCCACCTGACGTTTCGGTCCTGACAGGCGATGGCCACGTGCGCCCTGGACGAGTCCAGGTCCATGTCGTACAGCGTGGTCTTCTCCACCACGTGGTGGCTCCTGGAGAACGACAAACCCTCCACGGTCTGGAGCAGACGAGGAACCGTGGGACACGAGTGGGATCTATCAGAACTTTCCTCCCGACTGAAGCTCAAACAGCCCATTAAAAAACACGACGAAACAGAACCTCACAGATATTTCTTCACGTAAATGAAGATAGAAGTCACCTGCTCGGCCGTCTGGAAGTAGATGCTTTTGTCGGCTCCACAGCTCACCATTCGAACCGCCGGACTCTCACCTTGACCACAGGTAACAGGTGGGAAACAAACATATATATATAAAATATAACATGAAGTTCAAGTTGCCCTCCTCCTCCAATTTCAAGGCTTTATTATCCAATGTCTTTCATGTTTCCTGGAGAAGAGATTATTGACCTCAGTGAGTAAATTAAGATTATAAATCTGTGTTGACCAGAGTCCACTGCGGGATTCACTCGTGTGTGACGTCACCTGTGAACTTGACGGCGGTGATGGGGGCGGAGTGGTCGTTGAGCGTCTGCTCCAGGTTGTAGTTCTTCTCCAGGTTGAAGACGTGGATCAGTCGGTCCCTGCTGGCCGACGCCAGGAGCTTCACGCCTGAAACAACCAACTCGTTACTGTGAAGTCGTCTGAGCTCCTGTCGTTTTCAGCGGCTCCAGATAAAAAGTCTCTGGGAAAACCTGCCTGACCTTTGACCCGAGGTCTCACCTGTGGACGCCGGCGAGAACTCCAGACACAACACCTCAGCGTCGTGAGCCTCGATCTTCACCAGCTCGTCCAGAAACTCCAGACCGAAGATCCTGAACGCAGGGAGCAGCACGTCAGCAGGAGCGCCTCACACAGTGTGTGTGTGTGTGTGTGCGCACACACCACTCACCGCAGGTTCCCGCAGCGGTCTCCTGCCGCCAGGTGTCGTCCATCCGGACTGATACCCAGCACTCTGATCCCAGCCTTCCCATCAGCCCCTGCTGCTTCCCCCCTCTCCCCCTCCGCCAGCAGGTGCTGCGTGTTCTCCCCCACGTACAGAATCCTCAGCAGGTCCTGGAACAGCGACACAACACACGTCAAACTCCGAGCGGCACAACCCAGCGGTTCGCCCGCGCACACGCGTCGGCCGCCGCCCTCACGTTGCTGTACAGGTTCCTGTGGGCGGAGGGGGAGGGGTCGGCGTGCCACAGTCTGATGGTGTTATCGGACGAACAGGTGAGGAAGGAGGATGGAGGCAGGCAGGCCTGGGAGGAGTCGGACAGCTCCGGATACACCTGAGGAAACACACCGGTTTATACGCTGCACCACATGTTTCTGCCTCTACTACTATTTAAATACTTCTCTTAGCAGCTGTAGTACTTCCTGGTACCCTTTCTGGTCGGCTAGCAGTAATGAAAGTATTCTCAGCATATGATTTTATGCAACTGGATATATCTAGAAGTATCAAACATGTATTTCTGCTATCATCAGAGTATTCCTGGCTGTATTGGAGGTAATATTTCCTGGCAATATTTGCGGCCCTCCTGGCAGTACTTGAGGTAGTATTTGTGGACGTTTGTGTGTACTGACCTCTACGCTCCACACACAGCTGCTGTGGTACAGGGCGGAGTACAGCTTCCCCACGTTCCTCACATCTTTAACGTCCCACACATAGACACTGTGGTCATTGTACACGCAGGTCAGGTGTTTGGCCACGGGGTCAAAGGTCAGAGCCAACGTGTCGGGGTACGGAGCGGCCGGACTGGCAGGTAGCGCGCCGCTGAAAGCACACACACACAAACACACACAGTAATGAGAGGACTCGTACATTATGTGTATCTGGAGGTGTGTTTGCAGTATTTGTACCCGTGCTGTACACTCTGAGTGAGGTCCACCCCCAGCCGGTGCGGCCGGTGCAGGGTGGTGATGTACTGCAGGTTGGAGGGGCTGAACACATGGATGACACCGTCAGCACAACCGCAGAAGATAAAGTCCTCGCTGACGGCCAGGCAACTCGCCGAGGACGTCTGTCAACAATGACGACAGCAGCGTGACTGTTTATTTGCACCGTTTGAATGTTTGTTTGTTTTGTTTATTATTTCTGAACCCTCCATCCTTCCTCACCGACCTTGAGGTTGACCCAGGCCTCCAGCTGTCGGCTGGTGTTGAACAGACACAGCAGACCCGAGCTGGTGATGCAGTAGGTGCTGGAAGCCATGAGGCCGCGGCCGCACGCCACCCCGCTGAACACGCTGTTCTTGTGGTCGCCCAGCAACCCGGACCGACCAATCAGAGGCACAGTGCTGTTCACCTGCGTGCGGGGAGAAAGCAAAAAAAAAAAACGCAAAAGAAAAGGCTAAAGTTAGCTTAACAAAATGAGCTGTGATTGGCCGAGCAGATTTTTAAGCTTGAAAAGGGCGAGCTGTGATTGGCTGATCAGAAGCAGGGACGGTACCCGTCGTTCTTTGGATGCGTCCAGGTACCAGAACTTGACGTGTCGGTTTCCCGCGGTGACGAAGTAGCTGTTATCCTGAGAGAAAGAGACGGCGAAAACTCGGCTGGACACTTTGTTGGAGGCGATGATCGCACCTTTCTGCTCACACACACAAAAACAGGGAGAGAATATTTTTATTCTAACGTTGTGTACTACAGCAACACCGTACCAGTGTGTATTATTATTCCCTGAAGTGTTTTCTAAAAAGAGTATTGAGTACTTCGTTAATGATGGATCCCTGGTGTCTTCACGTGTGTTTGTTTGTAGCCCCTGGGGTGTGTGTGTGTGTGCGTGCGCGCTCACCCTCCAGTCCCACACACTGACAGTCATGTCGTGTTGGTATCCCACAGAGATGATGTAGCTGCTGTTGGTGGAGAACGCCACGCAGGAAACTCCGTATTTATGAGACTGAACCTCGGCCACCTGACCTCCACCCACCTCCCACACGCGCACACAGGGCATGTGACCACTCTGAAACACACACACACACACACACATATATATATATATATACAAACAGTACTGCATACAGGGGGAAGAGTCGCAGATACACAGCAGTGAACTCAACACTTTGAACCTGAATCCGTTTTCACAGTTTTCCCACCAACAGATGCAGGTGTGTGTGACGCTGCTCTTACCTCACCGGTGACCAGGTATTTCCCATCGTGGGAGAAGGCCAGAGCACTGAAGGGTTTCCTGAAACACAACACGGTGAAACGGGTTCACGTGGACATCTGTGACTCTAACTGTGGAGCTGCACACAGCGAGCAGGTGCAGGTGAAACACACAGGTCTACCTGGACGTGTTGATGATGTGACTCTGTTTGTTCTTCTTCGGGTGAAGCAGAACGATGACACACCTGAAGCATAGAACAAAAATCACAGGTGGACGTCAGCAGGGTTTTTGAATTTAAAAAAAAAACTTCATGGACCTAGAAATGCATGCTGGGAAAAGATTAGACATCGGTGTGTGGTTAAAAAAAGTGTCTCTCACAGCGACTGATGAGTCTCATCACTTTTTTCTATGTTTTAAAAAACAGCTCTCTGATATGGAGCCTCAAAGCCCCAGAGTGTCACTGGGTTTGTTGGGGGCATTGTCCGACACAGGTGAGTTGGAGGAGGCGGGGCTTACCCTGCAGGATAGGCGATGAGCCCAGAGTTGGGGTCAGAGGTCAAACCACTGCTGCTGGCTGTGGTGATACCCAGAACTTTCTCCAGACTCACCTAAAACCACACACACACACACACACACATCAAACCCCATTCAGTAATCTTACATTTTTAACAGTGTGATGCTGTGCAGACCAAAATGGCAGGTTGATCATTAGTGCAGCTGGATTATCTGATCTCCATGAGCCCTCAGAGACCTGGAACCATATTAAAGTCTTTAATTTTCCTTCTTTGTTCTTTATTACTCCTTTACTTTTTTGGTGGTTAAACTTCTCAGATGTTTTTCCTCATCCCTGAATTCTGTCCAACGAGACTGTGGAAATAAAAATGTCCTTATCGACAATATTTTCATTATTCCTACTTGTCATTTATAACACAGAAAATAAACAGTTTGTTTTAGTGACTCGTTTCAGGGAAAGTTTTTTATGTTTATAAAATCACACACACAGTATTGTTCAAATGCTTTGGGCAATTAAAGTAAAGTGCAGACGCTCTGTACGTGTCAGTACTTTGACTCCAGCTGTGTGTCTGGACTTGTCCTGCTGCAGGACGAACCCGGGACAAATCAGATACAGAAACCAGATCCTGACTGGAAGTGATGTTGGAGTCGAACCTGAAACCTTTCACTTGGACCTGGACGTGTCAGACTAAAAACTAAAAAACTTAATTAGATTAAATCAAAGTGCAGCTCTCATGATGCCTGGTGATGAAACGTGAAGCCGTGCAGGTGGGTCAGTGATCTGCAGTCCAACACCACACCTGTCCAGTCTGAGCAGTTTTGTTCACTACGCCGACACTGGCATTTTTACGCCTTTTAATTTGTGAGTCCCGATATAAAAAGTTGTGTACAGCATAAACGGTTTTTATTATAATTATTTTCAGGCGTGTCCCGGGCCTGCTGCTGTTCTTTGTGTGTCTGTAAACATTAGCTTGTTGCTGTGAAAACTTGGCTCGAGTTCCGTGACGTCGCAGTGATTTACTCGGTTTTTAGTTGTTGATTTTAACCTGAAAACACGGTCTTGTTGCGTCATGTTCTCTTTTTCATCCGTTACCGATTCGTTCACAGTTTGTCGCGGCGCTTCAAAACTTTCTGTGAAACTCCCAGAAAGCCCAGGGGAGCTAGCGAACTGTGAAGCTAACAGTTAGCTCATACCCGGCTGCTGGAGGTCTTCTTCGTCTGGCTCTGCCGGCTCTTCCTGCCCGCTGGCAGCTTCCTCTTGGCGGCGTTGAGTGAACCGCAGTCCGCTCCCTCTGCCATGACACCCGCCTCACTTCAACTCCGATTAAGTTATCCGGGGAGATAAAACGGCACGGCGGCGAACCGAGCCGTGACACCGGGGATGATAATGGCCAGAACACCGCGGTCTTGGTCCATAAAAGCCCGCTGATGTGAAACCGGGGGCGCGTCACTTTATCATAAACTCTACGGTTGTTGATAACGATGGAGGACTAGCTTAGCTTCATGCTAACTGTCGCTGAGGAAATCTGACACCATTCTCTCCGGCGGGAATCCGGTTTAAATTTAAGCCCCGCCTACCGCCGCAACAATCAGCCAAGGGCTATATGAGGTTCCGCCCTCAGCCCAACATCAGACCAATGGACAGCCGAGGACCGCCAAATCCCGCCCACCATCTGCCAACCAACCAATCAACCTCATTATTTTGGAAATAACTGTTAATTATGCAGCAGTAATACATTTGCTTAAGAAAGCCGCAAAACGACTAAAATTACATAATCAGACAGAGATTTCTCCATTCATATCATGGCGTTTTTCTTTTTTCCCCCCCTTATCCTCTTATCAATCCCATCTCATCGATTTCTTCTGTTGACCATCCTTCATATACTTTCAATTCATACATAATTGTGTCTCCGCAATCTCCACAGTTGATGTTGCATTAAAGGTCGCCTCCCACATCAAGACAGATTTGTTTCAGTTACTTAAGGAAGGATCCGATGCACAAATGAGGGAAGGATCAGTTTTATTACAAAACTATTAGGTGAAATCACTCAGAAAACTAAAGTTTCTTGCTTCATTTCAAACAGAAACACAATCACACACACAAAGAGCCTGAACTGTAATTAAAATGAGGCGTTAAAACAGCTTTCAGCCAAACAGTGTTAGCGTTTCTCATTAATAGCATAGCCCGTGGGTCACAAGTTAAACCTGAGGGATTGAAAGTAAAAAAAAAAACTAAAAACAAACTTTAAAGGTTTTTTTATTGACTTCAATCTCATCTCTTGTGAAATATTGGATCGTTTCACCTTTTTGATCTTCAATTATTCGCGTGACCTGAGAGGGTCTGTGAAGGAAATCACATCTCTCAGGAATTGAAAAACACCGCTGTCTTTTCATATACCGAAACGCTGAAGGAGAGAAGAGAAAACACACAGCCGGATGCTCAAGTTTCAGCTTCCAGTTGTGTTGGTCTCAATACAGAAGACGACAGGATTGTGTGTGTCTCTCCGATACAAGTTTGGCTATACAAAACTCTCAGAGTGCTGTGGTGTTATCGTCATTCACTCGTACTGTAACAGAGAAAGTGCATTTAATGAACAAATTCCTTGATCTATGTACCATGGCTGACTTACACAATCCTGTAGTATGAAAAGAGAGGCAGAAAGTACAGATAAAATATGTGATCCTAAAGTCAGAAAGGCTTTGAGCACCAACCATTATTTCACAAAAAAAAAAAAAAATCAAAATTATTCACAGCAAAACTCAAAGATCTCACAGGCACACAAACAAAAAGGGACAACGCATTCCTCCTGCATACAAGTGCATCTTCAACCAAAACAAATCAATAAAAGAAGTCCAAAAGGTTTCAGCATCGACACATTAGTTCCATCGGTTAAAACAAGACACAAAAGGCAAAATTTACACCGCTGATGTATCTGTTCCACAGCACACACACAGACAAGTCTGCAGGGAGAGATGAATAAATCATGTTCCCTGTCTTTAATAACATGTGGAGGGCCTCGGCTGTTTCCATTAACCCTGATTCACAGTTCTATATTTAGGCAAATCTTTTTGTTCGCTGCCTTTTCCACATGAGAAGATCGAGGTCTGTGAATTAACATGTTCCATTACATTTCTTGCCGCTTCACAAGCGCCATTTAGCTCAGCGCAACCACATAAAGTCTGTCTCCGTTGTCTTTCCAATTTGTGCCCGACTCGAGTTACATCCAGGAAATCACAGAATGAGATTACTGCTCTATAAAAATATCATTAGGGTTTTATTTCATATGAATTCTTTATATGTATGTTACAATGTGCTGTTATTGCCCTTGAAAGTCGTCACACGTGTGACAAAATGTGACTACAAAACACTGGAATCACCTCAAAAATATATAGTCGGATTTAAATCACAGAATGTAAAAATGCCCTCGAACGTTTCAAATCGCCAGAAGAGAAAAAGACAAGGCCTCAGTGGAATCTGCAGCCCTGAGCCACGGTTAGCTTAGCATTGAGAGCAGTAGCTGGGGGAATGACTCATGTCTCAAGGCAAGGTTGTTTTTTTTTTTTTTTTAGTCACATAAAAACAAAAATCACTGGTCAGACCGGTCACAAACCATGACTGTACGAAAACTGTTCTGCTGCTAGAAAAGCTCTGAGCTTTGTTTTTAATGGTCACGAGCCAAAAGGTTCGTCATCGTCAACAACAAGTGAGAATGTAAATGTGGTTTAAGAGCTAAGAGACTCTGATCTGAGTTCTGAACGTCAGTATGTTCAGGTCGGCTCTAGGTGTCACCTGCTCGTCAGTCGTGATTCTGTCTTTAAAAGACCGGAGACAAGATGAATCTCGTGTTTGCGTTTCACTGGTTTGCGTAACTTCACTACACTTGGGTATTTTTACGGTGTAAACTCACTGCACACTGTAAACAACTTACAGGTTGCGACAGGAACACAGTCTGTGTGCAATGTTCAGTAAGTTAGAGGCCGTGTGACTTGAAGAGACTGTGCAGTTCTGAACGGACCCTCCCCACCTGTCCAGGTAAAGCCACATTTGTCGTCTTTGGTAGTTTCCCCACCCACCCACCCCCCTCACTGCTGGACCCTCTTCACTCCGCCTTTCACACTGAGCAGGAGTGACAGTTTCAGGACAGAAGGGGGTGCTGAGCTGGTAAAGGCACACGGAGACGAGCTCCGCCTCCCGGGCGGCTGCTGAGTCAGCAGCTGTGCGGCCCGAAGGCCACACGAGGCCGTGCATTACATTCTTCAGCGCGGCCGTACAGCGCATCTTATTTACACTAGAAAAATAGAGTTAACAAAATAAAAGCAGAGTGCGTGTGTGTGTTGCAGGTCCCTTCAAGAAGATGTCTTTGTCGTTTATTGCTTTGAAGACAGTTGGTCCTACAGAGAGAGGGATGAGAAGAAGCGTGCAGAGCAGAATTAAGTGCTGGTTTTAATCAATGAAAACTTTTTTTTTTAATTACAACAAAAGGGATACAGAAACCAAAAACTTTTCCAAACTGGGAGCAAGTTAACCTGAGATCAGAAGCAGTTTTCACTTTAACAAAAACTGATGAAAAGTATTTGTTGGCAACAGTGAAACCAGACTAGAAATACATTAAATTAACTTTTAACTGAGCAGAAAAGTTTTACAGTTGTCACCAACTACTTTGGTTAAACTGGGATCGGACTGGTTTGGTTACACTGGGTCTCTTTACCTGGGTCCAGGTCAGGGTCGGTGCGTTCAGGACCTGAAGACGTGGACGGCTCGGACGACGTACTGGCGGCAGATGGGACACTCGCTCATCCTCTTGCCGCACTTGGTGCAGGTGATCATGTGACCACACTCCAGCAGGACGCAGTCGATGGGCGAGTCCATGCAGATCTTACAGAGGTTGTCTTCCAGACCTGTAGCACCCTCGCCAGACTCTAGAGGGAGACACAGGGAAACGTCATCATCAATACACAGGAATAAATAAATAATCTGTGAATGCTGGATACATCAGAGGAAACACAAAACTCACCCCGGGCGTTCACAGTGTTGGCAGCTGAAAGAAAGAACACAAAATGTTAGGATTTTATGTTTTGACGCATGAACTGAAAAACCTGACTCCTGCGCAGATTACTGAGTCACATGAAAAACACACACACTAGACTGTAAAGCTGCTCTCACACACACACACACACACACACACACACGTGTGCATTTTCTGGAAGGTGTCGGTATTTACAAGTCAGTATCCAGCAGAGTGATGCGGCACCTGAGACCGGCAGCGACGGACTCACCCAGTAGGTTCTGCTGGTCCTGGTACAGCCGACTCACTCTTTCCATCAGCTCCCACTTCTCACAGCAGCCTTTGTAATCCACGAAGTTCCTGGCGAGGATTTCCTTCAGCTGTCGGACGCTGAGCGCCTCGATGTCGTCCAGAGAACCCAGGTCGGACAGGGAGGCCCTGCGACCCAAAACCGAGGGCTCCTCGGGGTCCCAGGTCTGAAACAGACAAGGTGTCGCATCCACAGTTGGTCACAGGACCCAGACCCAAACTCAAACACAATGTGGAACCTTTCCAGGACCAGATCCCTGAGACTTTCCATGACTGCACAGGTATCAGTGAAGTGTGACCCACTGTTCCGGTTTTACCTGGTCTTCATCCTGAACATCGGGCTCGGTGGGGGCGGTGTCTGTGGGAGGGGCCGGGGCTTCGGGCTGTGCAGCTGGGGGGTCAGGAGTGAGGATCTGTGTGGGTGTGGGGGGTTCAGGGGTTGAGGTGGGTATGTTAGCAGTCACGTCAGGGGGGTCAGAGGTCACAGAAGGGGGGTCAGGGGTTAGAGACTCAGGGGCTGAGCTGCTGGACGGTGAAGGCTGCTGACCCAGGACCAGCTCCACCAGCTCCTCCTGAGGAACAGCAAACGCACGGTTTTAATTGGTGGGGGGAGGAGGTGACGGGGGTGGTGGTGGTTGGAGGGTGCAATGTTTTCTCTCTCACCTTCTCCCTGCACAGGTGTGTGGAGACCTCGTGCAGGTGCAGGTAATCTCTGAGCTCCTTCACTTTGAGCTTCATAAGCTCCGCCCGCTCCAGCAGGTTGCCGTAGAAACGCTGACAGGTGTGACAGAGGCGGGGGCGGGGCTCGTGCTGGGCTGAGCAGCGGCTGCAGTAGTTCTTCTTACAGTCCACGCACGTGTGCTGAGAGACGGACGGTCACAAAAGTAGAAGGACAGGTAGAGGACACACAGGTGTGGTTTAACAAGCACGTCTGATTTACCTGGAGTCAAAATCTGTTCCCACCAAATTATCAAGAGCCTGGTAAGACGCTCCAACACAACACTTTATGGGACTTAACACACAGCTGCCGGAGCGCACACACCCGCTGCCATCCTGACTCTCGGGTGGTCAGCGTTACCTTCTTGGCGGGTGTATCGAAGCGTCCCCCGCAGGCCTTACAGATGTGTTCAGCTGGGGGGAGACGGCTGAGTGGTGAAGGCCGAGTTAGTGTAGGACTGGTGACGACGGTCACCGCCGCCGGACTGGTCGGCATCAGGCGAGTCCATACACAACCAGTTACAGCAGGAGGCCCACATACCTGGAAAATACACAGAAATACATTCGGTCAGGAGTATTAAATACTGCAAGCAGTACTGAACTGTTATGACATCACGAAGTTTTGAATAAAGAACTTTTTTTCTTAAATCTTATATTTTTGCTATGGAGTTTTGTTGCCTTCACTGACAAAGACTCTTATTACTTTTCCACTGTTCTCTCTTACACACCAAACTGTCATCACTTAAGTTACTTTTAAAACAAACCATAAACGCATCACTGAGGACTTTGGCTACAGCTTTAACCGACTATTTAACCATAACACAATCGAGTTATAACCTCAGTTAAGTTTGCATACACGTAAAACAACATAGCCGAAAGAGTAAGTGTGTGTGGGTAACTCGTAAAAAGTCGTCAGTTGTGTTTATGGAGACGTGTCTGATCAACGGCGAGCAAAGCCATTTTCCATTCAGCAATATTTCAACGGAGTCTGGAGCCTGGAGCCTGGAGCGTGCCCTTGGCAGCTAGGAGGCTACAGGCTAGGCTAACAAACATTAGGCTAGTTAGTGAAGTGGACCAGGCTGAAGTTTGAAGGAACTAACGTGAAACTAACTAACGGGGGGTAGATGGGGGGGGCAACAACAGCCAAACCACGTTAAACTAACCATGTTAGCAGGTTAACAAACACACATCCAACACGACCAACAACTTAGCGACGCGTCTTTACCTGTAGTTGACGGGGCTCCCGCAGCTAGCAGTCGGCTAACTAACCGCCGAGTCGCTGCTAGTTCACGAGCGGTAACTAGTGGGTTGGCTGCTGGTTTAACAACATGACGAGTCGGCGGCTGGATCCGAGCGTGAAACTGGAGAGATGAAGACAGACGAGACGGGTCAGACTGGAGCCCGAGAGACGACAACAGAGAACCAGGAAGAGTTCGAGCTACGCGCACACGCACGCGCCCGCGCACACACACACACGTTAAACATAAACACACACACAAAACCCCATTAACACAGTAACACACACACACACACACACACACATATGGAAGCTGAAAAGGGGCCGCGTCCATAAATCATTCGTGTTTTATAATTAGATAAAAATGGATGATATTGAAAACCCCTCAACCGAACATCACTACTTTGTGTTAATCGATCACACGGACGTCTGATTGAGTCCGTTCACACCCGATTGATCGTCCTGTGTACACGTGGCTGTGTATTTGTGGAACTGATTGAAGGCTTCAAGATAAAATCCCTCACTTTAAACTCGTAAACTTCAGAATAAAAGCTCTTCATCAACTTCTTTAAACTGTGAGCTTAAAAGTTTTAATATTGTGAGAAAAGTTAAATTACTCAGGTGTTTGTACTAATACCACACTTCAAATATACTTACTGTGAAAAAAATCTGTGTATGTACTATTGTACTACTACATACAGAACTGTGACTACATCTTATTTTCTCGATCAGTGTTGTTTTGGAAAAGTAAACCACAAAAAGACTCTAGCAGTGTTTGAAATTCTCTGTTGCTTTGTTTTAAATTGTTACCAGACATCACATTGTTAAAGTTCTTTGTTTTTTTAAGTAAGAACAATCACCTCGACACACACACAGAAACAGGTGGAACCGAATGAGCTTTATTCTTCTGTCACTTGGAAGAAAAAATAAAAATGAAAATGAGGAATCTACCCCCTCCCCACCCTGAAATTAAACACATTCTGGCTGATGTACGATGACGATACAGTTTTATTGCCATAAACAGTGTTGGAAAAGAAAAAGTTAAAACAGCTGTTTGTCTTTTATTCTATAGTACAGTAAGAAAAATGTTCTTTTTTTTTTAAATGTCCTGGAAAACAAAGGAAAATGTTTATCAGCGACACAAATGTTCTCAAAGCGACGCAGACCAAAAACATCAAAGGTTTAAATCCTGTTCAGCTGATCCACTACAGACCCAGATCAGATCCCGATCCACACTGACTCACAGGGACCTGAAATCAACCAGCTGGACCAGATTTACGGTCCAGGGTCAGCTCAATTCTCCCACAGATTAAAGATGAAGGACTACAATTCACTACAAACCAAAATCATGACTTCATTGTACAATAATCAATAACTTTGACTGGGTTTTTTTTTTCTTCCTTTTAATCAATTTTACAGAATTGTGTTGGTGTCAGCTGACTTCCACATGATCCACACTGAAGCAACAAGAGAAAGCACAAAAACCTTTATATTTCTTCTGTTGGCGAGCCGTCGTGTTAGCGCCACCGTCTGGCCAGGAGAGAGTCAGCAGGAGGTTTAAATGAGTCAGTGCTGCAAACAAAGACAGGTGGAAGAAAAGCAAAGAGGTCGGAACCAGAGAGAGGTGAAGGAAATGGGGAGCAAAAAGCAAAGGGGAAAACAATGGTAAAATTAGGGACGAAAAACATGTTTTCATCCTGTCTCTTTTCTTGTGCCCCCCCCACCACCACCACCACCCCCTCCCTCCCTTTTTTAAATTCCTTCATTCATTCCTTCTTTCACCACTTTTTCAAAACACATCAGTTGCACCACCGCATAAGAAACCAGGCTGATGACTGTAATCGCGGGAGCCGGGGAAAGAGCCGCAACGCAACGAAAGAGGATGGAAGAACGAAAGAATAAACGACTGGAAACGGATGAAAAAAAAAAGAAGGGAACAGAGGAGAGAAACTGTGATTTCACTCATCTGACACATACGTTCCTCACCTCTTTCTTTTCCTCCATTCTTTCGCTTTGATTGTCAGTTTTTTTTTCCCTTTTGTTAATCACACGGTGAAAGGAAAGAAAAACGGATGAAAAACAGGAGAAAGTCGACAAAAAGAATGGAGGGAGACAACGGAGAAGGTGAAAAAGGAAAAGATGAAGACACTTGTGACGCTAAAATGTTCCTCCCTTCTTTCACCCTCCTGTTTTTCCTTCAGATTTGTTGGAAAGGCGCGTGGCTGCCTTCTTTACGTACAAACGAATCCACCTCAGGTGCAGTTTTCAGTGTGGATCAATGGAAACTGTGCTCAGCGTGGACCGTCTTCAATCTGATTGGACGGAAAAGGTTCGGCGCCAGGACAAGGAAGAAAAACGCCTCGGCCTTAAATCATCCAATCGCAATGTTGCTCATCAGCCTGAGCCAATCAGAGGAGCCATTAACTGCAGGCCACACCTCCTCCCTATATAAGCTGCCTCCCTATGACCCCCGTGTGATCTGTGCTGCGTTCAGGGTGCGTGGTACACAGTAGTTTTTGTTTGCATAACCAGCAAAACAAAGTCCACGCAGCATAATTTAGAAATGAATCCATTTAAAAAAAACAACCAGTTTTCTGTTTTCCACAAAACCTAAACGCAGCAATACAGCGACAGTCGATGGGTTGTCAAATGGAAGAAAACCCCCCCAGACAGTGAATGCAGAACCCGGTCCCCTGCTTCCCAACACTCAGCTACGATTGGTCAACTGCAGAGGGGACACCTGAACAGGTCGTCCGACCACCAGCGCACCGTGGGAACAGAAATCAGAGACCATCATCATGCTAAAGATTCAGGCGTCTTTTATTTTAAGAAAACGTTTCCACCAGGTATCTGCTGTGGATACGGTGGGGGGGGTTGGGGATGGGGGTGGGGCTTGTCCAGAGCCAGCCGTCTGTCCCGACGCGGGTTACGTTAAACCCCGCCCACCCTGGACGGCAGGCTGATTGAAACAACAAACACCAAAAAGGATACTAAAAGGTCTTTTTTTGATCAAAGCTTGAAAACCCGATTGATGAGTCATCACGGTGATGAGCGACAGCAGAGAAGAAGAAAAAAAAGTTCACGTCTGACTCGACCAATCAGGGCGAGGGGGCGGGGCTGCGGCTGAACCACTACAAAATACAAAAAACAAAACAAAAACAGACTCTACTCTGAGCTTCTTTCTGTTGGTGGGTGAGTGATGGGTGACCTTTGACCCAGAGAAAGATGGGGCAGGGTTATTGGATGAAGCAGGTATGACATCACAATAAGCGCCTATAAAGGGGGGGGGGCAAGGGGCTGGGCAGAGAAACCCAAAGTTTGAACATGCATTCACAAGCTGCTTGTTGTGTTTGTGTTTACAGGGTTTATTATTCATCAGTGTCAGTGTGTTTCGTCTTTATTCTGACTAAGAATAAATATTCTGCTCAAACTGAACTCAAACAGGAAGAAGAAGAAGAAGAAAGAAGAAGAAGAAGAAGAAGAAGAAGAAGAAGAAGAAGAAGAAGAAGAAGAAGAAGAGGAGGGCGGCCTACACTCGCTGTCTGTCTGTCTGTCAGGAAGGAATGCTAACTGTGGCGTTTAAACTCCCGTTGGCGTTTTTTTTTTGTTTTTCCTCATTAAAGTTCTCTATGCGTTCACTCCTGTCCCCCCTCCTTCTCTCCCTCCCCCCTCCCCCCTCCCCCTCGCCCCTCCCTCCGGCCCTTGCGGCCTTCAGTCTCTTATGGTTTTTCTCTGGAGATCACCTCCTCTCGCGGCTTGGCTCCGCCGAAGATGGCAGAGTTGGGGTTGGCGACCTGGTTGAGCGGCTCAGAGACGGTCCGGGGCTTCAGCTGCAGCCGAGGCCGCTGTGCACGCTCCTCTGTGTAGCCACAACAAACGCACAAACAAACAAACAAGCAACAACAACGACAACAGAGGTCAGCACACGCTGAAGCAGCTTCACATATATGAGTGACAGAAAAGTGGGATTTACAGCCAAAATAGCAAAGCTAGCAAAACAACTAAACCACTGAGCTGGACAAAATGACAAAATTAAGAAGTAAATATCAACAAAAATAATAAAAGTCCAAAGTTCTGAGGCAGAGACAGGAAGTAGCTTCACCTTCAGATGGTTCCCTGAAGTCTGTCGTTCCTCCCCGGGGGGGTCCCTCTCTGAAGCGACCCATTCCTCCGCCGCTGCCGCCGCCGCCGCCCCGTCTATCCCCGGGGCGACTGCCGCCACCTCGACTCCGCCCCCCCATGTAGTCGTCATCTCTAAAACCTGGAGACAGACAGGTGCACAGACAGACAGGTGAGTCAGCAGATGCTCAGGTGACTGACAGCGCCGGGACCCTGCAAGGAGACGGATGAGCATGAGATGGTTGAGGTGAACAGCATGATGGGGGGAGGGGGGGGGGGGTGGGGGGGTGTCATTTGTAACTGTCATGTTGCTTTGTGGAGCTCTGAGGCGTTCACTGTCTTCTATTCAAGTCAGGAATTTGAGCTCGAGTCCCATCATCTTAAACATCCACACACGTGTCAACCGACAGTTCGGACGCCACGTGGAGGCGTGGCTTAATGACATCACATCTGACACTTATTGGACGCGTACAAAAATGGACCTCACACGTTCACACATCACGGGAAGCAACACCGCGTTCAGCCGTTTCTACTTCATTTGTTTAAATCAGTTTTAGTTCTGAGACATTATCCCGCCATCTGATTGGCTGCAGCCCATCAGTGTCCTGATTGGCCGGCTGGGATCTGCTGCTGTCCAACCTGAGCTGCTGAACTCTGTGACCGCACCTCCTCCTGGCTGGTCGTAGAAGTCTTCACGGGAGTCACGTCCTCCTCCGCCTCTGGGAGCTCCCCGAGAACCTCCTCGTCCTGCAGAGGACAGGGGGGAGTTTAACAACGAGAGGAGGAGGAGAGGGGGGGGGAGGAGAGGTGAGAAAGGAAACCAGAAGAGGAGAGAGAGAAGGAAAGGAGGAAAAAGAGTAAATAATGAAACAAAAAAGGAGGAGGGGAGAAAACAAGCAGAGTGGGGGGGGGGCAAGAAGGAGGCAAGAGAGAGGAGAAGAGAAACCAGATGAAATTTTTAAAAAAGGAGGAGGAAGAAGGGGAGGAGAGGAGGAAGCAACAGAGAGGACACAAAATAACGGGAGGAGGAAAGGAGAGTAAAGGAAACAAGAAAGGAAGAAGTTGAGGACTAGAAGAAACAAGAAGGAAGCAAGAGAAAGGACTAGAAGAAACAAGAAGGAGGAGAGGAGGTGAGGAGAGATAACAAGGAGCAGGTGAGAGAAGAAGAAGAAATAAGAGGAGGAGGAGGAGAGGCTTCAGCAGAGGAAACAGAGGAGGAGGCGGCGGCGCCTCCTTCTGGAGAAGACGGCACTGAAGAGGCGGAGCTTGTTAGTCATCCATCAGCCAATCAGAGAGGAGATGTTAGAGAGAATCAGCGTTTCACACCAGGTGAACTCGTCCTAGCTGTCTACCTGTCTGTGTGGACCAGTTAGAGGAAAAAGAAAAGGGGGTGGGGGGTGGGGGTGGGTGTGATATGATGTAAGGATGAAGCGAGAAGGATGAAGAGGCCTCCTCCTCCTCCTCCTCCTCCTCCTCTGAGCCAGGAGGCCACACTGAGTCTGGACCCGCTCAGCTTTTCCATTTTCTCTGAACTCGGGTTTTAAATTCACTCGTACAAAAGTTCATTTGGAAAAGCTGTGATTTTATCTGCAGACTGAGCGGGTGGACGTCCAGGCTCGGAGGACAGGCGGCAGCACGCACACACACACGCACACACACACACACACACACACACACACACACACACACACACACACACACACACACACACACACACACACACACACACACACACCAGGTGAGCAACCTACTTCCTGCCGGCGTTCTGACTTTCCTACCTCTACCGTCGTCTTTCCTGAAGCCGAAGCCTCCTCCTCCTCGTTCTTGCCTTCGTCCCTCTGCGATGTCGACCCTCAGTGACCGTTCGCCTAGCAACTGCGGAGAGGGGGTCAGAGGTCACATCAGACAGTGACACATTTCGATGTTTGATGACATCAGCTTTGTCCTTTTGAGTCAAAATTAAGCGCTCGTTCCATTAATGAAAACTCAGAACTACAACTTGTCCTCGAACACATCGACTGCAGCTGACCCGGGCGTCGTACCGTCTACGTCACGAACCACACCTAAACACCCCACCCCCCACCCCCTCCCTCAGGGTGAAGGCGGACCTGGTCCCCGCCTCCACATGTGGGTCAGGACACAGTCTGAAGACCCGGTGTGACGTGGTTCAGATACTCACAGCACCGTCGTACGTCAAAGCTTCTTTTAGAGATTCCAAGTCTTCAAACTCAACATAACAAAAACCTGGAAGACAGAGAGAGTCGATTAGAGACACCGGTCAGGAGGCGTTTCACGTCAACAGCTGGTTCAAACTGCGACTATTCACTTCTAATCTTCCCCGAGACTCTCTCTCTCTCTCAGTTTTGCTGCTTCCTGTAAAGTAACGAAGAGAATAATCCTCAGCGACAACACCTCCAGGTCCAATGAGCAGCTGCTCCGGAGCTTCGACTCGCATCGAATCATCGCCCCGATCGTTTTCCCAGGCGCTCTGACGGCCGCTCCGCCACGCGGGATTAACGGCTGAGGTTCATTTTCAACATCGCAAACACTTTAGAGGCTGAGTGACTGGTCCTGGTTGGACCGAACCAGGCAGAAAGCCCGCCTCCTGTTGTCTGCCTGTTCTTACAGATCAGTTTCAGTAAAGTGTGACACAAAGTGAAATCCTCTGACCTTTGAACTTGTCTGTCTCTTTGTCTCTGACCAATCGGACGCTGCGGATGTTGAGCTCTTTGAAGATGATGTCGATGTCTCCCTGCACCGTGTTGAACGGCAGGTTTCCTACGTACGCTGTAAACGGAGGCTCTGACGGCAGCTCCTTCTGCTTCCTGGGGCCTCCGGGGCCACTGCCACCACGGGGCCTGAAAGAGGATCATGGGATACGATGACACATAAAAAGCACACGAGAGCACGTGTTACGGCACGAAAAGGGCACAAAACGACGGTTGGGGTGATTCAGAAACGGCGTTGGCGTGCGGTCTGTCCAGCAGAGCGCGCTCACGCTCCGCTGTTTACACTCCCAGCGTTGGCTGACAATGTACAATACAGTAGAAGAGTCTTTAATGAAGCATATGCATAATTACATGCATGCTGCAGAACATCATGGAGGACCTTCACGTTTCTGACTCCTCCCCAGTGCCGCAGCAGTCCGGTGAGTTGTGCGTACATGCGTGCGGGGTACGCTGCAGATGTGCGCACACTTTATTCACTCCATCATCTCTCAGATTCATCTTCTGCCTCCGACACGAAACGCCAAACACATCCACCGACCGGTCGAGCTGCAGTATTTTAGCATCATCAATGTGTGAATTCTTCAGTTATGGCCCAAAAAATGTGCTTCATGAGGTCACGTGACCTTTGACCGCCAAAACATAAACAGTTCATCGTGCAACACGATGCAAATCCAGCACAACCTTGTGAAATCTGACCAATCGTCATTGTTTCCTGTGAGTTCCACCAATCGCAGCCGGCGCCCAGCGCACACACATCACCAAACTCACTTCCTTGCGTGGAACGAACACCTCGCCATTTACAGCAGAGATCACAGCTCCCTGATGCTCCGCACGACGGCGGGGGCAAACTGTCAACGCCAAGGTGGAACAGAAACACACAACTGAAAGTCACTGACTGACAAACACACAAGAGCAGAGACATCAGCGTGACACAGTGAGGCTGGTGCATCCTGATCCTCTGAAATAATGAAGAGAGGAAGATGAAAAGTGTGTGTGTGTGTGTGTGTGTGTGTGTGTGTGTGTGTGAGTTCAACAACAAGTCTCAGTAAAATGTCGAAACAAGGTGTGAATGCTCGATACAGAACAAAACATCACAACTATTTTTGCAACTTTCACATTCTCCTGCGGTTTCGATGCAAAAGCGTGGAAGCATGTTCGTACTGAAGCTCAAGCAGCTGCAGAACCTGATGATCTGATTTACACGACATATTCTGAAACACACTTTCATAATCAATTATATTAGTTATGGATCAGGTCAGCACCTCCACTCATCCTCCAGAGTCTCGGCGTGTTTCTTTTGGTTTGAAAACATCACACAAAACTTTACACTGGCGAGTACTGACCTACACATCAAAACATTGACTCACTAATCAATAATGATGATAATAATAATAATAAAAATAATAATATAAAAATACACCAGCAGGATTAATGATCGTAAAGGTCAGTGTGTCGTCATCCTCCGTGATGGAGGACAGACAGGATGGATCCTGGAGGAAAACAATCCGAAGCTCTTATTGTCTCAGACAGCAGCTGCGGACACACAAATCTGGTTTCACTCACGCTTCATCACCATCATCATCATCATCATCACCACCATCAGTTCTCATACACATCAAATAACTGCTCAGGGAACAACAAATACCCACAGAGACCAGAACTCATCACCAGCAGACAGTCCCGGCCGACAGCCGGCCTCGTCTGCGCTCCTACGTGGATGATTCTGCAGCTGCGGACACATGATGCAGCCATGCGGGCAATCTGCATCTGCAGCTCCGCCGCCACCTCCACATGCTGCGGCCTCCCGTCCCGTGCCGCCCCGCCTCCCACCGGGGCCGGCTCGTTCTTTTCAAACACTGAACAGACTGCCGTTGTTTTTTGTTTTTTTTTTACTGCGGGGCTCTGGGGCGACACTCGCCACATGGGTACGTTGGTTTCACTGTCTGTACGAAGCTAGCACACCCCCCCTCCCCTAGCTAACGGTTAGCCTTTTAGCCCCGCGACCACGGTGTTTCCTAGCCGCTCTCCGCGGCCTTTCCCCACCGCCGTCCGTCCCGGGCAGCAGGCGCAGGGCGGGCCGAGCTCCGCGGCCTGGGGACGGGCGGCGGCGGGAGACACGGCGACGGTCCGGCCGGTGTTCGCGCCCGAGGCACGCGGCGAGGTGCCGCGCGGAGCAGAGACTCACCCTCTGCCGCCGCCGAAGCTGCCGTAGGCCCTGTCCCGCTCATCGTAGCTGTCGTAGTCCGCCATTACTGCTGCTGTGTGTCGGAGGAGGAGGTCCTACACGTCACACGCGGATCAGGTTTAGGTGCCCGGCGGGCGCCTGACCGGGAATACCGACTCACGCACGTTGCTCGCGCACAGAAGTAGTTTCATTGCTTACGTCATTTTAACGGTTTTATGTATTCAAAGGCGCATATAGATTACATACAACATGAAGTGTTTTTTTTGTTTTGTTTTTTACAATTAGTCCACAATGAATACACAACAATGTAAAAAACTAACCAGTGACCAGAAAAGAAAATACAACTGTCGGTGCAGTTTTTTAAAATATATTTCTAAAATACGTTGGATGGAAAATATCCTACAATAATAGTTTTTTATCTGAATAAATTTGTGTTTATTATATTGAGAGCTGGGGGCCTGCTGCTCAGCATAAGATCACGTGGCATGACCACACTTTATTGCTTCAGCACACTTATTGCAAACCTTCTTCAATGTGACTGAAAAAGTGAAATTTTACCCTGTATATGCAGTTCCTGTAGACATCTATGAGGGGTCGTGTAAATATTGTACACATACAAAAACAGTATTTGACATTGTGTACAGGTTTAGCAAAAGGTATTGTAGGTCTTGCAGAGATCCTGCAAAACACCTTGTCAGTCTTGTCAGCCTCTTACAGTGTTCATGAAGGACATGCAGGCATATAACAAAACTCTTATAGTTCCTGCAGAAGTCCAGCAGACATCTTGTAAATCTTGTATAAGGATAGGAGTTGATTCAACGCCGATCTTGTAGAGTTTGTAGAGGTCTCACAGTGGTTTTGTAGATCTGCTGGGGAGGTTGAAGCTCAGTCATTTGGTGGATGTTGAGTTGGAGGGATGACATCCAGAGCAGTGTCCACTTGTGCTTCATCTCAGCAGCTGCCCGTGTTTACGTATCTTCTTTGATAACCTTCAGGTTTGGTGGGGGGGAGTCGCTCTGCAGTGGCGGTGAGCGCCTCGGTCCACGCTGTCGCAGGTCCTTGGAAAGGGTGTCCTTTTCACTAGCCATCATGGTTTTCCCCAAAAACTGGAAGCATATACAACCAACTGGATGTTAAAACATAGTATTAAAACTATACTAACTAACACATCATTTTCATGTGTTACACTGTACCTGGTTCTCAGCCAGTGCAATTTTGGCCATGTAGTGCTCCCTCTTAATCTTAATCTCCACCTCCTCGGGGATGTCAGGGACCATCACGTCGATCAGACGGCCAATAAAGAAGACCACGTGCTTGGGAAGAAAGACACAATCACAATTCACAATCTCTCTTTCTCTAAACAAACCCCACCAAAGGATCCGGGCGTGTGGAGAGACGCTGACCTCAAAGATGATGACAAAAGTGAGTTGTATGGCGAGGAGGTGAAAGTACTGTGGCAGGTAGTCACCGTTTTCATCCCTGAAACTACGATACCTGCAGAGAACAAGAGCAACGACCACTGACAACGTTATGGGTAACATTATACTGACAGTACACTTCCCCTGCTGTCTTAGGCAGAACAGTTAACTTTAATCCATGGCAGTGTTGCTGTAGTTGCAGTGACGTTGCCTACCTGCAGGGTGTGCTTTGGTGTTGCTGGCTGTAGTTGCTTGGGGATGTTGCCAGAGTGAAGTTGATGAAGCCGCTCAGTGTGCTGTCTCTGGTGTAGCGGTAGTACAGACGAGGCAGGAAGGACGAGGTGAACGCGATGAGGAAAGCCTAAAACAGCGGTTTTACGTTTTTACTAAACACAATCAGCTGTTTGACGAAGTGACACACAGTCGTCGATAAAGATGATCATCTCTAACTGGTCCTCACAGAGACAGACAGGCAGGATCATCAGAAGTCTTACGTTGCTGAGGACAGCCATGTGCGTGATGAACTGCAGGATGAGGAACCAGATGCCGATGTCCTGAGCCCGCTCCACCACAGGGCGGCGATATTCAGTCACGAACTTCTGAGCGTCCAGTCGAATCTCCACCCAGTTGTTAATGAGAGCAAAGACCGGAGCGAGAGGACACGCCGCCACAAAGATTGTGATGAAGCCAAACTGGATCACTGAGGAGGATGAGGAGGGCTCACAGTGAAGAGTCATGGACCAGATTCTTGTGAACCACCGCGTTCCCACACAGCCAGAAGAACAGGACTCACCCATCTCCAGGTACTCGCTGAAGAGTCCCTCACAGACCAGCAGCTGGTAGTCCTCCTCCCAGGGAGAGAGCTTCTTCTGCTGCTGCGTCTCCGTCTGAGCCTCCCCTCCCTCCTTCTCCTTCACCTCACTCTGCTGCAGACTCATCTTCCTCTTCTGCCACCATGTCTTCACCTTCCTGCCAAATAATGAGCCTGCAGTTTATTTCAGAGAAGGTTATTACCTTGTCCTCATTGTGAGACGACAAGCTCGCTTACATAAGTTGATTCTCATTTGTCTCAGTGTGTGTTTGTGCGTTCATATGTCTGTGTGCGTGTGTGTTTGTTTACGGGATGATGAACTCCTGCATGTTATTGATCAGCTGTTTTCCCACCATGATGACCAGCAGCTCCTGAGCCAGTTCAATAAGACATCCACCTGCTCCACACTGTAACACACAGCCAGGGATGAAGAGCTTTTTCCTTCTGTTGTTGTTGTTGTTGCATAATTTCACCCAAAAACAACATTACAATATTATCATTAATAATAAGTGAACTAAACTGTTTAAGTCAGTTCAACAGAGATTTATTTTTTTGTTAGACTACCATATCTTTATGTATACCTATCCATATATAGGTAAATAAATCATCATCATCAGACCATGTGACAGACTCACGTCTTCGTTGCGTACTCCAAACAGGGTGTTGTAGTTTCCAGGGTAACCAACAAACCTGAGCAGACACAAACAAACAAGCACTCATTCAGTTTTCTCCTCTTCTGCCCTGAAGCAGCTTTAAGCTTGTAAAACTATTTAAGTACACAAGCCCAAAGTCTGTGTCATGCACCACCACCAGGACAAAGTGACAATTTTATCAGATATTACATAAAGTTATTCTTAAAAAGATTCCCTGCTGCAGCTTTAAGTGGCTTTTAACTGAGGAGAAACAGCTGCGTGACTCCATCCTGAGCCTGCAGGAGGCGCTGCACCTCCTCTTCTTCCAGAACAGGTTTTACAAACCCGACTTCATGTTTTAATTTCATCAGTTTTATTTTGAAACTGAAAACAGAGATCCTGCCCCTAAAGCAGCCTATACATGCAAATGAGTTAGGTTAAAAAAAAGGCCTCTGCTGATGAACCTGTAAGGCCTGTTCTGATTGGCCGGAGGAATTCTCACCTGCCTTTGAAGAAGGCGATGTAAATTGGTGAAGAGTAGAAGTTGACAAACTGGAAGATGAAAACTTTGAGGATGAACATGTCTTCGTATTTAGTCTGAGTGCGATGCATCTCTGACAGAAACACACAGAGAGCCACGTTTCATCACCAACATCAATACTGAATCCAATTTATCAACCAAAACAAAATGTTCTGTGACACTGTCATCACCACAACATTAAGCCATTATCTATTTAATAGTCATGTTAAATATTTCATAAACAAGAGCAACTTGACAAATGGACCAAATGGAAGAAAAGACCAGATCTCACAATAAATAAATCAAGGATTAAGGACATTAAATCAACTCACTAAAACATGAACGAAATTTGCTGAAGTCTAAAAGCGAACTCTAAAATGAAACTTGAGGATGAGGAGGGTGAGGAAGAAGGCGTGACTCACCCCAGCGGGTGAGGATATGAGCCAGTGCAATGTAAAACCTGGACAACATGAGGATGACCAACAGGTTCAACACTGATGCTGAGATACTGGCGAGCCTTCCAGCCTGGAGACACACACACACACACACACTTGAGTGTGGACTTGGACTTGAGTTGTGTTGTGTTGTGTTGTGTTGTACTCACAGAGATGCTGAGGAAGCTGTGGTTGGACTTGTAGATGATGATTCTGAAGATGGTGCGATATATAATGATGGCGATGACAAACATCAACACCACGGTGATCTGCACACAGGAAGGTCAACTTATGACTGAACAGGACACAGGCCCGATGGGACGAGTGGGTCTCTGGACCAGACCCTCTTTATGAAGTGCCTACAAAGAGTTGTCTTCTTCCATGGAAGAGGTGGAAAGTCAGAGGTTTAGGGGGTCAGAGGTCAGGAGACTTACCATGATGATAATAAACATGCAGCTGGTCAAAGTTCTGTTCAGTCGTTTGTTTTCAGGAAAGTAAGGTTCCTCCGCTCCGGTCACCGGGTTCCTCATGGTCATTGGAGCCATGGCCGTGAACTCCGGACGAGGTCGCTCCTGCGGGGGATTTAAACCGATGACAAAAGTCATTGGTGAACCACGTCCTGCGTGCAGTTACTATTCTACACCCAAACTTAAGTTTTAGAAACTAAAATCCTGTCCTCGCTCATGTTGTGAGACGGGTTCGAGGCAGGTACCTCGATGTCCTCGAAGTTGGAGCAGTTCCAGCGGTGTGCCAGAGAGGAGCAGGTTCTCTTCCAGTACTCCAGGAAGGTGACGGCCCACAGAGTCATGAAGACGCTGAGGAACACTGTCCCCCCATTATCAAACAGGATACCTGCCTAAAGAGAGACGGACAGGTGTTGGTCTGGATGTTGGACAGAAGGTGGCCTGGTGGTCTTGGAGACAGATACCTTGTAGGTTAAACAGATGCTGGAGTAGTTCCAGTAGGTGCAGATGTTACAGATGGGACACATGAGGAAGGTGTTTCCACTGTCACACACCTCCTGCCTACACACACACACACACACACAATAAATAAATACCACCACAGGTAGATGAAGCTGAGGGTCTTCACGCCGTTAATGGAGAGAAATATATTCTGAGTGATTTGTCCAACAGAGAAGAACATTAAGAACAAAGGGGGATCATCATCATCACCATCATCATCTTCCTCATCATCATCGTCATCTCGGCTTTGGTCAGAGTTCGTACTTACGCTGGAACATCAGTGGCCATGAGCCCAAACCCGGTCAGGAAGATCACGGTCCCAACGAGAGCAGCCGGCAGCAGCCAGCCGGTGTAGAAACCTACAGTCAGACACGGTTACTATGGAAACCAAGATGTGTCCATCGTTGAAAAGAGGCAGTAGTTAGTTTTAGTGTCGATGCTGTAGTTACCGAGCCAGGCAAAGTAAAGTGCTATCTTCTCTCCAAAGTACTCCCTGATGTGATCCAGAGGTTGGTACCGTGTCCAGCAGGACCACTGGGCCCAGTACCCATACAGGATCTGTCTCATGCTGAAAGACTCCGGGGCCACCGGGGGGGTCGGCAGGCGAAAATCCCCCTGCAAACACAGAATAAGGTTGAGTTCTTATCAAAACCTGTGGATGTGGCCAGTTAGTGCAAAGACTCAATGAGTGTTTGTCATGTCCAACATCTGCAGGACGTGGAACCAGGACTGAGAGTTTCTCAGAGGTCTCAGAGCAGCTGTTTTCCCGTTTTGAGGGGTATGGATTAGGATTATGGATTAGGAACTCACCTCGTGCAGCGGGTAGGCAGCAGCGAAGACGTTCTCACTCAGCAGTCGGTCGATTCCCACCTCCCCCTTGTCCACAGAACCGTACTGGGTCCTGGCCAGAATCTCATACAGCTGGAGGGACGGGACACAGTCACTGCAGCGACCGCTCTAGATCCAGTCCTGATGTTTGAAGGCAACTGGAGACGCCTGACTGCACACGGGTACTGCAATACTCTGTGTACATTTAGCTTTTATTACTTTGTTAAGTAGGAATTTCTGATGGACGACTTTTACTTGCAAAGCCGATTGTTGCATTCAGTTTTACGTTGGCAGGAAAACTCTGTGTTTTTGAGGGGGTGTGTGTGTTTGTAGATACTGTGTGTTTGTAGATTGTGTGTTTGCAGACAGTGTTTGAGGAGGAGGCGTCTCCCCCTGCGGTATCCGCCTGTTGACGGACACATCCTGGATTCTGAGAGGTCAGACGGTTTCTAACTCTGAACCAATCAGAGGGGCAAAACTTTAATTTTATCTTTCTCTGTCTATGTTGAATGTGACAAAACAACCGAAAAACAGAGATAAGAGTTTCTGCATAAAAACCAAGAAAAAACCCAAAAATAGTCTTTTTCAACTTTTTCCACTTTCCAGATTACATGACTGAATGAGAAGGACATATTTCAGGACATAATTAACATATTTCTTTTGCAGTTTTTTTGCCTTCAGGCTGTTTGAAAAATGGAAATAGACAAGCAGAGAATCTGTGTTTTCACAATTTTGTTTGTGCAGCATGTTGACTAAGAGACGAGGAACCTGATCTCCGACTTTGCCGGCGAGGCCCCAGAACCCCACACTGAGGAACACGTCGCGTGTTCACGTAATACTAAATAAAGTTGTGTTGAATCGGCCGGCTGACACACCTGCGTCCCACGTGGTCTCATTCTTACACAGGATGTGTGTTTGTTCTCTGGGCGTCTCGGCTCATAAAAATGCTTCATGTTCACTGGACCAACACAGACTCTGAGGCACCGGGGTGCTCGAGCAATGCAATTCATTAGGATAAACCTGTCGGGATGTACCATCTTGTTTTATGAGGGGGTCGTAACACACACCGAAAGTACGACACAACAACGAGGGAGACGCACAGACTCACCACCTGGTGTCTCTGAGTCGTCTTGAAAAACGTCTCTTTGTTGTCGCTTCCCAGAAACCTGCAGACAGATTAGATTTAATGGTTCTGGATGAGATGATGTAAAACTCAAGCTGCTCTCTTTTTTTTTTAACTCATTACACCTGAATCCCCACTGCAACTTCTTTCACTGACATCTTCAGTAAACAGGCAGGATTCAGTGTTTCTGTTCCTCAACACAGCTGTGTTCTTAACAGCTGATGAAAAAAAAAAAGGTGCTGATCACCTCTCCAGCTTGTTGGTCCTGAACTGACAGGTGTAGAAGTCAGGTGGGTGGTTGGGGACGTCCTGGGACAGAGGGCTGGGGAGGGACAGCCTGGACAGGACCCGCTCAGACCAGTTAATGTTGGGAGCGGTGACCACCTGCGAGAGGGGACACGGGGACGACAGGTGATGATGCAGGTCTGTGTTAGGACAGCAGGGGACAGGACGGGGACGGGGACGGGGACGGGGACGGGGGTGTTACCTGCAGAGGGACTCTGAGACTGATCTCTTCTGCGTAATAACAGAGGACGCTCCACGGAGCGCTGAGGAGGACAAAACAAATCTTCTGCTTCATCTGGACGACCTCCCTCTGCAGAGAGAGACCCGGAATCATGAAAATAACTCACAATGCATAATAAATTAAATTAATTAAAATAAAATAAATAAATAAATAAATACACACACCCTGCAGTTTGTTTGAAGTTAGCCCGAACAGTGATGCATTAATATCCACCCAGGGTCATTCTGGTTCATAATAATAATAACAACAACTGGGTGTTGTCATTACATTTTACTAATAATATTTGTGCAGGACTGCTTGTTACATACTTTGGTTGTGTTGAAGCGTTTATTTAACCGTGTTGCAGGAAGTGACACGCGGTTTGGCCTGATCACTTACACTTCTGTTTATCTTCTTCACGCCGACTCCCTGAGCTGTGGCGTTTAAAGCGCAGAGCGCGTTCCTTTTGCTCACCTGTTCCTGCAGCAGTCCGGAGCGTTTCAGTCTGCGCAGAAACTCCTCCCGCCACCTCTTGTGGGCGGGGTTAACACCTGCGCTCTCCTCACCCTGTGAGCTGCGAGGCTCCTCCCACACCAAGACAAAATCTGGCCAATAGGAGTGCAGCGCGTTAGCACTGCTGAAATGAACCCATGTGCTAATGCAAACCCAATAAAAATAAATCCAGATTTAACGCTGAGCGGTTCTCCGGGGAAAAATGGCTGACTGTGAGTTTGTTAAACATCACCATACGTACACAGCGGAGAAAAATGAAAGGTAAGTGGACTATGAGGGTCAACAGAAAAGTTTTGCCTGAAGCCTCAAAACGAGTTAATCTGAGATTACACCTGGGTTTTTCTGCTCGGACCAGGTGGGACTCTGGGTCTGATGGATCTGGGACTGCTGCTCACTGTTTTGTTTGATTTTTGTATTTTCTTCCTGATTAAAACCTCCCCAGGAGTTTCATGTCACATCAAAATCACTGAGACTCTAATGAGAACTTTAACTGAAGCGCCTGACCTGTATCTGCCGCCACCTGATTGGTCGGTTGTGTAAAGGTGTTCCTAATAAATGGTAATAACTTTTCCCTCTGACAGATTTATTTTCTCCTGCTTGGTCTCAGCTCTTTTACTCACCGATTCGAGTCGATCCGTCGCCGAACACGTTCCTGTCCTGAGGTTCAACCGGTGCATTCTGGGAAATGATAACAGACTGACTTCAGCACAGTTTAAAACTTGTGCGTGTAACATTCAGGAACGACAGGTGATGACAGAGGTGGCTGTTAAGCGAACAGTCGGGTGGGCACAGAAGTTAATGAGGCCGAGGACAAGCTGTGCGATTAGAGGAAGAGCAAAACAAACATCCGCTGCTCTCTCATCGGCCGGTCTGTTTTTGAAGGAGCTGCTTTGTCTCACACACACACACACACTTCCTGTTTCCTGCTGCAGCCCCAACAAAGCAAACACTCATTAAGCTTGATTAAGAGAAAGACCACAACACGTTTTTAAAGTGGCTGCAGACGATGTGACGGGGTCGTGACGTGGAGACAAGAGCGAGCGACTCCATCACAGGCTTCATCCTGAACAACACGGGCGACGGCTGTTACACCACAGGCCCATTTATCTTCCCAATAATCGATCGGTGAGCTTACCGATCGGGTCACCCTCGGGTCAGCCGTTACCGTGGTGATGCTGCCATAGTTGTTCTCTGGCTCGGTCGCCATGGCGATGAGTGTGGTGCTGTCCTCCCTCTGCTCCCCTTTCTTCTTCATCCTGCCTGCTCCTGCAGAACCACACACGCACACACACACGCGCACACACACACACACACACACACACACACACACACACAGTACATATACACATATGGGCTGTGTACACTGTACTTACATGTTTCTACACATGTAGCAGAGACATACTAAGAAACTTTTACAGTCTGCAGGACTGAAAATCAAAATGTTACTGACTTTTTTTTGTTCAGACAGTTCACTCATAACTTTTAAAACTTAGTGCTTAACTTCTATCACATACAGCTCCTGCACGGTCGCTTGTGTTGACACAAACCTCTCCTGTTTCTTTTAATCTGATTAATCTTAATCGTTTTTTGTACTTTGTATCATTAATAATTCAGAAATAACCCAATGACTTACTGATTAATCGGAGAGTAAGTTATCGGTCGACCCCCTCGCTGCTGTGTGGCTCTGACAGCAGATGTTAAAACTGTCCTCGGTGTCTCCCCGGTGTGCTCCGGTTACCGATCGTTTTGGCGCCCTCGCGCCGTGTCTCGTGCGGTCGGACTCACCTGTGTGCGCAGACGGCGCCGGGCTCAGGTGAGGTTCCGGGCCAGACCAGCTGCACGTCCGTCAGTCAGTCTGTTTGTTCGGCTTCACGCCGCAGACTGGCTTGCCGTAAACCCCGCCCCCGCGAGTCCTCCCTCTGTCATCGAAACGAGCGCTCAAACGACATCAGACTGAAAAACCTCACTCCGTGTTCAGCTGTTTTGTGTTGAATTGTTGGGCTGCGATCACAACCTGATGCAACAGTCTGCAGCCATGACGGTTTCCACAATCAGAACACCTTTTTGCACGTTTAATAGAAAATGCACTTACCACACCTGTTCACGCAGTTTTTACTCTGATCTGAACCTTGAGGTGGATGCACAACACTGGACCAGCTGAGGGCCGGGGAAACGTGGCCTGGTCTGATGAATCTGGATTTCTGCAGGTGCCTCAGGACCTCAGGACCTCACCTGCCTTGTGTCAACAGTCCAGGCTGCTGCTGCTGCTGCTGCTGCTGCTGGCGGTGGTGAAATGATTTCTTGGCACACAGAGGCCTGAACATTACGGAGCGCCACGGCCCACCACCTTCTGCGTCCACCATGATGACCTCGTCAATCAACAGCTGAGGTCACCCAGTCACAGTCAGATTTTGAAGTGAAGAGACAGTACATGCCATATACTATAAAAGTGTATATTATATAGATTTTATGAATGGTTTTTATTTGTTATTAATCATTCATAAAATCTACAGAATTACATTATTATATTTTTATAATATTCTATTATTATTATTACATTATGAGACGGCATCTCCACATACTCTGACAGCCAAATAAAGTCAAAGGAACAGTAGCTGTAACGCAGCTCTCTGATTGGACGAGCAGAGCGGCGACGCCCTCTTCAGGACAGACACAGAGCTTACAACAAGTCGAGTTTATTCTACATTGGGTCTATTGTTGTCTACTGTACACACACCTTATTACACAGCTCTGACACACACACACACACACACGTTTGTTCTTCTCATAATTAACGCAATGCACGTTAACCACAACCCTTTCCATAACCGTCTTCACCTACACCTGATTCTGATTTTTTTTTTTTTTAAAGTCTGAACCTTCAAACCGTCCTTGGACGAAGTGAGGACCAAACAAAATGTCCTCAGAAGGCAGAAGTCCAACACACACACACACACACACACACATACAACACACACACAACACACACAGACATCTTTGGCAGGAAGCAGCCTCTTCCACGAACAATGACACGCGAAGAGGTTGCACGATGATGTCATCAGGAGGCAAAGAACACACACACACACACACACACACAGACTGACAGTATACAGTGTGCAGTGTTGTCACAATAATGACTTTAATATCTGAATATTCATTTTGACTTTCAGTTGATGAAGTCCAGGTGAACAGGCCTCACCTGCTGTCAGGTACCCGCACCGAGCACTAAAGTAATTATGGGTAATGAAGTCTGAGGTAACAAGTCTTTAAACTGATGTCTATAACTGACGCACGTTTACATATTCTGTTTCTCCGTACAGGATGTTTATGACTTATGACAGCTGTTTAATGTCGACGCTCCGGATGTTTGTATTTAAAAGAAAAACTTGGGTGAAAGAGAAACCCCCCCCCCAAAAAAAACGTTTTACTTTTACTCACAAACTTGTAAATGAAGTTATAACTATGTAAGTCATTAACCTTTTACGCACTATGAAATGTTACACAGGATATAAACACAAACTGTCAACTCTCCCGCTCGTTTCAGCCCCTGAACGCCCCGTCCCCGTTTAAGCACTTGCATGCACTTCACTACTTTTCGCTCCTGAACGCCCCATGCTAACATTAGCTTCCGAATGCCCCTCTAAACCCTGAACGCCCCACACTCGTTACAGCTCCCAAACACCAAACTAAAGGCCCCATACATGTTTTAGTCCCTGAACGCCCCATGCTAGTTTTAAATGTTGAACGCCCCACCCACATACGTGTCCCTGAATGCACCTGTCAGACTGATATCATGGGGTCAGGCCTCAGAGCTCAACAAGCAGCTGATTTTTTGATTTTTTTTTTTTTTTAAGGCGTTGAGCTTAAACTTTTTTTAAGGCAGCTTTTCCGAACTCGTTTTCATAATGACGTTTTTAAGGCCTTTTCCTGTTTCAGCACAGTAAGGGTTGGTTACCATGACAACGCCGGCATGGCAGCGACGGAGTTACAGTGAGTTGACGCGATTTGATTACGACCGACTAAACAACAGCATGTTTCATTCGTACATACACTGAGGAACTGAATCTTTTAACATATTAATAAGGAACCTTGTTGTTTTTTTTTTTAAAGGAAGCTGAATTCACGGGGACAAAAAAAATCCTTTTCGGATTGTTTTTGAATTTTAAAGGGCAGAAATGACAGTTAATATACTTAATCTGTAAAATAAAAACTTTCAGTAAAAGGTGTGGGGGTGAAACTGTACATTGAGCCTTTGAAATACCCCTAAAATTGCACATTAATTCAAACATTTAGGTACAAATTAAGCAGTACCAGTATATATATATATATATATGTGTGTATAATCGAAAATATAATCCATAAAAAAATACCCTTTAAAACCCCCTAAATATATTATCCATTCATTTGTCCAAATTGTGTATGTATGTATGTATTACAAATCTAAATACTCAGTAAAAATCAATTTAAAATCATTAATTTGAAAATATTTCAAAACTTTAACATATTCGTAAATGAAGGATTGGTTGAGGGGATTTTAATGGATTGTTTTTTATAGTGTTGTGTTGAATTATTCCATCAGACAACGATTAGTTATCCTTGAGCATGTGTCAGTAACACAAAAACAGGATATCTCCAGACTGAGAGAGGTCTCTTCCACTGACGTCAATTCAAACTTTCACCAGACTCAGACGGCCTTCACTTTTCTTTTTTTTTTTACAGAACATCACATCTGGGCCAACTACCTCAACTTAAAACCTACAGTGGCGCAAATGTTTGTTAAAGTTTGCTTTAAAAAAAAAAAAAAAAAGACGACGTAACAAAGATGGGATTGCTTTAAAAAAAAAAAAAAAAGACGTAACCAACATGGGATTGCTTTAAAAAAAAAAAAACTACCATTATCTAGACACATAAAACAAGGCACATGGATTTTCAGAAGAAATTCTGAGCAGAAATGAGGTTCTGTACCTCCAGGAACTCTGTGCAGACTTTACTGGGACAGACCTGTCTTAGTCTAAATCGTGTTTTTTTGTTACTCGTTAAGTCATTATGGAGATTTTCCCTCCACAGAATGAACTTTATGACTGAAATTGCCAAATTCTGCCCGACGCTGATCGAGGGGCTGTGATAAACGGTCACATGGTCCGGGATCAGGGCCGGGGTGGAAAAAGCCTGTCTGCCAATCAGACGCCAGCTCGCTCTGACAGTCTGACAAAACGCAGGGCCATGAATCGTGATGCAACAGTTCAACTTTGTATGAGGTCATCACAGTGATGTCATCAGAGAGAGAGAGAGAGAGAGAGAGAGAGTTACAGATGTCTTTCTCGCACACACACACTCACACACACACACACGCACCAAAGCCCAATAATAATAATAATAATAATAATAATAATAATCAATAACGGTGATAAAGCAGAAATCAGCAACATCATCCCACATGGCGTCACCATCTTCATCATCATCATCATCATCATTATCATCATCATCATCTGTCCTTCATGTCTCTGTGTAAAGTCCACTGAGTCCTTTTAGTTTCCAGACAGGAAGTCTGATCGTCTGTAATAACCAGATTTCTATTAAGTGGATGAAACTGAAGGTTACACCCTAACGATCAGCTGATCGGCTCCTAATAACCTGCTGGTAATTAACACACTGCTAAGTAAGTAAGACACCTACATGCCTGTCAATTAAAAAAAAAAAAAATCAACCGTCGATGAACGCAGTATGTTTGCAAAGTAACAGAAAAGTTTCCCCGACCTGTTCGTTAACAGGTTGACCTAATTACACCCCCCCCCCCCCAACCAACCCTGCCCCCCCCCCAAAGATATAGTCCGTTTCAGTCTGTCTACCAGACCTCACAGCGCTTCCCGGTGTTCATGGGTGTCCCTGCAGGACAGTTGAAGTGATGGCTGAAGTCTGGAGAGTTGGCGAGCGTGCCTATGACTCTGTATCTGGGGGGGCTGTGGGGGTCGGTCACCAGGCCCTCGTGAGCGCTCTCTGGCGTTCGAACCGAACACCACACCTGAAAGGTACACAACAGGTGGTAAGACAGAGTCACGACAACCGTGGGATTCATGACGTGATAACAAGTCAAGTTGGTGAGGAAACAGAGGTGGCACCAGCGCAGATCCTTGTGGGATGCCAAGGTTTATCAAGGAGGTAACTTTTATCGTTTACCTGGGCAAATCCCACGAAGAAGAGCTGGTCGTTGGTCAGGTTGACGGCAGGGAGTCTGTTCTCGTCTCCGTTTCTCTGCACCCATGACCGATAGGCCTGAAGACAAACAACCCATCAGCACGATGCGTTCGAATCACGGCGCATTCACAACAGCTCGTTTCTATGTGACGCGTCGGTACTAACATAGTACGCAGCCTTCAGTCCTCCATTGTCAGCGATGTTTTCCCCGAGCGTCTGTTTCCCGTTGACGTGCTCTCCGTTGACGGTGTAGCGGCTGTACTGATCCATCATACACTCTGTTCTCTGACGAAACGCCTCCACGGAGGAGTTCTGCCACCACGGCCTCAAGTTGCCTTCTTTATCATACTCACGACCTGACGGACAGAGGGGGCGGGGACGGGTGACGTCTCGATGAAAAGTAAGATGCTAAGTGTCGTTCTCCTAAGCTGAACCGGTGACGCAGACTCACCCTGATCGTCGAAGGCGTGGGTGAGCTCGTGACCCATCACCACCCCGATCCCGCCAAAGTTCAACGCCCTGAGAACACGCAGAAACATACCATATATATGAGTTAAAGACATGTCCCCAAAGACCTGAACAGTCCAGAAACCAGGACACCCCCCCCAGACAGGTAGATATAGAGGTGAACACACTTGGGGTGGTCTTGGGCGTAGAAAGGAGCTTGTAGGATCCCAGCAGGGAAGACGATGCCGTTCTTAGTGGGCATGTAGTAGGCATTGACTGTAGGAGGAGTCATGCTCCATCTGGAGGGGAGGAGGCACAGGGGAGGGGGAGGAGAGGGGAGGAAATGACAAGAGAAAGAGAGGAGGTCAGGTGACCAAACAGCCCAGGGGTTGTATCCACAGTGATAAAACCTCTGACAGTCGTCCTACATGAGTTTCCTCTTCAGACTTATTTGCGAAGGTGCCGAGAGACACTGTTGTGTTTATATTTGTTCAACAGATGTGTCCTCCAGCTGTTTTGTGAACACAACCCCTGATTTGACGTGATTATGGCACTGAGTCCTTCTGCACTGGTCTTTTTGTGTGTGTGTGTGTGTGTGTGTGTGTTGCTGGTCTGTGGTTTAGTTACTGGTCTTTGTTGGGAGTCTTCCTCAGCTGGTCGGCCATCACTCGGGCTGAGAAGTTGTAGAAGTTCAACATGTTCTGGAAGAAGCTGTCGTCCGACACCTCGTACTGAAACACAACAGAGCTGCGATGAGCTGCGTGTGATGGTGTTGGACAGCAGGGGGCGGCAGAGCACCACAAGATCCTCGCCATCGACCCATCTTGCAGGCGAGTGAGTGAATGCTGTCGCTCACCCCGTCATAAACGTCGTCCAGCTCTTTAGAGTCCAGGATGAATTCTGGGAAACCGATCATATCGTAGATCGCATCTGCCTAACGAGACACAGAAACGGTTAGACCAGTCGTTATTTTTAACGCCACCTGTCCACCTGTCCACCTGCGTGCGTACCTTGTCTTTTGCGGCCTGCCTGGTCTGATGGTCCATCCAGCTGAGGCGGTCCAGGGCTTCTTTAAACGCAGAGCGGATCTCGTTGATCATTTCCTCAGCCTGAGTGAGATCAGCAGAGAGCGACAGGTGAACCAAAGTTACCCAGAGCAGACCTGTATCAGATCCAGGAGCACCTGCCCCCCCCCTGCCCCCCCCCCCTGTAGAACCAGGTTATGGTCAGCATTTCTGCAGCGACTCACGATTTCTTTGCTGTGCTTGTCGAACGTGGCCTTGACAAAGAGCGCTCCCAGAGCGAAGCCCAGGGTGTCGTCAGTGTTCCCGATGCAGGTCTGCCAGCGTGGGGTGCAGGACTACAGCAAGCAGAACCAGGCAGAACCAGGTAGAACCAGTAAGGACCAGTTACAATCACTTACAAAGCGGTAGATACAGTTAAAGCAGGAGATGTTATAGTCCACCAGAGAGAAACAGTAGCTCAGCTAGCACCGAGGAAGCTAAATGAGACACCAGAGCTGTTTCTGTAACAGCCTGCTAGAACCAGTTCAAACACATAAGAACCGGTTACAGCCATTGGGAACCACTCAGAACAAGGTAGAACCAGATATTGCCCATTAGAACCAGAGTAGAACTAGCCAGGTAGCTGCAGAAGCACAGATAGATAGAACCAGCACAGGTGTAGCTTCCTGGAGTCCAAAACGAGTAAGAACCAGTTACAGCTCCAACCTAACATTTGTCAGATGATTGACCAGCTACTTCCAGTTAGAACTAATGGAAACCAGAATGTTAAAGCCACTTTAAGCCAATAAGAACCAGTCACTTCAACTCAGGTCGGTTCCATCAACTGGACTAGGACTCTGAGAACCTGGAGAGTTGGAGAGTTACCAGCTGCACAAACCTCATCATTAGAAGTATTTATACCTGCTGTAGAGAAATAACGGCATCAGTAGGAGTCACAACAACAACATCAGCAGCAGCAGTACTAACGTTAGTGGCAGTATGTCTGGTATAAATACCTTCTTGGTTCCATAGAGGCTCTCCAGCAGTTTGTCCTGAGCGTTCTCGAAGCGCTGATCCAAACTGGCCACGCTCTTCTGGACCAACGTCCACATCATGTAGTTATTTAACAGACTGAACACACAGACAGACAAACAGACAGTTAGCATGCTAATCAGCAGTAACCACAGAGTCCAGCTGAGGCGGTCCATCCTCAGGGGAACATGAGCCAGCGTGGAAAGATGGCGTTTGTTTCTGACCTGCGGTCGGTCTTGTTGATGAGCTCGGACACCTGCTGCAGGTACTCCCTGGCGTACAGGACGACAGGTTCAGTGTCGTTGAGCTCCAGAGGAGACAGCGAGGACAACAGGTAGTCCAACCAGTCCACGGCCGGAGCCAGCAGCTGTTAGAGGAAACAACAACAACGCACAATAAATGCACAGGAACAGGAGCGAAGAGGAGCTAACGGGGTGAGCAGAAGCTGCAGGAAGCAGTAATCCTCAGTGTGGGAACAGACTACACCGCCCAGGGAGGAGATGCTGGGATGAAGATCTAATCCCTGCTGAATGCTTCAGGGGCCGAAGAACCGTCTCACCACAAGGTTAGGGTGAGGTTTACTAATACAGACGAGACACAGTTATGATGTCGTTTGGCCAAACAGCACTTATAAAAACATTGAGTTAAGTCTCGTGTTTCTCCAGCAGAGGGCGACGGAGGCTGGAGTTTTCCCTTTTACCTCAAACAAGGTATTATATCTTTGTTGCTGTTTGTTTTTATTGTTGGTTTGTTCGCAGGATCATGTAAAAAATCAGTTTTTTCTCTTGGTCCAACTTACGAACCAGAACATTTTGTTGGTCCGGATCAGTAATCAGGTCCAGGATTCTTTACCGTTGGGAGAACATTTGGGACTATCTCTATGCTCTAAAGAGAATAATATAAATATTAATAAAATAATATCAATAATAAATAAAGCAATATTTGCTATATTCCAGACACGCATGCTTCCACATATGATATAAAGGATATTTGTCTTCATAAGAGCCGTTTATGGTAAAATTTTAATTTGGGGGAAGTGTTCAGCGTTCTGAGCTCAACAAAAAGACAAACCTAAATAAACCACAGGCTGAGGACACCGTGAGTCCGACCACTCACACGACAGCTGGCGGTTCTTCATTTTTACCGGACAAATGAATCCGCACATGAATTGTTTATGAAGCCAGATAAGATGTTCCACAGTCAGCTGACTGATGCCTTTACTGGCATTCAAAATCAAATCATCCGGCCGGAGAGGAAGTGCACAATTCATCCGCCTCCTTCGTGCTCATATCAGCCATGTTTATATAATCACCTGTTATCTAACCTCTCTCTCTCCCTCCCAAAGATGCAGGGACATAGCAACAGCTCATGGCAACAGTCGCCATGGTGACCCCAGAAGCATCCGCAGCCCTGAAGGACAGAGAGCTGCGGCAGAGTCGGCCCCACCACAACGTCACATGAGATCACCGCTTCTGCTCACAGCAAATCTGCCTCAGTGCTCATCTAATCATCTGAACAGCCGCTGATCCTCCATGACTTTAATGATCCTGTGAAACGGACGGACAACGAAACATGGGGACGAGGACCGACACACATCACGTCACGATATGCTGCTCATCGGGGTGGGGTGGGGCGTCTCTGAATTCATCCTCCTCAAACGTAAATAAGAACCTTTACAGAAAAGTTAGAGAGTAAAGCAGGTCCATCTCACCTGTAGCTCAGCGATGGTGACCTTGTGGTAGATCTTCTCCTCGTCGCGGCGTTGGTCCTGCGGGACGGTGATGTTGGCGAGCGCCGTCTCGAACTCCAGAATCTGCTGCATCTGAAGCTGAGTGGAGCTCCTCTCCCCCCCCAGCAGCATACCCAGCTCCACCATGTAGTCCAGGTACGCCACCAGCACCTGGGACCAGCAGGAGACACACCAGTAAAACCTGATTTAGAGATCCGTGCTAATTCTGATTCCATTTCCATTTCCAGTTACAGTCATCTGCATAAACTAATAAATTTGACTTGAAGAATTCTCACCTTCTCATTGGCTGTCTTGTTGAGGTAATAGTCCCTGGATGGCAGGAAGAGACCTGATTGGTCCACCTGCAGAGGAGATCAACAGCTGAATCAAACACGACCTCAGAGTCACATTTGAGTCGTATTCTGCTAACCCTCTGCGGTCTGGTTCTGGTTCAGAGCCTGGTGCTGGCGAACCTGGATGACGTTGCTGTTGGAGTTTTTGGGGTCAGCGCTGACTCCGACGCTGAAGAACGGCTGAGCTCTGTACGGACCGGACACCACCTTCAGGACCTCCATGAAGTTATCCTTTTCCCAGGGACCCGTCATGTTCCAGCCCCCGATCTGCAGGTCGAGTTCACGGGTTCATCACCGAGCAAACGCAGTATTTCTTTAAAGGCAAGGACTCATAGGATTCTACACATGTTTGCAGATGACACCCTCTTTTTCACTAAGATTTGTCTGCTCATAATTATTAGTTTAATTTCTACTCAGCTTTAAATGGAGATGATATAATAATGTAACTGTCTCTTCTGGGCCCCTACAGCAGTTTATGGTTTTTATGACATAAACACGGATACCAGCAACCAGGCTTTTTGTCCGAGGGATCGAAGCCACGCTAGACTATTGTACCTGAGGGATGCTGTTACCATGGCGACGAGGCGTACGAGAGGTTACCTTGGCGATGAGGTCTATGAGAGGCTGAGCCCCCAGCTCTTCAATCCTCTGCGTGTTGAGGCAGGACAAATAGTAGGACTGAGTCTTCCTCTCTGCCTCGCTGCTGCCGTTAAAAGTCCCGTTCTCTACACAAAACACACAAAACGCACAAATAAAGAGTCAGGGCTGAGTATGAACACACAGGTGGACCCCGGAGAGAGGGTCAGCGAGCTGAACTCATTATATGAAAGCTGTTTCCTTCATACTGTACAGCTCAACTTTTGTCTGACAAAATAATTGGAAATGGTTTAATCGCACAAAAACAACTTTCACTGATAGAAGTTCAGCGCCGCCAGCCCGGAGGCAGAAAGAAACATTACAGATCGGACCGTGACGTCCGCTCCGTCCCACACTGGATTACAATATACAGGGATCTCTGAATATGACGAGGTTGGGGTTGTCTCCACCCGTCTGTCTCACCCAGTAGATGTTTGAGCAGAGCCTGGTTCTGCTCCCAGATGCTGTTGAAGGTGGACCAGCGCGACCGTCCGTCAGGCAGCGGGTTTTTCCTCATCCAGCCTCCGCAGGCGAACTGGTAGAAGTCCTGGCACGGGTCGGCGCTGCGGTCCATCGCCTCCACCATCTGACTGGCCACCGTGACGCACGCCTCCGACAGGCACAGGCCACGCCCACTGTCTGCACAGCATCATGGGAGAGAGAAAAATAGACAAAAATATGGCTGAGGGTCAGGGGACAGAAAAGTGAACCTGCAGGGGGCAGAGGGGTGAAGGAGATAGGGAAGGAAAGGAGGAGGTAGAGACGGATGGGTGGGGGTAAGAGAGGAAGGGAAAGAAATTGAAAGGAATGGGGACGAAGGGAAGGAAGGGATGGGCTGAGAAGGAAAGGAGGAGGTAGGGAAGGGTACATAGGGATGGGAAAGGAAACTGAGGGAAGGCGAGCAAGAACTAAGGTGATGAAGGTTAATGCAGTGGTAGGAAAGGACAAGACAGGGCGAGAGAAGAAGACAGGAGACGAGAAGGTTACCCCGGGAGAGGAAAAGCTGAAGTAAAGAAGGAGGTAGAGAAGGAAAGGAAGGAGGAGGCAGGTGTCTCCTTACCTGAGCTGAATCCCAGTCCCAGGACCAGTAGACAGGCCAGCAGTGCCAGCAGGGCAGCCAGCAGCAGGACGGACAGCAAAACCTCCAGCTGAGTCCTCCTGCCCAGAATGTCCACACCTCCCTTCCTGAAACCCACCTGAGACACAGGGACAGACGGTCTGAAAGCTGGACCAGAATGGGTCCAAAGTGAGGAGTCCAGGTGGACCAGCTCTGCAGATACGTCCATTCGAACATATCCTCCATACACACGAGAGCTGCATCATCATTGGTCGCCAACCTCAAGAAGGCGGGTCTCACGCGGCGCGAGCCGGTCTGAGGGCTGTAGAGGACCAGCGAGGTTCTGTTCTGGACTTTTAGACATGACCCCGATTCTGATAACTGACAAGTTCTGGTTCTGGTCCAGCACCGAGCGCGGTGCATTCACGTCTGTCCACTTTTATCTACAGACCCGCACAGAACGCCAAAACGCCACAAAACAGATCTGACGTCGAAAATTGACCGGCGGCCAACACGACCCCGCCCTCCAGACTCTGAGTCTGCTGCAAACAAACTGATTCTGAATCAGTTCCATGTCCGCTGACAGCGTGTTGGTTTTATCTAATCCCACTGTATAATATCCACCGGTGCAGCTTTAATAAACTGACTCCCCTCCTCCTCCTCCTCGGAGCTGACATTTGTTGTACAAACTTTCTGACTGGCGGCTCTCCAGACCCCCCGCTGCTCCTCTCTTTGTGGGTGGTAGACCCACACGGAGGGGGGGGCCCTGTTGTTTTCAGTTGGAGCCCCCCCAGGTCTTTCTCAGGGAAGGGGGCCCTGCTACTCTGTCCCGGGATTCAGGTGAAATTTAAAAGACTTATAGGGTTTAACTCAGGACTTCACCTGGGTCCGGTTAGCGACGGGACATTTTCCAAAGACACGACCGCCGGTTTATTTTTCAGCCGGGCTGAGTCACTGTCCCCCCCATGACTGTTCTTGTTGGCGGTCTGCGGTGCGTTTGCGTGCGTTTCGCTGCGTTCACTGACCTCCACTCTGTCAGGCGACGAGGCTGCCTCAGCTGGGGCGTCCGACACTTCCTCCTCCTCCAAAGTAGCTCGCTTGTAGCTGGACATCTGCAGAGAGACGCAGATAAACGAGACGGCTAACGACTTAATCTGATCAGAAACAGAAAACAAACATCTTCTTAAAGCTCAGTCATCATTAAAGGAGGCGACGGCAGGCTGGCTGCCGGGGCCTGTCCGGTCCGCTCGGATCCGGGTCGACACTTTAGTGTATAAACTAAACGTAGCGTGGTGTGTGTGTGTGTGTGTGTGAGACGATGTGTCGGCGTTAACCTGCATCTTTAATTCACTGTCTCTATTGATTGGTTTACTCTTCTTCATTTATTATGCATTGACTGCTGACTGTAAGCCAGACTACCCCCCCACACACACACACACATATTTAGTCTGCTCGTTGTGTTTTTCTCTGCTTGATAATCTGTTGTGAGTCTGTTCTCCATGTTTGTATCACAGCTGCGTTTTGTTTAGTGTTAGTGTCGCTCCTCCGCCGTGCTGTTGTTCATCCCGTACTTTAGTTGGTCTTTATTGTTCTCTTTACATCAAACTTTGGTTCACAGATACACACTTTGGTTCACCGTACAGATACAGCGCTGTGACATTTCGCTTGCGTTTATTTAGAAACGTTTTAAACTGACCAGAGAGCAGCGACAGATCGGAGGTGAAGTGAGAGCGGACAAATAAATCTCCACTTCCTCTGTTTACTCCTCTCTCTCTCTCTGTCTCTCTCTCTCTCTCCAGTTCACTCCTGGCCTCTCTCTACCAGCCCCCCCACCCCCACTGAGCCACTGTGTGTATAAGCATAAACAGTGCAGCGATGTAGCCTGCAGGGAGAAACACACAAGCTGAACCCGGTTGCACAAACACGGTTGGTTTTTTTTTTTTAACGAGCTAAAATGCTTCGCGACAACGCCGCTGCGCGCTGCGTTCCGTTACCATGGTAACCACTGCAGTGCAGCCACTAATGCTCCTGCAGCTGTTGGCACGGACGCACCGCGCCGGTCCCCCCCGCAGGCTCCACGGGTAACTCCTCCACCCAACACGACGGAGCGCCGTGACTCCGCCGACCTCTTGACCTTTCATCTACGCCGCACGCTCGACATGAAAACCCGCGTCCACGTGCTGCCTCTTTTCACGCCGTCAGCGCAAAATACAATGTCTTCTTACAGGACGTCGGGGGCTCGGCCAGTGTCCCCGCTTCCTGTTTCGGGCTCCTCGGTTCTCATGAAGGGAAATCTCAGCGCTCAGCGTCACACCTCCTGTAAAGCAGTGACCTCAGGCCACGTCTGAGAAAAAAAACCCACGAGGCCGAGCGCAGGACTGGGGCACAACAAGTCCCCGTCAAGTCAAAACACCTGCGAGTCAGGGACAAGTTCACGTGAAAACACAAACTCAACTGCAAGACTTGAAAATGGAAGGGCGATGGTGGCCTGAGTGAAACTCTGAAAGCAGAACTTCACGCCACCAGTTTCAGCTCCTCGGGCGAAGCGGCTCAGATGGTTTTCACCATCGCTGGAGCCTGGAGGATCCTTCAGGGGAGCCGGTCCTGGTCTGAAACGGCAGCAGCCGCAGATCTGTCGGGAGGGCGGACGCGTCTTCCCACGTCCGTCCTCTCTCTGCGCCTCTGCAGAGTCTCAGCGCCTGATGTCCTGCAGGAAACGAAAGGTTTCCAACTGTTTCCTTCCTCAACACCCTCGCTGAAACCTGTCTGTCGGCCCGGCCTGTCTCCCTGCCGCCTGGCCGTTCTCTTTAATTGATGACGCACGCCGAGGGGGAGAGAGGGGGGAGCGGGCGAGCGGGGGTTGCTAGGAGACGGGCATGTGTTATATCTCTCTGTAGAGGGTGATGTCACTGTGTGTGTGTGTGTGTGTGTGTGTGTGTAATTAGATAATGTGTGCGAATCATCTCCATTCAGCTCTAATGGAGTCCACTGCAGCTTATATAACGTCTATCTGTCTCCTGTCTCTCCTGTCTCTCCCGTCTCTCTGTCTGTCTGTGAGATCTGATCTTTTTCGTCCCCTTCGCGGCCCCCATAGTCTAAACACTGACCTCAGACACAAACACTGCCGAAGAAAACAGTCAAACAGCCGGTAAATCATCCTCGCTTTCTCAGGAACAACGCCACGAGATGGATCGCCAGTTTTTATCGCCGCACGAGCCAGCGGCGCGTTTAGCCTAGCTTAGCACAAAGACTGGGAGCAGGGGGAAACTGTTAGCGGAAAAAAACAAAAACAAACACGCACCGCTGGACACAGACATGTAACGCCTTATAATAACTGGGAGTATCTGGAGGAAGCATGTGGACCCCCACAATTAGAGGGCGGGGGATGTGAACACCTGGAAAAAAAAAGTATGCAGGCGTACAGTAAGTCGTCTTTAATCAGCTGAGAGGAAGTTTTCCTGCAAACTTCTGATTGTGCGAGTCCTCGACGTTCTAAATGTGTCAGGCGGATCAGGGGGAGCCGTGCGGGGCCGTGAGGTAAACAAACATCCGTAACACAACCACAGCTCCGAAAAACCCCGCCGGCACCGTAAAGTAAACAAGAGCGGCGAACAAGCGCGGGAGTTTGGATTCACTGTAAACAACGGGGCGAGAACAAGAAGAGGTCAGAGCCAGCGCAATAAAATCCTGCGTCACCGAGCGCGTGCAGACGGACCCCGCGTCATCGTCGCGCACCCAGCTGCCGCAGCTGCTCGCCGTTTACGAGGCGGACGGGACGCCCCGCGCACATGTGGACACGCTCAGCAGCGGGAAGTCCGGACGGGTGAGATCAGAGCGGCAAAGCAGAACCACATGACCGCGCGGCTACATCTCGCCGGGCTAAACCGCGGGGAAGTACGAGTCCGATGACGAGCTTTTCTGTCTCCCTGCGGAGTCGAGAGGATGTGGAGGTCGCGCGACAGGTGGGAACGCTCGACGGAGAGGAGGAGGCGTGTCACGTCCTCTCTGCGTCGTGGCAACGAGGCGCGTGGGAGGGTTAGCGCGTTTGTCTCGCTGCAGAACCACTTCCTGAAGGCTGCGATCACGACGGCAGGATGAAGATGGCGTTGATGAAAATGCGCAAAAACCTGCCGGGCGCGTCAGGCCGTCGTCGTGTGAAGTCTGGCAGGCCTGAACCGACACGAGTCACGCCGCGTTAGCCGCTAGCCGTAGCGTTTTGTGCTGTAACCACGGGAACAGACAACGCTGGATCGCTGCCGACGCTGCAGAGAGCATCCCAACATGAGTGTTGTGTTGTGTTTTTTTTTTACAGTTTCCAATGGAGCTCTGGGAACGCTGGGCCTCGTTTCCAGCAAACAGAACACAGCCCGACGTTCATCCTCAGGGGAACACGACCGTCAGAACCACGTCTCGTCTCAGCACGCACAGCGTGGATTTCATCCTGGTTCCATCTTCTGGACCGCTGACCAACCCGAACCCTCCTCCTCCTCCTCCTTCAGCCACCCTCCCCTCTGACCGCAGCATGTGCAGGTCGTCACCACGGCAACAGTTACATCATCACCATCCCATCAGAACGGCAGCTCGCCTGCGACCTCTGACCTCTGACGCTAAGCACCGCCTCAACACAATACAGGGCAGAGACGAGACACCTCCCCCTCCTCCTGCAGCCCCGTCCATCTACAGGTCGTTCATTAAAACCAGACCAGTCCTGGTTCTGGTCTCAGTCAGACGTCCAACACTTCGAGTGTCATGATTGACTTACTGATTAATCATCACATGAACTGAGATCAGAGCGATCCCGTTGCTCGTGATAGAAAACAAACTAGAACCTGAGAATTCTTTAGTTCAAGATTTTGCTTCAAAGCTGCTGGTCAATCAATGAGTGATTGATTGACAGACGATAACCAATCACTGCAGAAAAGGTCGATGGATTATTATGGATTATTGTTAATCACTCAGATGGATCAGGCATGAAGATAAAGAGCCGCGTTTGTCTGCTGAGAGGGAAACGAGGACGGCGAGGATGAGGAAGAGCACTATGAAGAGGATGAGCGATAATGCGATGATGCTGATGAAGATGAAGATGGCGGCGCTGCACACGGAGCGGCGGTCATCCAGCGTGTCTTGGTTTGTTTTGTTGCTCAGATGGAAACTGGGCGTCTTAAGACAGGAAGTCACAGAGCTGCAGACAGGAAACAGTAAACCCTGCCCAACCCTAACACACACACACACACACACACACACACACACACACACACACACACTCTGCCAGCTCACTGGAACTGTGGGAACGCTCACACACAGACAACGAGAACGGATTCATTCACAGCAGACCACCACAGGCCGGAGACCACCCCTCACTCAGACCAGGTTTCCACATCATCTGCACCCCTGAACCCGGATTTAATCCCCGTCTATCTGCATAATCCAGTAAATGTCTTAATGAAATTATTCAAATCATAAAAAATCCCAAATCTGAGGTTCTCAGTTGATAACAACCTCCTGTTCGTCTGTTCAGAAGACAAATCCAATGTGGACAGATTAACCAATGGAGTCGCTTTAATTTATCCACCTGGTTTCCAAAGACGGGGTTCCCGGTTTTCCCACCAACATTTGGGACAGAAGAAAGCAGGAAGCGGGACCGGCAGAACCAGCAGAGTCCACCTGATCAGTCCAAGTCCTCATCTCCTCAGGCAACGTGTGGAAATGCGGATCAGCCCATCGGGTCCGGATTCTCTCGGTTCCCCTGGACTCACCGAGCCAGAACCATGGCCCTTTTCTTAACGCCCACATAAAGATCCGTCCAAGAACCCTTAGCGCCCGGCGGCTGCGTTTGTTGAGTCACGTCGGCGCTCGTGTGTTTACCGTCGGCACTGACTCAGATATAAGAGCATCAGCTGTGAGAGTCTTCCTGTAATCAGAACTGAACTTTAGAACCGTTTTCTCAGAAACGACCGGGGGTGTTTCCCCACGAGATGAGGAGCATCACGTCCGCTCAGGGTTCTGGTGAACGCTGGATCTTACGGGACGCCCCGTCATTTGGAGGAGATCTGAGGAGGCGTCCGCCCGGCATCTGATTGTGAAGCTGTGTTTTTGTGTTTGTTTTTTTTATCGTTATTATTATTTTGTCCGTTTGTGAACAGCCAGAAAACTTCACAAACAATCGACCGATTGTCAGAAACCAGAGGAAAATAAAAGTCGTTACGGCCTGAAGCTTGTGTCTTAAAATAACTCGTTGGAACCGCAGTTAAAGCCCCAGGAGATGTTGAGTTTACTGTCCTGTCCGCTCCCAGAGATGTTTAATATATATATTTAATGAATTATGCAGCTTGAAAGAACATTTCCCCCAGGTTCCTGCAGCCGGCGGGAACCGGACCAGAACCCGGCTGCTCCTGTGGACCGTTCAGCCGTCGGGTCGCCCCGTTTAACTCAAACCTTCATGCATTTATGGAGATGTGAGTCCAAATGTCACATTGTGCCCTTTATCTCACAACGGTGAAGAATCCTTCAAAATAAAAGCCTGGATCTGGGAACTGGATCTGGCATGAGAGGGAGAACGTCCGCCCTGAGAACCTGCAGGTCCTCCACGGACCATCTGGACCAAGCTGATGCACCAGACTGGTCACCCTCGTCCTCTTCGGCCCAACAACTGAAGCTCTGAACCCCCCCACCCCCACCAAGCTAAACACCATCAGGAATCTGTGGATGGAGAACACAAGAGGAGCCCAGGAGCCTCTGAGGTCCAGACGCCTTGTTCCAGCTGCTGCAACAACAAACTTCAGCTTCAGTTCCTCGTGAAGAAAAGCGACGGCGAGTCCGTGTTTGTTTGAGGTGATGTAAAATAACGAATCAGGAAGATGAGACGGGATCAACGGTTTCCCGACCTGGAGACTTTAACAGCGACGACGCAGAGAGGATTTACGACCAATTGGTTTTCATCATCAATTAATCCATCGATTATTCTCTAAGTCCAGGTTCAAAATCTGGCTTCATCCGAGCGACGGTGAAAACGCCGGAGGCTCGATCAGCGTGACAGGAAACAGAAACAGGACGTTCGACGTTACTGATGGGAACCAGATTCACTTTCTGCCGATCAGCTGATCGATAAGTAAACAAAGCTGTCATCGGGAGGCGATTTTGATTTTGGGTCAAAAATCTCCTTTTCCCTCATCTGGTGCTCGGTCGCTCAGAAAAGAAAAGACGATTTTCTCTTCAACGTAGAGACACTGACTTTACATAAGTAAACGGTGATGGAAGCAGATTGATTGATTAACTGATTGATCGATGGATGATGATGCTTTCTCTGTAGAGAAGATGAAGAAAAGGCTTTTATTCTGTCTGTTAACAGGAAGTCTCTTCTTCTTCTGTGGTTCAAATGGTCTGAGATGATGACTGCAGAGATGTTTTTAACAAACTGCTAACATGTGGTGTAGTGTGTGTGTGTGTGTGTGTGTGTGTGTGTGTGTGTTGTCGAGCTGTTCGCTAATCAATGCCTGTTTGATCAGTGACGTCAGCAGAGGGGTGGTGGAAACTGATTTCAGGCCTGAAAATGTTTCTGCCTCCAAACCTCAAACAAACCTTCAGACACGCGAACACACACACACACACACACACACACACACACACACGTGTGGCTCTCAGTCAATCAGTCAGTCAGGTGATCTCTCATCATCGGCTGCAGACAGGGACGGACTCGGACCCGGTGAACCCGGGATGCACGGGAGAGCCTGGGCTGCGACTGTCACGCGTCCCGGTGCGTGCACGTCGCGGGAGTGCGTGCGTGCGTGCGTGTGTGTGTGTGCGTGTGCGCGCGCGCGTGTACTCACGGTGTTCCGGAGGTCCTGCAGCGCTACGCTCATCCTGGAGCTCCGTCCCCCGAAAACAGAGCGCTACCGACGGCCGCTCCGCCGGCCCATCCTCCCCGGGCTGTCCGTCCGTCTGTTCTCCGCGGGGTCTGTCCTCCTCGCCCGTGTCTCCGTCTCCGTCTGTCCTCCTTCTCCTTCTCCTTCTTCTTCTCCTTTTGTCTGTGCAGCGGCGGCAGGAGGAGGATCCGGAGGTTTTTCTGTTTTCTCCTCTCTCTCTCTCTCTCTCTCTCTCTCTCCCTCTCTCTGTCTCCTCAGACCCCGCCCAACATCCAACCAGCCTCTTCCTCTCACAAACAAACACACCCCGAGACACAGAGGGGCTGACGTCATCGACACGGCCCGACGTCACCTCCACCCCCCAGCCTATATATCTATCACTTACATTCAACTTGGTGGATGTAGAACCAGAACCAGGTTCTGTGCAAAGTAGGTTTTCACCTATAAAGGATTTTCACGGACGTTATAAAAAATTGAAATCATGTATTTTTCTTTTTGCTAAAAAAAACCCAACAACAAATAGAAATAAAGATAAGTAACAGTATCTGATATCAGAACAGGAAACACGTTTACACCGTGGACGTGGCGTCATCCTGGAGAGATGTTGATGAAACACAGGCAGAGAAATAAAATTTAAAAAAAAAAAAAAACAGCATCATAAATCAAAGATACAAACAGAGGGACGAACTGTCGGCTGTTACAGTACAGATAAAATAAAAGTCATAAAATCGACAGTAAAAACATTCTGCATTCAAAATCAGTGTCGCCGGTTTGGATTAAAGTTGAGAATGAATCCTTCATTTCATCTGAAAATTCAAAATCACCAGAGATAAACAGTTTTCAGATTCCCGCATTATGGGACAGCTTCCTGTTACCTGAACCAGGTGGACCAGTGGAGTCTGAGAGCTGGTTCCCCGGGTCAGACCGGTCTAACCGGCCTCGGCCGGCGCTGAGGATCATGAAATGAAACCCGGACATTAAAACTTCACGCTTCAGGTAAAAAAGTGACTGTGAACAACAGATTCCAGATCAGTCGGGGACATGAAACACGGTGAAATTATAATAAAAAGAGATTATTAGAGACGGTTTGGAAGAAATAAATCAGACTACAAATGCTCCAGGATACATTAAGTACCTACAACACAACCTGAGTACAATTTTGAGGTACATGTACTGTACTTCAGGATTTCCATTGTGTGCTACTTCATACTTCTACTACATTTATTTTGATGCCAGTACTTTTAAATGCAGGGATTTACCTTCTGGCAGTACTACTCTGCTGTGGTATTAGTACTCACTGGTACTGATAACAGGGTCTTCTGAAGACGTAAGAACTGATCTGGGTTCAGGTTCCAGCTCATCCTTTCATCACTTCCGGTATTAAACGAACGCACCTGTCGCCGCGCTGCACCACGGGACTTTCTGCGCTCAGGTTGTTTTCACAGCCGCACTGTGCTCAGCGAAACGTGACGCAACAGCGCCACCTGCCGCCCACACGCGCGCTACGCATCTCAGCTGACGGTGCGCAGAACGTGACTGTCACTCAGCGTGACGCCATCAAGACCCAGCGCTGTGATTGGACGGCTGCAGGTGAGCCAGCCCTCACGTTCGGCGATGATGCAGTTACCGAGATTCTCCAGCAGAGGGCAGAGGGCGCGCGTCATCGAGCAGAACCAGGACCAGGACCAGGTCCACTGGACCTGAGGGGATGTGGTCCCATATTACCGGTTATTATATGTACCGATTTGATTCTTCACCTTCTCCACCTCCTCTTCTTCCTCCTTTTTGTCCTCCTCCTCACTCTATCCTTTTTTATCGGTTGACCAATAAAGCAGGTGGATTTCCTTCTTTCCTTCCTTCCTTCCTTCCTTCCTTTGTAAGCCACCTGTTTGTCCGTTCTTCCTTTCCTCGTCTTCTTCTGTCTTTCCAAACTTCTTTCTTTTCTTCTTACAGTTTTTCCTCTTCCTTTTCTCCTCCTTCTCTTCTCTTCCTACTCTCTCTTCGTTGTTGACATTGTTCATTGTTACTCTCAATCCTCTGGAGAAACAGATTTGGAGGAGGAAGCAAGGAGACGGCAGAGGAGGAGGAGAAGATGGAGTGATGGAAGTAGGAGGTGGAATGAAGGAGTGAACCTGTCTTTCAGGCAGCAGCTGTGAATGTGAATGAGACGATGAATTTTCTTTTCATTCGACTTGAATTCATTTTTTTTTTTTAAAGCTTCTTCCTCACAGTTGCTTTTATTCTGCGAGACGAAGGCGACGCTTGGACGCCTGCAGCGGAGAGACGTCACCAGGCTGAATCCTCCTCGGTCTCCACGCACCTGCGG